>JAKSZP010005262.1:0-430501 GCA_022478985.1 Massospora cicadina | reverse complement strand
AATGTGCCTAAAATTTAACATACATTATACCCTAGTGATTTATTATACCGTTATTGGGCCCAAAAAAAATAATTTCCCTTTTAAAATGGGAATCGATGAATTTGTCAACCCTGTTCCTTTAAATTTCTTTTTATACTGATTTCCTCTAATTTTTTTTTTTTTTAGTACTAGATGGTTCAAGTTTTAATACTATCAACCCAAATTATATTGATTTTTATAAAATTTCCCATTTTAATATTGATAGTATTTCGGGATAATATGTCATAGACTTTTAAAATTTTAGATTAAGATTTTTTTAAAGGGAAAAAGGTGATAGACCCTAATGACTTTTATATGGGGCTATTCCTCCTTGCCCAAAAAGTTTTAGTGTTTTAAATTCTTTGATTTCCTGGATAAAGATCATGAATTTTTAATAATACATAATCTTTTTATGGATTTATAATGAAACCAAGTATAGGTTGTTTTCCAAAACCTTTAAATTCCCCGTTTTAAGATAAAGAATAAAAAAAAACATTGAGATTAATAGTATTATCGTTGTGAAAAAAAAACAATGAAAAAAAAAGAGGGGGAGGACCCCAAGGATGCCCCTTTTTTGTCATAAGAAAAGGGATGAAGTTTTCAAAGGGAAAAAAAGTTTTTTTGGGGGTTATTTAAAACCCAAAAAAAAAAGGGATAAAACTAATTTGAAAATCTGTCACATATGATCCCTCATTAGGATTTATAATTTTTCCCAAAATCCTTAGTTAGCCATTCTCAATTATCTTTTATCCATTACAAAAGTACTGGGTAGTAGAAAAAAAATTTTCCCTTCCTATTACCCATTGAGCGTTTTTTAAATTGAACTTTGGGGTTTTCCATGATTTTGAGTTTTAAAAATATTTAACTGTTTCTTATAAAAATAATCTTTATAGGGAACTATTTACCAAAATTGTTATAAAATTTTTTTTTGTTTATAATATTCATTTGCCACATCTACAACGATAAGATAAAAAGATGTAATAATCACGTCAGCCCCAGAATCTATTACTGTTTTAGCCCTTTTTAAAAAAATTGTGAGGAACCCAAAAAGGCATCAATCGATATAACTGTTTACCCGGTGTTACAAATTTTTAAAAAATTCCCTTGAGATTCTCCTCTGCCCCCGGTTGAAAAGTTTGGGGTTTCCCAGTTTTGGGACTATTATAATTTAAAAATCTGTTACCAAAATGAGCATTTCCCTTTTTTATATAATAGTTTTCTTACTTTCCCTGGGTATACTAATTTTCGTACTAGCCTTGACATTTTGATTAAAAAATTAAAGATTTTCCAAGAAGAAAAATTGATTTTTTTTTGGAAAGGTTGTTTAAAAAATGTGTCAAATTTTAAACAACCCTTTTTTGGAATTTGTAGACTCCCAGTGACTTAAATTTAGTTTTTAGCCCTTTTTTTAAAAAAAAACCCTGTTCTTGAACCCCCCTTTAACAAGAAATTTAGTTTTTAAAAAATGTTATGGGGCTTTTGAAACAAAAATCCCCGTTTTTTAACCCTGATATGGTTTGGACACAAAATCTTTATGCATAGGATACACCCCTTTTTGAAAGGGTTGATAAAATGGTCGTCCCCAAGGTTTGGGGATTCGTTTTAGAAAAAATGGTATCCTGAAAATTTTTTGATTGCGATTTTTGAACTGGTTTCCTTTTGAAAAAGTTTTATAAAAGATTATGGAGAAAAAATTTATTTCTTCATTTCTGCCCACTTTGGTTTTGTCTTCTTTATTAGCATTTAAATTTTTACCTTAATGTTCACATGATAAAACTTGGTGTGTAAAAATAAAATGAAATAAGAAAATGATCCTAAGTGGCTTTATTCAACATGTTCAGGGGGGAAAGAATAGCATCTGGTTTAAAGGGTTTTTGTTTTTTAAAACAAACATCGTTGAACTTTTTTAAAAGGAATTCCTTTGCAGAACATGATTTTTGAGGGTTTTTATAATTATGGCCCCAATTAAGTTTTATATGCCCCAATTAAAAAAAAAGGGTTTTATAAAAAAATTTAAATGACACACATTAAAAATGACAAAACTTTATATTTGCATGTATTTTTTTTGGGTACGGGAAACTTAAGATTTTGACCTCAAAGAGAAAAATTTTGGGGTAAGGGTTTAAAAAAAATTATAGTTGCCCTTTAAGATCTTTTAAGAGGTTATTGTAGAAGTCAGTTAATGTCAAAAATATATTATACATAAACCCACTTAGGGAAAATTATCCCCCAAAAAAAAGAAACTTTGGGCAAAAGGCCTTAAAAAAGATTTATAAAAAATTTTTTTAAAACAATCTAGGGAAAAATTTTAGGATATATAAAAGTATGGTTCTTATAAAACATTTTATAATTAATAATTACCAAATACAATCTATAGAAAAAATGTGTACTATGTTTTTTTTAAATTTTAGATGTTTAAACTTTTGGGGATATTTTTGTCTGATCGTGGTTGCCAAGGGAAATCATCGAGCAATGGGTAAATGATATGGGCGCCAATTTAAAAAATAATAAAAATATAAGTTATATCTGCCCCAATCAAACTATTTAATCATATAAAAACGCAGAATACTCGCAATTTTCCCCTTTTATAACTCAAAAAATCCCCCCTTTCCCTTCTCTATTTCGCTTTAATCTTCAATTTTTTCATTCAAACTTGATAAACAGCTTGAACCCCTATTCCAATTTGGTTTCATCCCATCATAAGGTTTAACCCAAAATTCCTTGATTCATTAAATAAGTTTTTATTGATTCACTTACCACATAAAAAATTTTTCAAAATTCAGGTTTTTATTGACTTATCAAAAAAAAATCCGTCAGATTTGGGTTAATGTCCAGTCATCTTTTTTCAGCATTACCCCCCTTTTTTGAAATAAATCCTTTTGCTTTTATGATCAGAAAATTTGTGCCAGAAATTAGTTCATCGTGCTGACCACCCACCAGGTTCCTTAATGGTGTAGAGGCAGCCCAGTAACAGTCTTCATGAGATTATTTCCAAATGGTCCAGTCCAGATGTTCGCAAAGCTTGGTCTTCTTCCAAATCCATGTTGGTCTCGTGGAAGACATGATTCTTGTGGTGTGAGGTCTTCCAAATCTATTTTGGTCATTCACCTGATCTAGAAACACTCTATCTAAGCTAGTAGAATATAGCTTCTGCTTGTAGTTTTATCCAGCGTGTCCATTAAGTTAATCAGATAATATTGCGGTTCTACTCCACCAGTATCCTCAACACAGTAGTAAAGCAAAGCAGGCAAAGATGGATGTCTTTCATAGAGCAATTGGAAAAGACTTTTGCCAGTTGAAGATAGGTAGCTGATATTATGAGCAAAATATGGCAGTGGTTAGGAGGGTCCTCCATTAAGAGGGCCAATCCTTTACAAGCTTGCAGAAGAAGCTTACCAATGTTCCATTAACCAGTTCCACCATTCCATTATATTCATGGTAGTAGTGTGTAATAAAGACCCCATGGATTGCCATTAGTTCGTTCAACTTGGGTAGAACATGCGACGTGACATTGGTAAAGTTGTCAATTAGGATAAATTGCAGTCAGCCATGTCACTTTATGACATACTCTATGATAAATTTGGCAGTTGGGACAGCCCCTAAATCATTAATCACTCTAATTTCCACATATCTTATCAAGTGATCAATTGCTACTATTATATATTGTATCAGTTTGCGCCAGTCAGCAGAGGGCCAACCACTTCAAGGGAAACAGTATGCCATTCAAAACAAGGATTAACCAGCTGGTAGGTGGTCTTCTTGTGAAAAGGTTTCTTTATTTGGCACTGATGACAACAAGCAACCTTCTCAAGCCCATCATAACTCATGCTCTCACTAGTAGTGGTAATGCAAGAACTTTGACGCATTTTCTGCAACCCTTCATGACCTACCGCCCTATGGTCGCCACAATAATTTCTGGCATAGCGGGGGCTATTAGAAACTAAGCGTCCTTTTTTAATCTTCTTATATAGTTTCACGTTGCACAAGAAGGTATAACGTCTAAGCACATTAGCGCCTTAATCATGTGTTGTGGTTCATCAGCGATATTTTGCTCACCACCAACCTTCTCATACATGAGTCAGCCCAGCTACTGTAATGGCGACTATTGGTAATTGCAAGAGACAGTTTGCAACTTGATGCTTTGTCCCCATACTGTGTACAATCTCAAAGTCATATGCTTAGAGCATCAATGTCAATTTCATGAGCCTTTCTTCATGTTCATGGAATTCTTCAACCAATGCAAAGATGCATGATTAGTGATCACTTTAAATTTAACCCATGGAGATAGACCCAGAAATTTTTTATACGCTTATATTACCGCTAAGCACACCACTCAATTGCAGTGTAATTACATTCATGACAGTTTAGGCTTCAGCTACAAAACACGACAGGATGCTCTAAGCCGTCATCATCCTTCTGAAAATATACTGCCCCTTCAGCGGAAAGGGATGAGTCCATTTGCGCTAATTCTTTTTCAAAATTAGGTTGTTGCAAAACAGGCGCTCGGCAACTCCATCTGAAAGACATCAAAAGCGTTTTAACATTGTTCATTCCAACCAAAGGTGGCGTTCTTCTTCAATAACTCAAAGAGAGGTGCCACAATACAACTGAAGTTAGGAATGAAACGCCAGTAGTAACGACCATCCCCAAAAACAGTTGGAATCTCTCGCTTATTGCATGGCCAAGTCATCTTACATATTGCATCCACCTTACACTGGTTGAGGTCTAATCCTTTTTTGAGTCTACCACAAACCTGAGGTATGCAATTTTTCCTTAAAAATGATACTTCCGAGGCTTTAACTTGAAATAAGCATCAGTAAGGCAACGAAACACTTGTTCCAAATGGTCCAGATGTTCTGTGAATATCTAATAGAACGCATTGATATTGTCAAGGTAGACTAGGACGCAATACAGATTCAAGTCCCCTAAAAATTGTGTTCATAGCCCGCTGGAACGTAGCTGGGGCGTTACATAATCTTTTGGGCATATGCATGGTTGAAGCAAACCCTTTGATGTGATTAACGCACGTTTCTCCTGTTCCGCTGCTGGAAACTCAATCTGCCAGTACCCCTAATATCAAATCTATGGCAGAAAGATAATTAGATCCTTCCAGTCGGTCTAAAGCGTCGTTAATCTGTGGGAGAGGAATGAAATCTTCATCATGACGCTATTAAGCTTCTGGTAGTCATAACTACCCAGTTGAAGCCATATTTTTTCTCAACAACTGCACCGGTGATTCTTATGGACTCTTGGATGGCTCTAACATCCCCTGTTTCATTAATTGGTCTACCTCAGTGAAGAAAACTTACTCTGCAGCTTTCAAGCGCCGGATAGGATGTGACCAAATGGGGGGTAATTGCCCATGTACACCCAATGTATGACCCCCATGCACATCCCAAATTGTGTTTGGTGGATGCAAAAATTTTGCGGTTTTTAAAAAGGGCCATCACCCTATCCTTCTGTTCTTCTGACAGCACCATCAGAGCTTCCCGCAGAACCACTGTCATTACACCGCAGGAGGTTTTTACTGGTAGGCTGAGGTCCTCACAAGACCCAAAATAGTGAATATGATGAACCTCAGCAATAGAAAGTCAAGTGTATATAAGCCACCACTTGGTGCCTTTGTACCGTCATAGCCTATATCTGTGGTTTCGCTATTAAAAGTTTAACTTCCACATGCCCTGATAACAGCATTCCAGGAGTCACATGGTTTGAACCAAGTTTTCTAGGTCCCTTATAATCTCCCCTTATAAACCTTCTGGGATGTCAATCTCAAGCTCTGTCCCCTAGTATGACTTGATGCCCTGAAGGTATGCTTAAAGTGCTCGAAGCCTGTAGAGGAATACTGTTATGCCCATAAATCTGGTTAGGAAGGGCTCAGGTCCTCCACTTTATCCACCAATATCAAACAGGAATCACCCCATCTATATATGCCTAATTGATATGACTGGAGCAGTATTGGGCCTTTAAGATTTCGCTGATGGTAAAGTAGATGGGGATCTAATGTCCCAGGATATTATTTTTTTTCTTCCTCCATATTGATCACTGCCCAAAATCACCGCATGAATGAAGCTCTAATAGACATGTTGTAGTTATTATTAGGCATAACTACCAATGGGAGGGGAAGCCCTGACTGAGCTGAACTTTTAGAGGTAACACACTATAGGCACCCTCTGACACAGTTCTCTGTGCCCCTGCAGTCCCATACACTACTCTGTGTTCCACATCAGGGTTCAATGTAATCTTAGCCATGAGATTGGTGGAGATTAAATTGACTGGAGCATAATATCTATAATAGCTAAGATTTTGTTTTTGAACAAAAATATCACAGTAGGTACGCTTTGAATGGAAAGAACCTTGGAGTTTGTTACGTGAACATCTAAGGTTTTTGTTACCAAGAAAAGTGACTTTACCAGCACCAACATGAGGATACTCCTAATCAATCTTTTCTACTGGAATTTCGATGTTTACCCCCACTAGGGAGGCAACGTTTGCTAAGGCTCCAACTTCACTTCTGACATTTTGCTTAAGAATTTTTCAGAAAAACAGCTTTTTTACATCTCAGCGCAACTCAGAGTCATAGGGTTATGGGGTCGCTCTCTTGAATTGAGACTTAAATATGTGAGGAAGTTGTCTGATATAATAAGACATTGGGACAGTTACCAGGACTGATCTAACATGACTCATGGGAATCATCTGAGACATATAAATTTGGATCAGTGGAGCTATAGCATCCTATAAATTGGAACTTTGACCAGGTGATATTCCTCACATATTAAAAAATTAGTATATTAATTAGTCAAGAACAATTGACGACCATATTAATACAAGTTCAATATTTAATGATAATAACAATCTATGCTCCCCACTTGGTTGGGTTTAGCTGTCTTGATCCAGCGAATCAAGAAAGTATCAGGGATCATCCCTGATAGAGAATTGATGGGTCTCAACACTGGCAACTGAGGCTGAGGATGTGAGATAATGTATTATCAATTAAGATGGAGAATTGCTTAAAATCAATGTCAAAAGTTTTGGGAAAGGATCCTGATAAAGTTTTTCGTCAATTTTGACACTGGCGACTAATGCTGAAGATGTCAACCAATTAAAGATTAATTGTTTAGGTTTGGCGGAATCATAGTTCAATTATGACTGCAAAATCATGGGTAATTGTAGGAATTTATGGCGGAAAGCGGATGTATTCATTTATAGCAAATTATCAATGATTTCGCTGCCTCAAATCCAAGTTCAGTGGAATCTTATCTCAAAGTTAACTCATGTGAAGATGATTGTGATTTCTGGAACGAAGCCAAAGCATTTAAAATCAAATGTCTGATTATGAATTTGCTGTCTAATATGGAGTACTGGCAACTTATGCCAAGGATTGCAAACCATTTAGTACAGTTAAATAAAGTAAATTACATTTTTGACCTTATGAGAGTATCTGGAACAATCCTGACAGCATTTTAAGTAAATTAGATACCAGCAAATTATTCTAAGGACCTCACTATGTTTTAATTTGATTATGAAAAATTGAGGATCACCATTTTTAACACTTTTTGGCATTTCCTAATTCCGCTGAATAGGTTGCACAGGGTAAATCCCACAGAGCAACAGAAAAGCGATATAAGGATCACTGGACCTCATGAAATAATGATAATAAAGTCTATTTAGGCTATTGCTCCGCATATACCACTTTATTTATTATTCAACTAATGGCTACTTCAGTTACTTCCCTACTACTTCCTATTCTCTAATAAAAAACACCCCTTCTCACTCTCACACTCAACTCATAAACTCAGTATTCCTTGGCAGATACAACACAATCCACTTATTAAAAACACTATTCACTATAATCTAGGGTTTACTCGCACATTAAGGCATTGTTAAAATTCCCCAAATTCATCAAACCATTTTTTCTCTAATCAAACTCACTTTGCATTGACATAATTAATTGTTCAACCTTGAGGCTAGCCTCAAATCTAATTTACAATCTGCCAGAACTAAAGCTTATCATCCAGTCATATTGAAATCATGACATTACTCCCTTGACCAGATGATAATCTCCTTTGCTTGTATGCCCACAGGAACTTTGTGTGTAGTCAGTTGATAATATGACCATCCACAGGCTCTTTTAATAGTGTAGGCGTCAACCCCAATTTTCTCAATTTTCTCACATAGTCCAATCTATAATCTGGAAAGCTTGTTCCTTCTTCCAAACCCATATTGGTCGTGAAACAGGACAAGATCTCCCCACTCTGAGTTGATGTAAACTGTTGCGTCTGCATTATCAACCGCCTGATCCCAAATATTCTTAGCTAGACTAATGGAATATGCTTTGATTTGGAGTTTAATCAGCATGTCTGTTAAGGAAGACAAATAGTATTGAGTCTCAAATCCGCTGGTATTCTTCACACAAGAATAAAGCAATGATGGCAATGTTGGATTTGTTTCATAAAGTAGTTGAAAAGGGTCTTGTCAGTTGATGAGTTGTAGCCTATAGTTATATGTGAAGTCAGCAGGAGATAAAAGGGTACTCCGTTCTGAAGGCAATCATTTACAAGCTTGGGTAGAATAATTACAAAGGTTCCAATGACCCATTCTACCATTCCATTAGATTTGGGGTGGTAGGTGTAGTAAAGCCCCACGGATTGCCTTTAATTCATTCAACTTGGGCAGGATATGCGATGAAATGATTCTGTTGTCCATGAAAATAAATTGCGGACAGCCATGTTGCTGTATAACACATTCCTTGATGAACTTGGTGGTGACAGCCCCTAAATTATTGATCGCCATTGCTTCCACCCATCTTGTCAAATTTATAATGGCTACTATTATATATCTGGAGAAATTTGCACCAGTCGACAGAGGCCCCACCACATCCAGAGAAACAGTATGCCAAGCGAAATGAGGCTTAACCAGCTGATAGGTGGTCTTCCAGAGGAATGATATCTCCACTTGGCACTAATGACAGCAGCTAACCTTTATGAGAACATCATAGTGCATAATCTCCCAATAATAATGGGGTCTCAATAACTTTAGCGTTTTTCACAACCTCCATGACCTACCGCTCTAGGAGCATCCATAATAATTGCAGCTCTAGTGAAAGGTTTTGGGAATCTTAGCATCAGTTCACCTATCTGCTTATATAGTTCCCCATAATGCACAAATTCCATCACAGCCAAACAAGCACTTTGATCACTTGTGGTAGCTCATCATGATATTCGCCAATAATCATCTTTTGTACATTATGTCTACCAAATTCGCCGTAATGGTGACCATTGGTAATTAAGAAAGACAATCAGCGTTCTGGTGTTTCACCCCTAGCCAGTGTACAATTTTAAAGTTATACAAATGAAGATTCAAGGCCCATCACGCAAGCCATCCTTCGGGTTCACAGAGATTATGCAGCCAATGCAAAGATGCGTGATCCATGACCACTTTAAATTTAACCCCATGGAGATAGACCCAGAATTTTTATATGCATATATCAATACTAAGAACTCCAGCTCTTTGTACGGTGTAAGTACGTTTAGGGTCTGTTAAACTACAGTTACAATATGCGACGGGATGCTCCACACCATCATCATCCTTCTGAGACAATACAACCCCTATGGTGGAAAGGGAAGCATCCATATGTACAATAAATCCCTTCTTGAAATTTGGGTATTATAAAACAGGCGTGATAGCCAATGGCGTTTGTAAGAAATAAAAAGCGATTTGACATTCTTCTGTCCAATCAAAGGTACAGTTTTTCTTTAATTTAAAGATTGGAGCCCTGATACAGCTGAAGTTGGGAATGAACTTCCAGTAGTAACTGACCATACCCAAAAACACCCGAATATCCCATTTGTTAACCAGCAGAGTCATCTTGCGTATAGCTTCCACTTTTGCCAGCTGAGGACTTATCCCTTTTAATTCAACCACAAACCCGAGGTATTCCAGCTGCTCCTTAAAAATGGCACTTTTGGGGCTTAATTTTGATGTTTGCTTCATCAAGTTGGTAAAACACTTGCTTCAAGTGATCAAGATGACTGGTGAACGTCCATGAGAACACATTAATATTGTCAGGGTAGACTAGAACGTAAGTCATGTTCACAATAACCCAAAATAGTATCTATAGCCCGCTGGAACATAGCTGGGGCATTACACAAACCTTGCGACATACATGTAGAATGGAACAACCCTTTCAAGGTTATTATAGTGAACTTCTTTTTTTAGTACTAGGTGGTCCTAACCTAAAGGGAGGATACAACAATCTTTATTTAATCATGACTGAGCTCCTAAGATCTTGAGGCGAAGGCAGGGGTAAGAGGAGGTGTCAAGAAAGGGTGGGGGAAAGCTTTGCCAGAGCCAGGTGTCCACTTGAACTGACCTATTGGCCCATGGCGACATGGTAAATACTCTCAGAGACATCTCAAAATGAACCTGAAAGTGATTTATCATATGGGGCAGCATGCACAGAGTGGAGTCAAAAGTGGCACGAAGATATGAATTATGAATAGTTCATATCACTACACCAAATGCCAGGACCCTAATGATTGGGAGCAATTGGGGAGTGAGAGTTTGAACATAAAGTCCTGAACTGGGTGCGCTACCCAGGGTTCTTCTCGCAGGAGTTCGTGGACCTTGCTCCAGAAAGGGGCTATGAGGGGGCAAATAAAGAAGCGGTGAAGGTGGGTGTCTGTCAGCTCTGCACATCGTGGGAAACCATAGTGCTGGAAGGTGGGACCAGTTCAATATCCTGTCCTATATGACCAGTGTAGAACACGCCACAGTGTATTTGACACTTTTGTTGAGAGAAAAGGATGGGTAACTTCCTTCCAGAGTACCTTGAGATCACATTCCACAGCGGAGGGTAAAAGTTTCAGGAGATGAGGCCTTATGGGGGGTCTGTCCAAAGGGTGGAGGTGGGAGATAACAATCCTCCCATTGTGGACCAGGGTGTGATGCCAGGGGCTGATCCCAGGGCCACTCCTTTTATAAGGGAAGGCGTGGTACACCCATACTACTGCCCTCTTAAGTGCAAGGAGAGCCTGATTCCAGTAAAAGCTTGATGAAGGTTTGAAGCGGTGACCTGGATGGCTTGTTAGCCACTCTCCCATAGCTGTAGGTGAGGTTCATGGGAGCCCTAGAGAGGCCGCTAAACCCTGGCGTAAGGCTGGAGTCCATTGCGGCATTGGAGCCATATCCCAGCAAATAATGGGCTTAAGGAACCCCGTTACTATTGAAATGGCATGAGACCTAGTGATTAAAAGACCTAGGCCACCCTCATTGCAGGATTGGGATATTGTGGTCAGAGCTGTGGGTGGGTGGTTGGATCCTCATATCCAACAGCGAAGTATCACATTTAACATCGTTTAGAAAATGTCCGTAAAGGGCAGACCTGAGCGAAAACCATACCTTTGATAGAAGAAAAACATTTTCCATCAGGGCGCATCTCTGAGGGGTGATACGCTGGCAGCTCCAGTTAGCTACAAGAGAGTATATTGCATTAAGCAAGCGGTCCTCATTATCCTTGATTGCAACCCCTTGTGGTGCGGTGAGGACACCTAGATGCCGAGAGTTGTCCCAGGTAGGTTCCAAACTAAAAGGCGGAGGAAAAGATGGGGTACCAACATGCACTATAACAGTTTTAGAAGTAATAACATTTGCATTGGACGCCTTGGAGTAGCAATCCAGGGCCTCTATGGCCAGGTCTAGGTCCTTCTTACATCCAAATGCCACTGCTGTGTCATCAGCAAAGGCTATGGTGCGGGTGTGGGGTTTCCCAGGAACCTAAATACCCACCAGTCGTTCCTGGAGTAGGGCCAGAAGAGGATCCAAAGCTATGTTGAACAAGATAGGCTCAGTGGATCCCCTTGCCGGAGACCCTGTTCAACCATAACTGCTGCTGTAAAGCCTGTTGGGGACAGTACCTTAGTGTGAAGCTGGTCTTAAAGCGCTGATAGCCATGTCCTAGCTTGTGGTGGGATGTGGAGGCGTGTTAGGGAGGCGTCCAGATACTTCCAATTTATTCAATCATATGCTTTTTCCATATCTAGAAGCGCCACAAAACCATGTGTTTGAGACGAGGTAGCAGAAAGGGTTGCCAGAAGCTCATTGTAATTGTTCCAAAGCGATCTCCCTAGGATAAAGCCATGTTGAGCTGGGTTGAGGCGTGGTGCTTCCCACTTAGTCATGCGGTTTGCTAGAAGCTTAGTAAATAGTTTGTGGTCCGTGTTCTATAGTGATATTGGTCGTCAGTTTGCAAGGTCCTCTTGGCTCGCTTTCTTATGGATAAGGGTCATAATTGATCCTCTTGAGTCAGGAAGTACCCCCTTCTGCCAAGTGGGTCAAGAAGAGGGGCTAAGGGTTTTGTAACTGCAATGGGATCCACTAGATACACCTCAAACGGGATGCCATCTGGGCCTGGGGCCTTCAGGCATGGGCTGTGGATTAGAAGGTCCATTAATTCTTGCTGTGTAATTGGTGCAAGAAGTTATTCATCTGCTAAGAAATTAACCATTTGTTCTGAAGCCCATTCGGTGAATTCATGAACATCTGCTGGGCTTATCCGGGAAGCCTTGAAGAGGGCTGAATAGTAACGGTGGATATCGCTGGTGATCTCCTCCTTGTTTGTGGTGACAGTGGTACCCACCCTCAGGGTTGCAATCTCCTGATCCTTTGAGCAGTCTTTCTGCTTCTGTTAAAAGAAATGGGTGGGCCGTTCCCAATGGGTGTAGTAACGTGATGAAGTGAAGTTTGCTGAACGTTCTTCTTGCCCAGTATGTTCCTGCTGGTATGTCTCATGGGCCAATTCCTAAGCCTCCAACCATTAAAAAAAGGCACCGGTTGAAATTCCTTTCAAGGTGTCTTATTCTTGCTTCAGCACGTCTGACTTTAGCCTGGGCCACTGTCATTCGAGCTTAGCACAATTGTAGGCTACCTTTAGTATCCTTGCTTTTATATCAGCCCATTTTTCTTGTAAAGTTCGCAAATGGGGTGAGGCCAGGTGCTCTGGCTCAAAAATGGCTGCATTTATCTTCTCTCTTACAAACTGGTTGTTCAAGAGCCCTGGAGCAATCCCTGGCCAAAATCTTCTTTATGATCTGAGGATTGTTGTCAGGATCACCGTGAGGGATCTGTGATCACTTATAGTGTTATCTCGGGTTATGGGAGAAGAAACTTGACAACTAGCAAGGGGCCCACTAGGGCCATATCAATCTGTGAAGCTGATGTGAATCTCCAACCTGCACCTTGGATCCAAGAAACACAGCCAAGTCCAGATGCTGAGGGGGGGAGAGCATCCATGAAACCACTTGACCTGATGAAATTTTGAAGCTGAGCTGTACCTCGTCTGTCTTGTGTGGCAGGAGGAAAGGTGTCATGCACATAACTTAATATTGTTTTGAAATCCCCCATCAGCACTGCATTGCCTGGGAGTTGTAGTAGAGCAAGTTCTTCCAAAAGACGATCCTGTTCTTGACCTGCATTTGGCAGGTATATCACTTGCAAACAAAGAAGGAGAGATCAGGGGTTATTAATTTAGCCAATATAAGGCGATCGTCAAGGTGTATTAAAAATTGGTGGTTTTTCACCTGAGGGTTGAGGATAATAAGGGCCACATAGTGTGTCCAACAGGAGTTATCTCCAAATTGGTCATTACTTGCTACAAAATCAGAGGGGGGACATGAGGCTCCTGGATGGCTGTAATATCCACACGAGTTGACCTGAAGTTTTGGAGGAGGCGGGCTGTCCGCTTGTAAACCTGCAGCCCATTAGAGTTAATGGACTGCAGGGTCAGGGTGTCCCTTTGGGGCCCCATAGCTGTCCCCTTCCATATCCCGGGGGGTTACCAGAACTTCCACCTGCATCCTTAATGCTCATTTTTAGTCCTTGAGCTTGACTATTTGCAGCAATCCATACTGACCAACGAAAATGAGGATTATCCTGAGTTGATGGGGCTGAGGAGCCAGTAAGCCAGCCCAAGATACTTCCCCTGCTGCTTTGCACAGGATTATCTTGAGGGTGCTTCATAAACACCTCCATTTGTGCATCATCTGATGTATCAGAGTCCATAGGCACCTCCTTTAGTACTGAAAATGGCGTCTGAATTGCAAACCTGTAGATGGTGGGGGTGGCAATGACTTAAAGCCTTCACCACGACTTGGGGTACTCCATATTTGTTCCATTCTTGGGGTATTTATGTTATTAAAATCGTTTTTGATGCCAACCCTGGGCTGGCTTCCTCTGAGTTAGCTTGATGAAAAGCAGATTTGCGCTTATTTTGGGGCTAGTGAAGGGTCTGGAAATTTAGAAGGGGTTCCCATAGGGAGAGGGTTTTCCGCACAAAGGGAATAAAGTTGTGCTACTGGCTGTGCCTTCTAAACTGATACACGAAGGGCAGAGGGGGTGAGATCCTGTATGGGCACCCAGTGGGTTGGTTGTGGGATTGCCGCTGCTGCTGTATGGGAGCGTTTCTTACCTGTCACATGGACTTGGCTACTAGATGAGAGAGCTTGTTTACAAGCTGTACAACTATTATATAGGTGGCCCAAAGCATTACACCATGAGCAACGTGGTCGTGCCTGGTCTGGATCAACAAAGAAGATTTCTGAACAGGATCCAATGACTGCAACACGTGTGATAACCTCCATGTTGCGTGCCACCATTGGGTTAGGGATAAATGATGCCCTAGAAATATGAGCCCTATGGGTTGGGGCATAATAGGCTGGTGCTCACAGGTCTACTGATAGAACTGACCAAAATTTTATCAATCCTCGATGAAGTGCAAGCTTAATGGATTCTGGGTCTACTGTAGTTGGAAGATTTGAGAAAGTTATCCAGGAAATTTTCTCAAAGTTAGATCTAGTTCTTAGCACACGAAGAGAGCCATGCAGAATCTCAATAGTAACTGAGGCTGCATGGTCTGCATCCGCTGCAGGTGTAAACCCTATATCAATATAGTGGTTTTCCACCACTTCATGCATAGTAGTGTTTACTGGAAAAGCTCTTGCTATGGCTTCAAAATAACTAAAATAATCCCTTGCATAAAACTCAACAGGATTATTTCCATAGTAGACTCTAATTGTATGAGCAAGAGTGGACCTAGGGAGTGCACGTTGTGAGCGAGTTTCTGCCCATCTCTTCCTCACTTCAGCCTCAAAAGCAGCTTCATGAAGTTAAATGGTGGGTGGTGTAGGCACTAGTTTTTTCTGCCATGCACCTAAGGCATCCTTCACTCACTTCTTTTATTTAAATTTAAATTTAAATGTAATTTATTGGATTCACCATGGGGGGAACTCTAGACAGAGGCGATGGCATTTTTCTAGATTTATGCGCTGGCCCCTGCTGGGCCTTCCCAGTAGGTACTTGATTTTATGCAGGTTGGGTAGGCTTATTTGTTTTGGGCTTATTCCATGCCAATTGATTGGGCAATTCTGGCTCATCATCAAACCAATCTATTACTCCAGCCTTCATCCGACCATCAGCAGATACTGGTAGGTATTTTTCAGCTATTTGATTGGCTATTTGGCTAGTCCCACTTAATTTTGATGTTGATTTTGATTTTGATGAATATTACGGTTAACTGATTCACCACTCAGGGTTGATTCAGTTGAGGAGCGTTGGTTACCTTCCAAACCATTAAAATGATGGTCAACTAATTCACCAATTACTGTAGATTCAGTTTGGCCGCTTTGTATATTAAAAATGACGACCAACTGATTTAAAACTTTTTGACAATTCAGTTTGGGCACCCAGGCTTATTTCCGAAGTGGAGGCAGTTGCCAAAGCCATACAAACCCCATGTGCGGTATTGGGAGCTGCAATACTCCCTACTACCATGGGTAAAACCTTAGATGTGCCTCCAGGGTGGGGAGCACTAATTGGGTGACCCTCAGTCAACACAGAGTTGACTGGGGTAGGCTTTACAGTGGTGGTATCATTTGTGATCCCACCATGGTTTAATAAAACTGGTCTACATCTGCTTTTGCAGCTGAAGTTTGGGAGCGGGTTGTAAGGGTTGACGCACAAGCTGGCAACTGAGGGTTCTGTGATTTAGATGAGTTTGAGTGAATTTCGAAGCATTAAAGGTGCATTCAGTGAATTTTACCACCATTATTTGTTAGATTCGTTAAGCTAAATTTTTGGGTGATTGTAATATTCAAAAATTGAAAAAAAAGCGGTGAAAGAAAGGTTCCATGATTATAGTAAACTTCTCTTGTTCCATTACTAGCAACTCAATTTGCCAATACTCTGATATCAAGTACATTTTGGAGAAATAATTAGCTCCGCCAAACTGATCTAAAGCGTCATCAATTCATGGAAGTGGATATGAATCTTTTTTTAATGCGTTAAGCTTCTGTTAGTTGATTACTACTCAATTGGAGCCATCTTTCTTTTTGACAATTAACATCAGGGATGCCCAGGGACTCGTTGACGCCTCTAACATTCCCTGTTCAACTAACTTGTCTATCTCAGCGGATACAACTTCTTCTGCAACTGTGGAGCAATGAATAGGTCTTGACTTAATAGGAGGATGGTCCCCTGTGTCTTTTCGATGAACAATCTACAAGCACATTCCAAGTCGTGGTCATCAGATGCAAAGATGCTTTTGCTATTTCGCAAACAGATCCATCTCCCTACCCTTCTGATCTCTGACAGGCCAGTTAGAGCCTCACGCAGAACTACAGTCCTACACCAGATGAGGCTTTCAAATGGTAGCCCAAGATCTTCCCAAGAACCAAAGTCATGTATCCTTTGGACCTCATCAATAGGAACCAGATGCAGATAGGCCACCACTTGATGCCTCTGACCTTCATGGATTCCTTCTGCAGATTGGCTATCAACACCTTCACTTCCTTCTGCCCTGGTAACAGGAGCCCAGGAGCCACATGGGGTTCAAGCCATGATTTCTGGGAGGGCCCCATAATCTCACCATATAGGCCTTCCAGGATATCTATTTTGATCTTCGTCCATATGTGGCCTGATTCCCAGAAGGTATGATTAAAGCACTTAACGCTAGCAGCGGAATACCATTGTACTCATAAATCTGAGTAGGGAGCACTCAGGTCTTCTGCTTCATCTGCAATATTGTACAGGAATCACCCCATTAATATATGTGAGATTAACTTGACTTGAACAAATTAATCTTAGGGGATTCATCTAAAAGTAAAATAGATGGGAATTTGTTGTCCTAGGATACTGATGGTTTTATCTAACATATTGACCATGGCCCAAAGGACTGCATAAATTCAGCACAGATTTAAAAATCATAGTTATCCTTTTGTTTAAACCTCAGCAGGAGCAGATGCCCCAACCAACTGAACCTCAAAGGCAACGTGTTGTATGTGCTCTCTGACATAGTACTCTGTGCCCCCGCAGTACCATACACTACTCTGTGATCCACATCTGGCTTTAGCGGAAGCTTAGCTATGAGCTTGGTAGATATTATATTGATGGGAACACCATTATCATTAATCACCTAGATTTGGTATTTTGCACAAATATATCACAGTATGTACATTATTAATAGGAAGTATGATGGATGTTCAATACATAAACATTATGGGCTTTTGGTTATATAGAAAAGTGAGAATACCAGAGCCGATGTGAAGATACCCTGGGCAATTTTTTCTACTGGAATCGCCTCTTTTACCCCATTTAGAGCTGCAACATGTGTTGATGGTTCCCTGGCGCCTGTACCATTCTGCTCAAGTATTTGCCAGGCGTATGGCTTTTGCACATCTTGGTGGAACTCCTTGTCCGCATTATTGGGATCTCTCCCTCAGCTTGAGGCCAATATATTGTAGGGAATTTGTTGATACAATAAATCTGTGAAATGAGTATTGGGTTTGGCACAAAGCAACTCATGGGATTTATTAGGGACAGATAGATTTATATCAGTGAAAGTAGAGCATTCTGTTTCTACTCCACTTGACCATTTCCCTGTTCATATGGGCAACTTGTACTGCATTGACATTTAGTTTTCCTGGACAGCTAGCAGTGTAATGTCCTTGTTGGGCGCATGAGAGACAAGTATTAATAAAAGGCATTCATCTCTGCATCGCAACATAGCTCCAGGTCTGAAATTAATTGAGGAATTGTAGCTCACCTGATGAAAAGCTGGTTGATAAGAATGTGGGTGGAAAGAACTGGCCAATGCGTTTAGGGGTTGAGTATTTCCCAACGGATTATACCCAAGTCATTGTTGCTACAATATTGGCGGGGATTTGATAGAGGTTGCAGGGGCTTTCCATTCTACATTGAGAGCACTAAACGTGGTGGATAGATGGCGTAAATGACTAGCGTTTTAAGTAGCTCTGTATCCTTGTCAAGAAAGTACACCTAGCATTATACAGCACTAATATGGCTTGACAGACGCCATCATCGCTAAGCCCACCTCCTCATTAGATAAGATATTTGCTTTCAACAACACATGAGCTTCCGCCATAAACCACTCTGCAAACTCCAATAGGAACTCATTCTTTCACAAACTGAATTTTCAAAAACTTTGCCTTGTACTGATCCATTTTTACCCTGCCCTAAACAAGTGGATCACAATATCCTTTACATCAGGAAAATTACATTAGTATTTACAAGTTAACAGGTGATCTGGTTGACACTTGTGATATTCAAAGCGGATAACAGAAGTTTAGCTTTCCGCCGATTGTTAGCCCCTCTATTGCAAATTTTAACCGCTTGAAAACCCATGTATGTTTCCATCACAGTTAACTTTGGGGCAGCTTGTCGCTGCAGATCTCACCCTCCCTAACAACCTTATTTAATTTACACTCTGCACAGTATAGCAGCTCAGTAGTGCTGCCCAAGAGGTCAGCAAGTTGGTTGGTTTGGTCACCAATCAGGTGCAGTAGGTGAAAGGCCTTGGCGAGCTGCTCACTCATACTTTTATTTTCTTGGAAAAGCATTTTTGAGCCTGGAGTAGTTTATTTAAGGCAAGTTTTAACTTAGAATATTGAGATAGTTCAAAAAACTGGGGGTAGTCCCTCAAGCGCGAGCTGATAAAACCCATAGTTTTGAAGTAAATATAAAGCTTTTTAAGTGTTGTTCAATGGCCCCCTGTAGTGAGCACCACTGTTAACTTTTCGGCAAATTTTTTCGATTCTGCCAAATAGGATGCACAGGGTAAACCCATTGAGCAACGAACAAGCGATATGAGTATCACTGGCCCTCAAAAAATAATAATAATAAAGACTATAATAAGGATCTATTGCTCCGTTGATACCACTTTATTTAACATTCAACTAATGGCTACTTCCATCACTTCCCTACTACTTCCTCTTTTCTCATAAAAATCTCCCCCTTCTCACTCTCACGCTCAACTCTTAACCTCAGTATTCCTTAGCAGATTCAACACACTACGCTTATTAAACTCACTATTCACTACAATCTAGGGTTTCACTTGCACATCGAGGCTTTGGCATAATTACTAAAATTTGTCAACCTATTATTTCTTTAACAAACTAACTTTGCATTGATATAATTACTCGTTAAACCTCGATTCTCGCCTTGAAGCTAATTTACAATCCACCAGAACTATAGCTTATTGTCCAGTCATCTCAGAATCTTGACAACCATAATCATGCAAATTCAATCATGACGAGTTGATAAGAGTTATAATCGCCAGTGAGAGTGCTGATGAGTGCTAAGCAAGGAGGACTGCCAGTAAGAGTGCTGACAATGCTAGTAATAAATGCCAATGACGTGGATAATCAAGAAAAGTCTATAATTAGTTAGATCTCTCTCTAAAAGTATCATCGTATCTTCAAATCCAAATTTTTGTTTTAACTAATTGTGGATATTTAACTCTGTTAGTTTTAAAGTGGATGTAGTTCAGCTTGGCTGGTGGAGGAAGAACAGAATATCCTCAGAGGTTAGGTGCTGGTTGAACACACCTGGAGTGGTTGGCGCAACCAACTCCCAACCTGGAGTTAAAGACCAATCGTGGGAACTGTCCCAATCAGTGTAGCCAGCTATGGACAAGTGGAATTAGCCATGAGGTGGAGGAGCAAGGGGTCAGGCCCCCAGGATGGGAGACAACTGCCGGTGTCCACCAAGAGGGGCTAATCTGCTAATATAAGGTTAGTGTCCAGCTGGATTGGGGAGTTGTCTGCGGCCCAGTAAGCAAAGGTCGCCAATGATGATTAAAAGCAAGGGCCAGCTGTATTCATACTGTTTGGTCTGGCACACTAATAGAGTCACCTATTATTGAAAATGAAAAATTTTTAACACTTGATCAGCGCTCTTGACACCTAGAGCAATAACATTAGTCTAGCTTTCTGCTGATCCAATGCTCTTTCCATGGCAAATCTAAACCGTTTAAAGTATCCATGCATGTTCCCATCATGAATGAAAGTTGGCAACTTCTCAATCCATACAAAATCACCCTGCTTTGTGCTTTGGGATTTGGGAACAGATTGAATAGGTTCAGATTGGCTAAGGGGAACATCATTTGGAAGCAAGAATAGGGTCGCAAGGATCGATTAAAATCTTCTATAGTGGACTGGGAAGAGGTTGGATTGTGGGGAGGGACTGCCGCAACCCAGGTGGTACTTGCTAGCTGATCCATAGTATTCCTTGCTGGACTCACTACTGACTGCACCTTTACCTCCCTCACCAGTCTGTTCAACGAAAAATCAACTACTATCCATTCCTCCTTGACCAAATAGCACTGACAACACCTGTCTCTCACACCCTGCCTAATCTCTTCGAATTTATTCTGTAATTTTCAGTGGAATTCTTGCCGTTTCCAGTTTACGCTCCATTTATTGAAGCCATAAGAGGACATTCCAATGTGCCCTGCATTCTCGCGTTCTGCTGCCCAGTGCCACATGCTTGTCAGTTCGCTTCATCCATTTGATTGATCAGAGCGGCTTATTCCTGCACCAACTCCTCATTAGACCATCAGAGGGTATCCAAGCACACTCACATACCAGAAAACTCCACCGTCTTAATGAATGGAAGAGTATTGGCTTGGCCCATAGCCGCCTTACTGGAACTCTCCAACTTATTGATTCAACCTAGCAATTGGCTGTATTCTGAGGTTTCCAAGAAAGAGCTGGTCAAATGGTCAGCCATCCGTGGTTACTTCACTCAGCTCAAAGTTATCTAAATATAACTGCCACTGTGGCAGTGTGATTAGACATCGGCCACTCTAACAGGGTAACCCAGTCCTTTGTCCAAGCCACCACCATGGCAATTCCTTCCGCCTAATCAAACAATTCCACCATAAAGCGCTTGATGTCACTAATTAGTGTCATAACATCCTTATCCATTCACCAAAAGCCCGCGCCATCTAACTCTTTTACTATTAATCAGGGCAACTCATGAATTAATCGTGGAACTAGTTTGATCAGGCAATGGCGGACATCCATGACATGACTTTCTACACGCACTAGCGCCCCCTGAAATCCAAGAAAGAGTGGTTGAGGCGTTCAAGTAAGAGGCGAGTGTTGTTTTGTTGTGCCTGCACAAAGCACATGACATCACTGATCTTAATGTTATGTTGGGCCAACAAACACAGTAGTTGGCGGTTCAAATGCTGAACGTATGCAACCAGGCATTCCTCAGCTCCATGGGAGCTGAGCCAGTTAGACAACCCCACTGTGGTAGCTTTGAGTTAAGACATATACAATTCATAATGGGATTCTTGGTCCTGTTGATTATAAAGCGAGCCCAGAGCATGTCTCCCACATCTTCTTTGTAGAGGCGGTAACCCCGCAAGAGCCATTACATGATTTCTGAAGTTGATGAGGTTACATTAGTGAACCTTCCCTGTTGGTCTGACTCTAACGCGGTACAAGCTCCTAGCTGAAGTTCCATCCTGATTTCCTCATCTCCTAGTTCTGTCACCATGAATAGTGACGGTTCATCATTAGATGTCTCCATTGGTTCCCCATAGTTATGTTTATGAAACCTTATTAATTCTGGCATAATGAGTGGGGGCTCGTCATGATGCACTAGTTGCCGTTGTAATACAGATGACCAGTGCCCCTTATAGTGAGCATTACTGTTAATTTTTGGCAATATTACTTAGATCCGCTATGCTGGTTGCATAGGTTAATAACCACTGGACATAAGACAGATATGAAGATCGCTGATACTTATTAATAACAATATATAAAATATGAAGCTATTGCACTAACTGACACAATTTACTATATAGAAAAACGTAGACTATCTCTGCTAACTTTATCCCTTCTTATAATCCAAAACCTGCCCCTTCCATTCTCTCGTTCAGCTATTAATTTTCAATCATATTAGTCAATCTTGACAATCTGCTTAGTAACTCACTATTCTCTACAAATTTAGGGGTTTCATCCCATCATCAAGTCTTTCACAGAATTCCCTTGATTCACTGGACTATTAGTACTTCGATTGATTCACTTCACATCAACATAATCTTCCACTTAAGCTTAGGCTTACCACAACTCATCAAATTCAAACCTACATATATATGACTTATAGTCCAGTCATACCAATTTCTTGACAGATGTAAATGGGTCACTGGATACAGGGCTTCATGGGCATTAGTTTATTATTATAGCAGTGGACCACATGATTAAATGATTTGGTAATAACTCTGTCCTAAAGCTATGGCAAAAACAATGACACTTTTCTTGTTTTGGCATGTATTTACCCAGCATAGAAACCCCAAAATCTTTCATCAATTAGCTTAACTTTATCTCCTTAGTGATACAGGAATTACCTTAACTATTTGGAACTTCTAGTCTTTTTACCCTATATCATCCTTTTACCATTAAGGTTTTATAATGTGCTAGTAGTACGTTAGTAAACAATGTAAACTTAATGTAATAAAAATTGTGATCAAACTATAAGCCCCTACTAATCTTTAGACAATCTCAAGATACTCGCGGCTGCTGTGATGGTGAACCACCCATTTTTTAAACCTAAATGAATACAAAAAATTGACTTCAGCTAAGACACTGAATACAGATATTCTAATGATTTAGCAATGACAAATTGCAGATAGTTCATTCCGCCATGATAGATAGTCAGTAAGTTGCTATTAAAATAATTAAAGCCAAAAGTCCTTTTATATTTAGATCTGATAAAGTATGGATTTAAAATGAAGTTATATAGTTTGAAATTCCCTAAAATGACTCAAATTAATTTTTTAAACCTTTATAATAATGTCACTTTTATATACAGAAACAATAATTTACGCCAAACCAAAGTGATAATTTCCAATACCTAGCGCTGAGATGGCAGCTGTATAGCTAGGCTAAGGTTAACTAAGGGATAACTGCGCCAGGGCAACAATACGGTTTTGTTCTAGTTCAAGTAAATCTTAAGTTAAGGATGATATTAGTATAAAAAAGGCAGTGGAAAATGACTAGAATAACAGGTATGGTGATCATAAAATTATATCAGACAGTGAGACCCTGATGTTTTAATAAAGGATTGTTATTATGCCTGATCCCCTTTTACTCATATCCTATGGGGAAGAAATCCTCACATTACTATTCCATTGTATTAGTGGCATAAAAACCTTAAGCACTCATACACCTAAGTTTTTAAAGCTTTGCTTACTAAAAGGCCACTTATATAACCACAACTCCTTTTAAAAAATTCATCTGACCATGCTGAACCCTTAAAATTATGGCCATGCTTCCCACCACACTACTTTTGAGGACCAAATTTGACTCTTAGACTGTTATCTGGATTGCTTTATTGGAGAAAAAGTTAAATCTTAATCATTTTTTGAAGGCCTTCGCAACTTTGGACAACTACCCAAATCAATTTATATCAAAGATCACCTAGATTGCCCGGACATTCTAGATAATAAAATTGGAAAGAACGCTGAGGTTAGTAATTCAATTACTACGGTGATTGCTGTGACCCACGACCTACATAATTAAGCTGACTTATTTACAAACAAATTAATATGCTCAGAGTCAGATCCATAGCCTATAAGGCAATTTAGAGACCAAAAAAGACTTATCATCAAAGCAACCACCAATTTATTGGCAAGTCAATGATTGAATTGATGGATCTGTGACTCATATGTGGTGAACACTAGAAGTCATCAAATTTAAAGGGACTCCTTATACTTTTGACAGAGAGAGACATGACTTATAGCTGACAACAACTTTGGGGATAATGATTAATTTCCTCTGGTGATTTCACTTTTGTACTAATGTCAATGCCCTTAGATCTGTAATGAAGGCCCAATTTACATGCTCATAAACTGAATATGGAAGGATTAACATATATATTTCACAGCAGAATAAGAGATATGCCATTAAAAGTTGAAAAAATTCCACTTTGACTAGAATTTATTCAGATATAGATTCTTCAAAGTGTTCAAATTCGCCTTGAAATGTGCACTGGAGTAACACAAGGAAATACTTTTATTCAATGCCTGCAACTCATAGTGCAGGTCATATCAACTGTTAAATAAAGGTGAACAAATCTCTTGCTAGGAAGTTATTCATAAGGTGATGAAGCTTTTTGGAGGTACAGGGAGTATGGCCTAACATATAGCCAACTTTCTTACAATGGCTTCTAACTCCATGAGACCCTTTCTGACTTTTCTGATTTGTTCACTCAAAAATCCCACGTGGTATTGGAACTTGATTCTTAACAAAACTGATTCAAGTATAGCTATAGCCTTGATCATAATGCCCAATCAAGAGCTTCACAATGCGATAGCTTCTGCACTATAAGGGTATGTGGCCTTAAATATAATGACTATTTATCTGAAACAATATGATTATACTTTATGGCCCCCAATTTTGGCTTAAGAATCTTACGTTTCTTCCAGAACTCTGAAAAGCCCCATTAAAATTAAGCGTATTTTATTCAAGTACCCCAAGCCTGGAAGCCAAGTCACTACTTGAGCGTGAATTCTCCCACATGAAACGTCAGGTGCAAGAGGAGGACCACTACACTAGATGTCCTACAGAAGTAAAGAGTAGGTGATGTATGAAAAGTGTCCAATAACCAGAGATTAGGATAAGTATAGCAAAAAATGTACTCTCCACTTCTGCTAACATAATTGTACTAGCCTCAGAACAATGTGATAAGTATTCTTAAACAAGGCTGGTACTAAATCAAATGTTTTCTAATGTTATATGGTCACTGAGAACATATGCATCACATCTCATTAGCAACTTTGAGAGTTAACTGAAACTGAGGCCCGCTGTAGAAAAACCTTAATCCTCCACCAAGGGGAAAACAAGAAGGTCTGAATAATACCACCATTTCCTGAAACTAATATGCCCATCTATTATAAAATCAATAATTTATTTTACAAAGTTTCCAACCATACATTGAATTTGTATTTCTACACACAGCTTTTAGGCTTAGTTTTTTATAAGAAATCATCCTCTAGGATAGCTGAAATATTAAATTCATATTTTGTATAACATTATTCTGGAGAATAATACCGATAATACCATGATCATGAAGGCATTTATAATCCAAAAGTTCTATAAAACTCTGGCTGCCCTGAGTATAATAGAGATAACATTAAACCCCACTAACGTGGAAAATTTAGATATATGTGACTATAATATCCTGTTTGCACTTAAATTATTCAAAAACTATAATATAAAATAATCTCAACAAAGATCTTTTTATATCCATTAGTAATATTTTTATAATATAAAAACATGGTTAGCCTGGCAGGTAAAACTGCTTCCACCTAATGCAGGTTTTAAGTTAAAAACTTGTACTGGCCAGAAAAATTCTCAGTGTGGTATATTTGTCCCAAGGTTGACCCACCTCAAAAATTCTTTGTTTTTATTTTTAATTTTATCTGAGGTTGGCTGACCTGAGGAAGGTACCGCACCAATTAGGGAAGTGAAGAAAATGGGAAAGGAGGATAAAACCCAGAAAACCTCCATGCGCGGCGTATGATAGGCCAGGAACTCCATGGACCGCCTTGCTATCACTATCTCAGATGGGGCATTGGCGTGCAAAACCAACACAATCAAAATCGTCCCCTACCCAAAGTCCATTACCAGGATCGAACTCAGGAGGCAGTGGTAGAGGGTATTCTTTGTTTTTATAATATAGCAAAAATAGTTGCTTTGCTGCCATATTTTAGACCTTGAGTTATTTAAAAAATCATAACAACTATTTTTTTCAAGAAAGTCATCTATATAGAGATTATCACAAGAAGAAAAATAAAATTTGATTTTAATAACTTCATTTTTTTATTTTGGTACCACTATAATAAAGGTTAAAAAGGAAGAGTGTTGGCTTGCTCCTGAATGGTTTCTATAATAGACATAAGTTTTTATAATTATTCTTATACTTAAAATTTTATAATACAATTTATATACAGAACTTTAGTTCTCTTTGTAGCATATAAACTCAAACTAATAATTAAGTCTAGTATAAAAGATCCTAAATTCTAGTTATTGACTCTTGATAGGATAATAGATTAGCAAAAATGATTAAGGGCAAGGGAAAAATTTTTATATCTATGCAGATAATTTTTGATGCTCTTATTAAAAAAAGTAGTAAAAGAGAATTTCAGCAAATAATCAAAAATGGAACTAGGAAAAGAAAGATATAATAAAAATAAATTGCTTGCTGAACTATGAGGAAGGTCAAAGGTTTATCAATATTACATCAACAGAAACCAATAGGGATTTTTCTTCATATGATTCAATTAAATTAACCTATACAGACTGTATGATTTTATCTTAACGCAAGAAGAATAGTCTGAGGAGGAGGTCACATTATTAGGGGATAACAAGTTATCAAATTGCAGCAGCAAACGTATGTTATAGCATATGAGCAATAAAAAATATAAGGTGACCGTATCATAGATCAAACTATGATTATAGGAAAAGCACATACCATGAAGGAAGTAAAAACTAAATCAAAGTCAACTACATTGGGTCATATTCCCAGTTTGAAGTAAACCAACTACCAGATATGGATTAAAGATCTAATTGTTAAGGTTGCTATAAGGGATTATCTATTCACCAAACAAAATCAGGTACATAACTCCTCAATAGTGAAATAAAGTTAGCAAGGATTTATTGATTTTCTTATTATCAAAGAAGAATCATAATTGCCATATTATTTACTCAATTTATAAAGTTAGAAGATTTTATTAAGATAACATAAAGTTTGGGCTTATACAAGAAGATTGCACAAATATTAAAGACAATATTATCTGATTGATGTAATTTTTTATCAATAAAAGCTAAATTGTGCCTTCCTCAATAACAGCCTTAATGCCAAAAATTAAATTTTAGGCTCATGCACATTAACAATATCATATTATTTATCACCAATTGACTCCTTGTTTAACAACTTTCATAATACGGTATTTTAAAAAAATGATTTCAATTTTTTATTTTAATGTCCTTGTGACTATTCCTGACTACTAGCTCTATCAAGAATCTCACCAATAGTCTGAAGGTCTTGTTAAGCAATTATATCTTTATACCATACCCAAAATCAGCAATATTATATTAAATTACTCTTGAATATCCCCAAAGTCCAAAATTATCATGTTACCATCTCACATAAAACTACCACTGGAAACTTTTAAACTAGTTGTCTCATTTCACATCTGAGGTTTTCTGTTCCTGGCACTTGCTTACTCTCAACACCATGTCAATCTTCTCACTGATGCATCTCCTCCTCAATTGGTTAGAGCTTAGTTATAACTTTGGCGGTATAGCGAAGATACGCTGAGGAGGTTTTGCACATAGTTAAGCCCGCTGAGCAATAGGACTGACAATATGAAGAACATCGTCCATGAATCAAAGAAATAAACTTAATAATTTAATGAGCAATTTGTCCCATTAAAACTATCTTATTTAATATATTTTCAGCGGATACTCCTTGTTCCACTCGCTTCTTCTACTAACAAACTTCCTCTATCAATATTCTCATCTCACTTATACATCAGCAATTTTGATTGATACCACCCTAAGTTTAGACTATTCATTTCCACGTATTCTCATTGAGTTCTAGCAGAATCTACTATTAATTAATTTCATTATTGCTTAGTTTAAAGCGTTCTACTAATTATTTATCATACATCTACATTGCCTTATGGCCTAATTTGGTGGCAATCCACTAAATATTTGGTCAAAGCTCAGTATCGTCCTATTGCCTTATGTCAAGATGATCTCATCAATATTCATACTACTCAGTTTGGCCAATCTTTCCCATTCCGTTAAAACTACATAGGGCTGATCATTTAGGAATTTCAGAAATTTGACATTACCCCCCTTGTCTTGACAATAAGACATATTTTATCTATATGCCTGAAGGAACTTCATGTGCACTTGATTAATGATCTGACTGCTTGTGAAATCCTTGATAGTATAGGCATCCACACCAGTTTTCTCAATTACTTCAATTAGACCAATCCAGATGCTGGCCAATTTGTGCTTCTGCTCACACCTATGTTGGTCATGGAATAGAACATATCCCCATCTTTAAACTGCACTAGCCTAATAACCATACCTGATTGGCCACCTGATTCTTTACCTTCTTGGCTAAACTGAACGATTATGCTTTTGTTTGCAGCTTAATCAGCATATTCATTATTTTGGTCAAGTTGCGTTGCAGGTCCATTCTACCAGTACCTTCCATGCAGGCATAATTCAGTGCTGGAAGAGATGGGTGTTGTACATATAGTAACTGGAAGGGACTCTTCCCTGTGGAAGAATGATATCTGATATTGTAAGTGAGGATGGTGGCGGAAAGGAGAGAACTCCAATACGAAGGACAATATGCTGCCAGTTTGTTGAGTATGTTCACCAAGGTCCCATTAACTCGCTTAACCATCATGTTGGATCCTTGGTGATACAGGGTCACAAAACCCCATAGATGCCATCAGCTCATTTAGCTTTGGCAGGATGGCGAGTTGAAGTTGGTTCCATTATTAGTGAGAATTAACTGGGGACATCTATGTCTCTGGGAAATGCATTTAATGATGAACTTGGCCACTGTGACCACCCGCAAATCCTTGATCACCCATGTTTTTACCCACCTGGTCAAGTAGTCAATAGCCACCAGAATGCATTTGGACTGGTTAGCTCCCATTGGTAGAGGGTCAACAGCAACAAAGGAAATCTTATGTCAAGGAAAACATGTTTTCACTAACTGGTATGAATTTTTTGGTGAAATGGATCTTCCATCTGGCACTGGTGGCAGCAGGAAATGTTTTGAGCACAGCGAAATTCATGCTCTCCTAATTTTATCGAGGTCATAAAAATTTCAGGGTCTTATGGACTCCACCATATCCAACTGCACAATGGGCACTCATAATATTATTTCATTAGCGGAAGGCCTTGGGATATTCATAGTATTGTCAACTATCCTTTTGTACAATTCATCGTTCTTCTGGAACATATTGGTGTTATTCCATCTACTACCTTGATTACTTGGGGCAGTTTATCACATTTTCCCAATGTGCATTTTGTAGTACATTATGCTGCTGAGATCTGCCATAATGGTAAAGGTTGGCAATCTCAATAAGCAAAGTGCGTTTTGGTGTTTTTCTCCAGGTTGGTGAATTATTTTAATGTTGTAAGGCTGCAGCTTAAGAGCCTATTGGATAATCGCCCTTCAAACTCCTTGAGATTCTGCAACCAGTGTAACGATGCATTATTCATTTCAACTTTATACTTTACCCCGTGCAAATATAACCTTAATTTCTTGTATGCATAGATCACCTGCTAAGCACTCCTGCTCAGTCATGCTGTAATTTTGTTTGTGGCAGTTCAAGCTACAACTGCAGTATGGAACTGGGTGCTCCTCCCAATCATCATCTTGCTGGAATAGAACTTCCCCGACGTGGAAAGGGACGCATCCATCTGTACGATAAATTCCTTATCAAAATTTTGTATAGTAGCAACAGCGCATTAATTAATGCCATCCAAAGTGTATCAAAAGAGTGTTGCCAGCATTCCATCCATTCAAAAATAACATCCTTTTTCAAAAAATCAAAAAGCAGTCACTATTAAAACTAAAGTCTAGGATAAAACGTCTGTAGTAGCTGACCATCCCAAGAATACTTGTATGTGCCGCTTGTTGGTCAGCTGAGCCATTTTTTGTATAGATATCACCTTAGTCAGTTGAGATTTCAGCCCTTTTGCATCTACTGAAAACCCAAGGCACTCCAGTTGGTCCTTGAAGAAGTAACTTTTGCATATCTTAATAATGATGTTGGCCTCAAAAAACTGGCAGAATACTCTTCCAGATGGTAATATGCTCAGAAAATGTACACAAAAACATAGATATTGTCAAGGTACACAAGAACGCACAACAGCTTCAAGTCGCCCAGGATGTTATTCATAGCTCAATAGAACATGGCTGGGGCATTACACAGCCCTGGGGCATACGAGGAAGTTGAAAAACCATTTGGATGTGATAATGGCACATTTTAACTTTCTGGTGCAGGCAACTTGATTTGTCAGAAGTTCAAGATCAAATCCATTGCTGAGAAGAAACGAGCTCCGCCTAACTGATCCAGAGCATTGTCAATATATGGCAAGGGATACAAGACTTTTTTGGTGATACTGTTGAACTTCCAGTGTCTATTACTACCTGGTTGGTACCGTCCTTCTTTTTATGGTAAGAATGGGTGAAGCAAATGGACTCTTTGATGGTTCAAGCATCCATTGCTTTAGTAGCTTTTCGATCTCCTCTATTTCTTCTTCTTAAGCTGCCCTCAATCGGCAGATTGGCTATGACCTGATGGGAGGATGATCTATGAAGTCCAACAATGGAACACCCCCAAGCACATCCTAAATAATGGTTATTGACAGCAAAGAACTCCTTAAAATTTATTAAATAATGCTATTGCTTAATCCTTTTGTGCTTCTAATAAACCCATTAATTCATTGCATAGTACCACAATCATTACGCCAGTTTGTAATTTAATGGGTAGACCAAATTTCATCCAGTGATCCGAACTCATGAACCTGAAGGACCTCCTCAACAGGGCTTAAGTGCAGATATGCCACTATTTGATGTTGGCAGATCTAAAAATGTTTGTTTTGTATGTTTGCTAGTAAAACCTTGATCTCTCCATATCCCAGTAGCTAATGCTTGGAGCTACACGAGTATCAAACTGCAATTGCTGATAGAGTTCAATGTCCTCCCCATAGAGCCTGGCTGGTACTTCCACCTCTAGCTCAGTGTTTACTATGGCTTGGTGTCTGGAGGGGATGGGATAGCCCCAGCAGCTCTGAGTGGCAACCCTTGATACTCTTTTATCTGCTGGGGAGGGCCTGTTGTTTCCTCTTTAACCAATGTTGTGCTCTGGAATTACACCATCACTATAGGCAAGGTTGATCTGTCCCATATGCCTCAGATTCATCAGCACTTCGGTGGAGGTGAATTATTTGGGATCCACTGCCCCAAAGGTTTAAAGGTATCCTCCACATGTTAATGAAAGCAAAGTGTCACATAAAAGAAGTTCCAATTAACTGGTCATAATGGCTTTTTGATAACAATATTGCTGAAGCTACCACAACAATTGACCCAAACCACAAGGAGATTGCACTTTAAGCTCCTTCTGAGACCGTGTTTACCGCTCCAGCAGTCCCATACACCATGCGATGATCTACATCAAGGTTTAGTGTCAACTTTTCCACCAACTTAGTAAAAACTATGTTGACTGGGGCACACTTATTTATTATCATATGAACTCATGTTTTGGCTACAACAATGTCACAGTATATGCATTCTGAATATGATGTTACTCGACTGGTTAAGGCATGAACATTTAAAGACTTTTCCATTCCCAAGGAAACTCACAATCTCCTCACCAAGCTTGGGGTATTCTTTGATGATAGTGTTGATCGTAAGGATGACGTTTACTCCCTGAAAGAAAGGTTCTTATGAAGAAGGTCTAATTTGTCAAGGGAAACTTGGACAAACATTTGACAAGCGTACATCTTAGGCTGCATCAAAGATACTTCTTCCACCGCAACTTTAGCTTATGTTCATATCAATACATTCACCCCCCAACTGGTTGCTGAAACAGGAATGCATCATTGTATGGAGGGACTTCAGCAGAATATATGGTGTTAAATTCAGGTGAATCGTTTGGAATGGGATAGCGGAGGTAGAGAGACCTGTCACTACTACTTTCTGGCTTTTCCCTGATAGTACTGTTCCTACTGTCCGTGATGGACAAGACGACTTGTGCAACTTCTTGGAAAGTTTCCAGGGTGACTTCATCTAAAATAGTTTACCCACATAGGGCCTTTATCCTTGATTATAGATAAGATGGGCATTGCTAATAATTTGATTGTGGGCAATCGCCATAATTAGGCCCAGGTCAGTAGTTGGGCTGTTGACAATAAGCAGGTCTGGGGAGGAAGTTGAACTTCTGGGTGTAACGTGGCGGAATATGAACCAGATGGGCGAATTCCCCTGAATGAGCAGGTTTGGTGATGGCTGCAGTATTTTTCCGCTCTGTATTGGGTAGAGGTAAGGTAGCTGATAGATGGCGCAAAAACGGAACAATTTTAAGCAGGTGTACGTCATCGTCTAAACTTGGGTCAAGACATTGTAAAGCTTTCAGTATGGCTTCACTGCAGAGGTCATCGCAATGCACATGTCAGATTCAGATAAAGTCCCTGCCCCAATTAACACGATGGCTTTCACTGTAAATCAATCATCAAATGCAGTGAGGATCTCATTGCGCTAAAATCCAATGGTCAAGAACTCAGCCTTTCGCTGCAACATCTTAGCAAATCCTTTGAACAACCGCAGTACAGTCTCCTTCAGTTCTTGGTATATAGCGGAACTGTTTGGAAGATAGCAGAGGAATTGGTCAGCACATATAACATCCAAGGTGGATATCAACAGTTTTGCTTTATGCCAATCTGAGGTTGCCTCCATCACAAACTCAAATCAATTAAAGAACCCATAAATATCCCCATTGTGATCAAATAGAGGCAGCTTAACAAAACAAACTTCCTAAAGAAGCTCATACTGCCTTTTGAGCACAGCATCCAAGTCAAGTTTAGGTTCTGTATATTTGACTAGTGCAGCATGTCGTGAAGATCCCTTGTCAAAGCAAGCCTGATGTAACAGGGCTGGCAACTGGAGAAATTTTTATCTTTTTTGTGATTGATCAATGGGCACCCTGTAATGAGCACCATTGTTATATTTTTGGCAGTATAGAGGAGATACGCCAAGGGGTTTTGCACAGGGTTAATCCCACTAAGCAATAGGACCAACGATAATGTTGGAATCAGGGAAGAGTGTATGCTCACTGGTGCTATTTTGCCCCAGATTTCAACAAAATTCAGGAAAAATTTGATCTTTACTGCTAAAGTAACATAAAGGGGATTTTTCACCATTAGTAGAATAATAAAACTTTAGAAGTTAATACTAAAAAGTTGGGTACATATATTTTAATAGGTTTGGTGAGGGCCACTGCCTCCCAAGTTTGATCCCAGTAATGGACTTTGGGTAGGGGACGATTTTGACTGTGTTGGTTTTGCACGCCAATGCCCCAAACTGAGATAGCGAATAGCAAAGGCGGTCCATGGAGTTCCTGGCCTATCTTACACCGCGCATGGAGGTTTTCTGGGTTTTATCCTCCTTTCCCATCTTCTTCACTTCCCTAATTGGTGCGGTACCGTCCCCAGGTTGGCCCACCTCAAATAAAATTTAAAAACTCGAATAAAATTTAAAATTTAAATAGGTTTGGTGAGGGGATAAAAGGTGAACTTTCTTGAAAAGTCCATGATAATATTTAGATGTCAAGGATTGAAGTTTGAATTGCTTAGTAATTACCAAAATAGGAACTATTGGGATTCAACCTATTTGATCAGTCAAGACTTACCTTAATTCAATGCAAAGGAAGATGGGGAAGTGACCACCAGGAAGATGAACCATGAGGAATGGATTTTATATGTTTAGTCAAATCAGAAGGCGGAAAATATTTTCACCTTGTTGGACCCCCTCTGACCCTATAAAAGAGGCCGGCCTTCATGGTGTAGTTTGAAAAGAATAGTTGTAAGGTGGGGACCTTCAAAATGGCTCCCTTGGTTCCATCAATGATTTGGAATACCCCTGGTACAAAAACTTGAGCTTTTTTGCTAAGTTTTATTATTATTAAAAGTATTTTCCCAATTCAAAGGGTTCCACAGAGAATTGGATAGGGTCTTTTGTCTGATGTTACTTATTGAAACCCAAATCACTCTTAATACAACATCAGAATTGTAATTGTCTAACAGATATGAAGATTGTCATCCTTGAACTTAAGTAATAAACTTAATAAATTATGGAGCTAATGCTCTGATGGCACTACTTTATTTAATATAAAATTTTCAGTGGATACTCCCTGTTCAGCTTGCTCTCTTCTACTAACAATCCTCTTCTTGAAAAATTTCATCTCATTTATATATTGGTGGCTTCAGAAGATACCAACCCTTTTGTTTAGACTATTCATTTCCGCCATATACTCATGGTTCTGCCAGAGTCTACTAATTATTAATTTCATTATTGCCTTAGTTCAAGGTGATATACTAATTATTTGTCATATGCTGACATTGCCTTATTGCCTAATTTGTAGGCGATACACTATATTTGGTCAAGGCTCAGTATCACCCTAATGCCTTAGGTCAAGGTGATTTCATCAATATTCATACTACTCAGTTTGGCCAACCTTGCCAATTCCATCATAGCTACGTAGGTCTTATCATCCAGTCATATCAGAACTTGACAGCCTTATTTCTTATTAATTTGGTGCACCATTCCCCAGAAAATCCTCAAACTTCTGCTAAAGACGCTCTACTTTATGACCTGGCTCCATTTAGAACTTTATAATGTAGAGCGAGATTAATATCTCTTTGGTAACATATCGTCAGTTTGATAGAGAGTCATAGAACAGATGGGTTAAAAGTCCAAAATATGACATTGAAGGTCTTTTATGGTGAAAGACATGTTTGGATGGTGTTATGTTTCAGACAGGCCTAACATAAAGATGAATTTTTTCTCAGTTTTAATAACTAAACTCTAGTAAAATGTTAGTTTAGTGGGGAGCGTTTTCAAAAGGAGCTATAGTCTGAAAAACAATTAATAAACTAAAGCATACAGAAAAGTTAAGCAAAAGTTGTCTCATATGTTTGTCACACTGTATGTGCTAAACCATTAGGTCCAATTTAATTTTTAACCGCTAGTTATAGAGTATATCTATTAAATTTTTTTGTAATACTTACTGTAACAAGCGTTGTATTTTTTGTTGTAGTTTATAGATTTGGGATTTTCTTTAAGGTTTTGCAGGATTACTTCTCTAAGCATTTCAATAAAAGTCTATACATGACTTATAATCTCTGTTTGCTTTTCTATTACATTTCTCTTAGATTAAATTTTGAGTTTTTTAAATCACTAGTTTCTATATTGAACATAAAAATGGCTCATGTTTAAAAAATGTGTTTGCCATAAGTTTTGTGGCTGTATCCCAGACTATATCCATTTGTTGCAACTTTTTTTGGTCTATACTTTTAAAAACAGCATTTTTAAAAGTAAACGAGGTGGGTTGACCTTGGGACAAATATACCAAGCCGAGTTTCTAGTCTGTTCTGGCTTCAAACTTGTGTCAATCAAAACCTGACCCAGAGCGGAGCAGAAACCACCCTACTTTGCTACCAATCCTCAAAAACTTCAATTTAAAAGTAAAGATATTTTAACTAAAAAAATTATCAATATCTAATTTTTTATTCTAATTTTGTAATTAATCCAATCAAACTATATATCTAGATTACCAAAAACTAGTTTATTGTACTGAAGTGTTGGTAATATTAAATAATACAATAATTATTAGATATCATCAAGTATTTGGCATGAGCTATAAAGAAATTTTAGCTGGTAACTAAAGATAGTTTATTGAACTAATGTTTAAGTAAAATTGTATTTATAAAATATTCTTTTATAATCTGAATCTATAATGAAATTTAAACATCTAGTAGATCTATAAGGATTATTACTGTTAACACTTGGATATATTAGTTTTCCACTCCAGCACATAGCTGTATATCTTAATCTGTGTCAATTATTAAAAAACCATGAAATAAGGGTGGTTAGCCTGGCAGTTTATTTCCTGCTTCACCCTAGTACAGGTTTTGTTCAATACTAGTTTTAAACCTTCACTGGTTAGAAAAGTTCTTGATATGGTTTATTTTTCCTAAAGTCACCCACCTCTAATACTTTATAAAAACCACGAGAATAATAATTGAAAAAAGGGTGAGAACTTAAATTAAATAGCTAGTCAAAATACCTATTTGCAGAAACTTTAATAGCAAAAAAGGGTTAAGGTGGAAAATAAAATGTGATGAATATATGGAATATAAGCAGTAATTTTTAAAACCTCGATTTGTCAGCTGGTTCTTTATGAAGTAAACTATTCTTATTTTTTTAAATTCATCATGTTTATTACCTTAGTGGTCGCTAAAAATATGTTGTTAGAATTATAATTTTTCGATATGAGTGTACTTTCTTTTATCAAAATTTAAAGATATCTATAAGTTTAGCATGGACAGGCTTCCATTCCAAATGTCATGTCTTTGCGCTACAAGATCTTTACCATTCTTATGGGAGCTTTTTATTTAGTTTGTGAGTGACTAAATAATAAGGGCTTAGTTTGGGATATTCCAAAAAATGTGCCTTTTACACCACTGCATTTTGGGTTTGATCAATGAACTCCTTGAGGTGTTAATTTCCATGGTTTAAAGTTCAGCTCAGAAATAACTTGTCTTTTGACAAATTATTATATTATTGTCTCTCCTAAAGTAATCTTTTGATTGTGCTATGGTGCACATAACCAAAAGCTATTCACTTATAAACTTGGTTAATGACAAGCCCCATGTGGACAGATGCTACAGAGATATAATATCCTCACCAATATATTACACAAAAGTTTATAGACCATAGGACATCTATCTTATGAGATCAATAATTAAGGCGATGGTTGCAGTAGAGCACCTTATACTTAAATTGGTATTCTGGATATACTGTTTATGAGCACTATTTGTTCATTCACTTATGGCTAATAACACCTAAAGACCTTGCTACAAGAGATTGCATATAAAGTTCTCATCTGAAAATCTTATCATAACAAAATTAGCGTTATCAAGATTTTATAATTTAGTATTTGGGATGGACGCTGGAGAGTAAGAAGGAGTCCCAAGTATAAAGTGCTTTAGATGGGGACATCTTAATGATATGTTGATAACTAAAATTATTAAGCAAACAAAGCCACAGGAAAAAGTATGAGACACCTAGATGTGTCATATGACTAACTTACAAAGTATATAATTGAGGATATTATTCACTTGAATTACTGCCTCATTAGTAGAGTGATAATCAGGAGCATCAAAAAGCTTATAAAGTCTCCATTAGAAAATTGAGTTCAGTCACCACTGAGGCATAAAGCTTTCATTTTTTATGGACAGAAGGACTTTTGGCCTGCCATGTTGGGTGAAGTATAAATTATACAAAAAAGAGGCAATAGCCTTATCTGTCAATAAGACTACTGATGTGGCCTCTTCCTATTTATTAAAATGATCTATTGAAAAGGAAAAATACAAATTGCCATACATTGAAGTCAATAAAGGCCTGATCATATTAATAATGACATTGGAAAATAATGATGTGGGTACTGCTTCTTTTTTTAGTACTAGATGGTGGGTACTGCTTCTTAATACTGTCAAATAGGGTTGAAAGGACCATGTTGGGCACACCTGAGGCAGGCGTCATGGACATTGCGGGAGAAATAATTCAAGCCCTCCAATATCTTTGATCTTTAAGCCATTATTAGGTCTTATAAGAACGCTGTATGTATAACGGTAGTATGAACCTCTATTGTTGTAGAAGTCATAGTCAAGGGATGTACGTAGAGGGTAATCAGGACGCCCCAGATCTGGATATATAGAATTTCATTTGATACATGTTAGGATGATTATTCTCTTCAGTCTCACATGAACTTCAGGGGCTTCTAGATCCCATATTAGGCCATCAATTAGTTATATATCCATGTCTCTTCAGAAGCATATAGTGCTAGTATAGATAACTGGGACAGACCATAAACACTAGTATATAAAGCAACCACAAGGTGACAATTAAAAGTCATAGTTCTGAAAATCTAGAACCCATTGTGCAAGCCTCCCATCATGATCCTTAATATGTTACAACCACCTAAGAAAAGCATAATTTGGTCAAAATAGTAAAGTGTTATACATATAGAAAGGGATCAAATGCCTTTTAGCTAACAGTACAGATAAACATTTACTTTTTATAACTCTGTAATATCTTTCTGCCTTAATTAAAGTTTAGGTGAACTATAGAATGCTATATCTGACTTGGTTTGAATTAAACTGCGGTAAGGTAGCCCCATATTGCATTGTCAATTATGTACATGAACAGTAATATAAGGTATGCAAATTTAGGGTGCATCATTATAGGGGCTGTTTTAAGAACATTTCTCAAAGAGTCAAAGGACTACTGTTGACACTCTCAATAGAAAGGGTTTTTTGTGGAGTAATATACCAATGTAATGGCTAGCTTAGCAAAGTAGGGGGATAGATTGTCTTTAAGTAATTATCCTGAGGACCACTTGTACATGGTGATGTTGTTTGGACAAGAGCTTTTTTAGATGAATTTGAACTTGACAGGTAGTGGACAAGCTTTTTGAGTATAATTGTGACCCAAAAACACTATAGATCTTTGTAAAAATTCACTAGGTGATTTCAAGATCAATGATGCGTCTCACAGTCATTTGAAAGAGTATTAATAGAAGCTTTAGACAGTCATTGAAACTACAAATAAACAACATAACGACAACTACTTATACCATTATGCAGACAATTTTAGGTCCCTCAATATTCCTTTTTGAGACTTTTGGTACAAGAAGATATTTTATAACTCTTAGCACACAAATTGGCCTACATAATTCTTCACTTGAATTTATTATACAATTTTTCTGTCCTTGGAAGATATTTTAATATTACATTAACTGCTGGAAAAATACATAGTTGTGAAAAATTGGAATACTGCTAGTATTAAAGGGAGTCATCAATATGAGGATGTGGGTAACTGCCCTCATTGTGATTGCACCAACTGTTGCTAGTCTATCACCATACAAAGACCACCATCCTTTTTTAGGGCAAGAGTAATGGTGAGGCTCATGGACTCTGAATGGGGTTTTGCAGCTTATCTTCCAATAGTTGTTGCAGTTTCACAATCACTTGAACTTTTTTACTTAAATTTCTGGTAGATCTTTGCTCAGATAGGTTGGGCATTTCTGGTTTCACTGCTAGTTGAACCGCTTCTATCATTTAAAAACTTAAAGACCCTTTTAAAAAAATATAGGAGTACTGGTCAATTAAAGAATTCGCCAAATAGTTTCTATTCAGTGGTAAGGGTATTGCCTGTAACGCTTGAAGGTTTCCAAAATTAATTAAACATCACTTTATTAATACTTAAGTCACATTGAAGAGAATTTCTCTGTAAAATGGAGATCTAGACGAGTTTATAATCTAAAGATAATTTTCACTCAAATTGTGGGTTGCAAACCTTAACATTGTATGGCCAACTGATGGCCCACTTGGTAGAGATATTGTGGACAAGCTGATCTCTTTGTTTTTGGGGCCACTGGATTTGCAAACATACTAATAAGAAAACTATAGTGATAAAAGGGGTTTCTTAAATTTAATTGAGGCATGCTGACCAGGGGACAGACACTTCCAAGAACTACCAAAAGAAAATCCATGCCAAATGGTAAAACAACATGGCCAAGATCCTGCAAACAACATAAAAAACCAAAAGCTAAACACCAACCAAGTCAGAAGCGAGAACCGCTAGCTGACCATAGCAGAGGGAGAGGGGGGACCAGGAGGATGAGATAGCTCATCTGTGTCCAATAGGCAGCGGCACAAAGCAGAGAGCAAGGGCGTAGGCGCATCTTGGGAGTGGGGGTCCAGGTAGGGGAGTGGAGCTGGTCAAGGGATACCTTTTCCAAGGCAGTCAGAAAGATAAGTGGCAAGGGACTTCTCACATCTAAGGCGGATGTCGCGCAAGGAAGAACCAACTTCTATAATTTTAGGGGGTGAGGCAGGTCCTCATGCTAAACTTAACTTGTTGCGCCAAAGCTCTGAGATTATTGTTGGCAAGGTGGAAATGCCAGAGGTATCCTCATTTTTGTGGGTAAGTTAGCGCGGGGTCTATGGGAGGTGGGACAAGGCCTTTTGATAAAACCTTAAAAGACAAACTTGCGGCATTTTGAAGCGATACATCATTAGGGGTGACAGATATCTCTTCGAATTCTGTTGGTCAGATTGGAATATGGGGGCACCTGGGCGAGGCGCATAGTAGAAAGGGGGGAACTGGGCTGCATAGTTGGCAATGATGAACTCCTTAAAGCAAGGAGGGCTGACCAATTCGGATACAGGCTTACTCGATTCATTGACTTCATCAAAATAATTCCAGGGATTTTGGTTTATGATAATTAATTTGGGAGAATGTATTGGCATAAGGAGCATGGTTTGGGATAAAGCACGTGTGGCTTAAAATTAACTGGAGTCCAGTTAGACCCCCAATTGGTTGTTTGAGGAGAAGTGGCTTGAGGACACTGCTCCTGATTGGCTGGGGCAAGCCAGATGCAGATTCTGGCTTTTTGATAGGAGGGGAGAGGAAATCGCCCCAGGGAAAAATTAACCAGGTTGGTTATTGGGTCATCATGTGATGAGTCAGGTGTGAGGGCCGCGGCTTAGGAGTTGGAGGGACAGCGCCATTTCAAATGGTCTAGTTCAAGACAGGGCATATGGTGCTCCCTACATCCACGCGGGCCCAGAAAGGATGGTCTGGGGAAGAGGGAATGATGGTGCAAGAGGGAATAGAGAGGGCAACCTACAGGGAAGTGGGATGTATGGTTGCAAAGGCCTGAGGGCCTGCAAGGCGGGAGGCTCCCATGGGAACCACAAATTGGAGGATGGGATCTAAACTGTATGCCAACAAACCGGTCAACAGTTCATTGTATAAAATATTGGGGGGTAGGTGGGTAGGGAGGCCCGCGAACTGAACCACTAAAGTGGTATCAGTGGGCAATTGGGTTTGAGTGGTAGGGATGGGTACACCCTGGAACACCAGGGGAATGATAGCTGTGACTACTGCATTGGCTTCACAAGAGAAGCCAAGGTCAAAATACCCCTTGAAGGGGCGGAAGTTGATGAAGCCAGCAGGATGCAAAAGATCCTGGGCAAGTTCAATGATAGGTTGGTCAGAATATGGGATCAACTTGCCATATTTGACCTAGAGGCCAAAATGCATGGTTCTCCGAGGGAGTACTAGGGGGCAACGGGGCATCACCTGAGTGCAGGCAAGGTGTAAAGCTAGGTCTTTAGGCGGGAAAAAGCTACCGGCCAAGTTGGGGGGCTAGTAGAACTAGCCCAGGCGCATTTTGGCAGAGGGTGAAAAACATTAGGAGGGGCGCCCCCTGCCCCATGAGGGGGCAGCAGGCGTCGAGCTCATCAACATAGGGGACTGGGGAGGGTTGACAATGAGTGGAGTTGTGTTTTTTACTTTAATTTATCATGGTTCAATCAAAAAGTGGGAAAATTGAGAGAAAAAAAAGATTTTTGGTAAGGGATTTCTTTATTATAACTGTTTGGTTTGAGGCAATAAAAGTATCGAGATTTTAACTCCCAAAGTAAATATCAATAATTCAACTATCAAGTACTCTTAATTAAAACTAAATCTGAGGGAGAAGTTAGAAAATTAATTAATAATCAAAAAGCGCACAGAACTGATGGAGACGTCTTCTGGATTAGACCCTCAGCTTCACAAATTACAAAAGAGTGGCTCTTACCAAAGCAGTCATGAGGACATTGCTGACAGAGACAATGAGAGCATCTATGAAGCAGTCAACTCAGAAGGTCTTGGGAGAATCTGATTATGAGGAACCATGGAGGTCTATTTGACACTGAGTTCCCATTTTCCCTATAAAATTTGAATCTTTATACCTCAATAAAGTAGCCTGTGAACTTTATCTTTTCTTCTTCATTGACCATTTCACTAGTTTTCCAGCTTTTTGTCCATTTTTAAAGTTCAGCTTACAGTTTGAGAACTGATGTGCTGACATGTGTAGTGCTCACTACAGAGGCATCTGAGATGTACAGCTAAAACATATATCACATAAAATGGTATACAATACCAACTAAGAAATCCAATCCATTGACTGGTCATGAAACATAACTTAATTGATCAACACCTTTTTGGTATATAAGCAACTTCTCCACAGCATGAAAGCTTAGAGTTTGATCCATTTTTAACTCACTAACCTCCGTTGATCAAGCCAGTGTCACTCCAACATGAGAACCTTTAACGCAAATTATGCAGCAAGAAATGACTGGCATATACTCCATGGGAGGCCATATAAGTCATTATTAAGCCTCTCCTGTGCCATCCATAGTGCGATATTTATATAACTTTTCTCAAATACCTTTTGGTAAACTGACCCAGAGAATTAAGCGTTATATCCAAAGATTTGCTTATATGGCATTACACCACATCGTACAGATAGTTGTACTACACCATCATGAAGTAGCTCAGCAACTAGGGACTCACTCAAACCCTTCATTTAAATATTGTCAATTTCTATAATGCTGCCTTTTCATTTTTGATAACAACTGGGAAGCCATCACAGATAATCGTTGATTGATTTATGAAGCTTGGAACTAACTTGCAATAATAGATAGTGAATATCAGGCTACCTTAAAAATCAGCTTCATCATGATGTACACTCCTCAAGACCTTCTGGAGTAACGCCTCATTTAAATAAAGACCTCATTCAGTTTTCCAACACCAATACTGCCAGGAAGATGGAAGATAATGTTTAGACTGGCCTTCCATTTGGGATGCAAAGGCACCCAGAAGGCGAGCCAGAATGCCAGGGGCATTATCACTCAAACGAAGTTATATTGTGCAGAAAAAAAGGTAATGATTGAGTTCTGACATGACACAAGCATAAAAAGCAACCCAGCAAGAAACCAGGCTATTGTGATTCCAGGCCTGATGGCCCTTGGCATATTGAGTTATGTGATCAGAATAGGTAGTTTGTAGGTTCCTCATAGGGGAAATGGGTATGACAACATTAATAAGGGGCAGATCCTCGCTTGGAGCGGGGATAGGTAGGCCAGAGGATAATGGTATCCTGCTGACGGATAGCCTTTACAATTAGGGTGAGTTCTACGAAAGGCAGCACATTATAAGCCCAATTGACAGCTGTAGAGACCAAAGTTACCAACATTACCAGGATTTCTCAGTCAATATGAGGCCCGTGGGGCCAAATTGGAGATGTTGCAGATATTGAAAAAAATTGGAAATAATTATACAAATTGAAGTATAGAAGGTTTTTAATGAATTGTAAAAATAAGAAAATTGATTAAAGTTTCATCAGTGTGTTACAACTTCATAAATAGACAATTAATTTGGGGAATAGCTTAGGAAAGAGCAGGATCAGGGGCCTCAAGGTTTACCCTAACCCAGAAAACATCAGCGAGGGGGGGAGAAAAATGAACTTATCTTTAAATGACTTCAAAAGATTCAGCGGTGGGATGAGCCCTGTCAGTTCGTCTACGGAAGCCCAAATTACAGTTTTACCATGGTTTTGATGGTTAGCATAACGTCATCTTTCCCAATGGGCAATGGGAACCTCCCAAAGCAACCCCACATAGGTGCTTTTCCAAGTGGTTGAGAATGGGTTCAGGGCGCCAACCTGCCTGTGCTAGTCACTTTGGCATCCATTCGACCAAGCTGATTCATTGGACAAGGATTTTGATATCTTCAGGGAAGGTTCCGAACTGGTGGCAACCTTTGATGATGGCCCAATGCCATTGGTGAGTTTTCCTGAGAATTTAACAAATAGATGCTTTCTTCATTAAGTGTACAAGTCCATTGGTCCGTGCCTTCATTATTTTTGAAGAGGGATTCAAACTGGTGGCAACATAATCCAATGGCATGATGCCATCAGCAAGCTTTACAAAAATATGACACTAGGCGCTTTGATTGCTGAAAGTATATGCCTGTCAAGCTTTGTTGCAGAGTTTTTGGGCTCTTGGGCATTGATGTCAAAGGCTTGTTGCCCTTGACTTCACTAGAATCTTTTATCCCTAGAGAATGTTTTTGATAGCTCAGCACAAATCCTCTTAATTCTTTGCATCAATTCGTCCAAAGTTAATACTGGGATAGGTGGTGGGGTCCTTAAAGGGAACTCTGCTACCCATTGCTTTTCCACCACATGGGCTAAGTATCCCTGTGTGATGAGCGGGGCAGCTGTCCTTCTCAGACTCTTCTTTGATGGTAATGGGAACGCTACCCAGTCCAAATAGAGGGGGCGCTCTTCCAGACTTACATTACCCTTTTTTCCAAAAAGGGGAGCGCCACCACCAGGGAAATGAGCAAGGGCCACATACTTGTGGGCCTTGAGTAACTTAATCACCGTTAACGGAGCTATTTATGGAGGGGGACAGGGAGAATCTGGTTGAGTGGCGTGGAAAGCCTTGATGAGCTCTGAGCAGTTATCACAGTCCTTAGCTCCAGCCCAGCTATTTTCATAGGCTGGATAGCCATTCCACACGGCAAGATATTATAATGATTGTTAAAATTGTAGGAAGACAGGATGCCATCAACTTCAGCTTCCTCTGCTTCCTCTATCACAATGGGCTCTGGGTCCAAGGGGATCGCCCCCTTGAACGGGGACAACTGAGACACATGGAAAACGGCGTTGCTTCCAGTGAGGTAGCAATCTTAAACGGAAGGCGACATTTCCAAAGTCTTTTCCACCAGGTGGGACCTGAGTGCTTACTTGCGAACTTTTTTGAATTCACCTGCATGTGCAAGTAACGTGGGTTGAGCATAACGTGTGATCCTTCCTTTATTTCATGTGCTGTCCATTTACAATCTGCAAACCGCCTATAATCACTTGTTGCCTTAGTTAAGTGCTCTAATCCAAGGACTGCGTGGCAAAATTTGATGGGAATTTTCAGCTGCAGCTGGTACCTGCAGGCGAAAGCATGAACCAACCAGTAATAAAGGGTTTTACTTAAAGTAGACTCATACGGTGAGAAACGCGTGGACACATGTGTTCCATTGTGAAAAAAAATTGAGAGAGGAAAAGGTTGTCCACCCAGATATCCTGAGTTGCTGCAGCGTAGTAATACAGGTACTGTTCCAGGATCTTATTGACCCGTTTTGTTTAGCCATCCAACTGTGGATGGTATGCAGTGGAACAATAAGGTGTGATCTTCAAGCTTGTAAAGAGCTCGTTCCAAAACTGAATCAATTAGGGCCCACAGTCACTGACAATCTCCTGTGGGAGTCTGAACATCAAAAACACATGGCACACGAAGAGATGGGAAGTTTCTTTGGAAGTAATGGTGGAGGAGCATGGGATAAACAGGAAAACAGTGAAGCGGTCTACGACCACCATAACCACTATAAACTCCTTGAAGCTGGGGAGCTCAACACTAAAGTCCACGGACACAATGTCCACGGGCCCTCTGCCTGCTGCAAAGGATGAAAGAGACCATTTCTACAAGACTGGTTCAATTTGGCCCATGCAAAAGTTACGCAGTCCACAATCCAGGCTGGGATGTCCTTCAATAAGTCCAGCCAATTGTAGGTATGCTTGACTAAATTGATGCACTTGTTATTCCCTAAGTGAACAACCGCAGGAGAATTAAGATGAGCCTAGATTACTTCAGCTCAGAAGAGGGATGGTCTCTTATCAGCGACCTAAAGTGGATAATCTCCTCACCAGAGCATAAAAGGAATGTTTTGAAGACGAGAGGGACAACTGCTCCATGAGGTCCATCCCTTCTGCAAATGCCATTTGAACTGCTAAGACCCACGAAATCAAGGGCGCATTCAGAGCTAAGTCTACTGCAAAAACCACAGGATGTATGATGGTCAAGGTTTGGGTTGGGGGAATGACAGTGACAAGATCCTCCTCATATGAGTCAGCTGGGTAAAGTGCAGGGTTGCAGCTTAAAAAATCAGGAAGGATATTTAACGCTCCTTTCACAAACTCATATTTGAAGTTGAAACTGCACAAATCCCAGTAGGTTCAGGCCTACCGATGTTCTAACTTCTTTGGTTTGCAGAATAGAGGAAAGCTTTGTGGTCCTTTCTCACAGTCATCTCATGCTAAGCGCCCTGCAAGTGTAACCGCCAGTGGGTCAAGGCCCATCCCACAGCAGCCAATCCTTGTTTTAGAGGCCCAGGATTGCTCAGTGGAAAGAGAATTTGCGGAAAAAATAAGCAAACAGGTGTACCAACCCATCATGCTCTTGGAGCAAGACAGCCCCTACGCAACTGAAGATGAATCACATGTTACAATATAAGTTTAAAGGGACTCGTGTGCTTGAGGATGGGGGGTGATAGAAAGGCCTCCTTTATTGAGTCAAATGCCTTCTGGCATTCAGGCGTCCTCCAGAAAGGGAGCGTTCTTGCCCGTGAGTGGATGAAGTGGGGCGTCCAACTGTGATAGTGTGGGAAAGAATTTTTTTAGGAATATAATAGTTCCTAAGAAGATTTACAATTGATTTTGGGTTGTTAAGTTTGCCATTCCTGGATTACATCCGATTTGCCGGATGGAATGGTGTACCCATATTTATAGATGAGGTTACCCAAGAAAGTGACTTCCTAATAAAATTTGCATTTAGAAGGCTTGACAAACACGCAAGCCTTATGAAAAACAGCTACTACCGCCTCCAAGTCCTTCACATGTTTTTCAGGTGAAGGAGAGTATACTAGGATATCATCAATATAAGAGACTGCGCAGGTGAGCTGGAGATCACTTAGAACCCTAACAATCATCCTTTGGAATGTTGCAGGAGCATTCTTAAGCCTGAAGGGCATCACTCAAAATTGGTGTATGCCTCGTCTTGTCCAGATAGCGGCAAGCCATTCCTTACCTTTCATCACCCAAATTTAATTAAATGCAGTAACTAGATCAAGTCTTGACAACACACACAACTTGGCAATTGCTTGGATGATTGTCTGTTCCAATGGCAGTGGGTAAGGGTCACGGACCGTGATATTGTTAAGGTGCTCATAATCCATGCAGGGACAAAGGAACCATCAGGCTTATTAGCTAAGACAATGTATGAGGCGCATGGGATGTCTCTTTGAACAACCAACCCTTTTTGAGCATGTCAACTAATCAGGCATCAAGGGAAATCTCCTCCTCCGCTGTATGTGGGTACAGTGGGAAATTTATGTTCACTACCTGCACCATAGTCTTAAACTTTACATTGAATTCCGCATGCAGGTAAAGCAGTTAGCCTTTATTGAACCAAAAAACTATGAAAACTTATTATTGAAATGGGGAAATAGGGCGGAAGAACTACGGGAGATATAAGGATTGTAACCAATCCATAGTTTTGAGCCTTGGAAAGCGTATCCTATAAAGGAAACTCACCCTTCACCTGATCACTGGAAAATACAGTACGTTATATTCCAAGTGGATTCTCACATGTTGCCAGCGAAACTAACCCACACTCAAATCACCAGGAACATGAGGTTAGGCATTGCAGAGAAGCAATCACTTAAGCTAAACTGGTGCTTCAAGAAAAGTATGGGGTGCCATACTTTATAAGATGGCTGAGAGACTGATTAGGCGACCAACAATGCTGGCCTCAGGTCCAAGTCAAAATCCAGCTGCTGGGCCAAATTCAAACTCATGAAGTTTCTCGATGCTTCAGTGTCAACTAAAGCCTCGAAGGACAATGATGTGCCTTGATACAAATTTTCTTTGGTAATAAAAAGTAGGCAAAATTTTGATTTTTGGCGGATGTAATTATTTTAAAGATAGCAAAGAGATTGTTACTAAATCAGGGGGAAGAGCATGTTCCTTCATAGGGTTAAAATAGAAGTGAACAAGGGGTTGCATCTCATCATCTTTATAATGAACTACCGTTGGCTTTGCAGAAAGGTGAGTTGCACAAACCAACTTCGGCGCAGGGGAGGTATCAGGACCTGGAACCATTATGGATACTGATCAAATTCGGGGTCAGACTTGAGGTCAAGTTGTCAAATCCAAGCATGAAGTTACTGTTCTGGGGGAGTGTGGTGGAGAGCTGCATTAATGGAAGTTTCTGCCTTGCAGATTTGATCCACCATTTCCATAGGGGTAGACCAAACAACGTGATGGGCGGAGGCAGAATCAAACTCAGTTCAGAAAATTGCTTGGAGTATATCCCCAGGGAGACCCAACGCTGGGGCTTGTTCATGAATTTTTTCGTTAACAAAACCATACTATAGGCTTCAAAATCATAGAGAATAACTGGAAAAATTGTTTGGAACGTGGTATCAGGGATTACAAAAGCTGCCATTACTACTGCAACAAGTGATGTGTGGTCACCTGTCCAAATAACAAAATGCAGAAGGCCTACACCCACCGACAAGCTTCACCTTTGACTGCATCTAAAATAGCAACCCCCTGCTGAGCATTTGGCATTAAAGCGGCACTGTTTTGTGCAACTGCAGAGCGCAATTCACCTCAGCGAGGGTGTCAAAGACCTGATTTAAAACATCATGGGAGGGAACATCCAAATTTCTACTTGAGGATGAGCTGAGGAGAAAGTAGCAGGCACTGTGGCAATGTGACCATTGAGGCTACCTCCAAAGATATCTTGCAGCTGCTCACAAAATTGATAATTGACCAAATAAACAACAGAAGGCAGAATACCGACTGCACATTCATCTGGTAGAGGGAGACCACTGCTGCGCCTATCATGATGAGGAGATCGGAAATGGCCAAAAAATTTAATGAATGGTTGATTATGTATAGAAGATGGCAGATAGAATTTAGACTGGCCTACCAGTCTGGATGCAAAAGCACCCAACAACTGAGCCAGAATGCCAGGGGAATTGCCGCTTAAATGATGTTATAGTGTGTAAAAAGGTAATGATTGAGTGCTGATGTGCCACAAGTGTAAAAAGAAACCCAGCAAGGAACAAGGCTGTTGTGGTTTCAGCCCTGATGGCCCTTGGCATAGGGAGTTAAGTGAACAGAATGGATAGTCTTGGTTCCTCATAGGGGAACTGGGTATGACAATAACAAAGGTCAGATCCTCGCCTGGAGTGGGGATAGGTGGTCCCACAGGATACCAATATCCTGCTGACGGATGGCCTCCACAATTGGAAAGAGCTCCACTAGATTATTCACACAACAAGCCCAGTTGGTAGCAGTAGGAACTAAAGTACTAACATGACCCGGATTTCCCAGTCAATATGAGGCAATGGGGCACATTGGAGATGATGCAGAAATTTTACAAAGTAAATCTGAATTTAATAAACAAATTAGAGTGCAGGAAGATTTTTAATAAATTGTAAAAGAAGAATATTTACCATCATTTCCTCATTGTTTTATGACTGCTTAGATAGACAATTGATTTTGGGGAATAGCTTAGGAAAGCGTGGGACCAGGGTCCTCGAGCTTTGACATAACCCAGTGAACTTTGCATGTGGGGAAGAAAAATGAACTTAATTTAAACTAACTTAAAAAGATTCAGCGGTGGGATGAGCCCTGTCAGCTCGTCTATGGAAGCCCAAAAAAAGTTTTACCATGGTTTTGATGGTTAGCATGACGTCATCTTTCCATTGGGAAATGAGAACTTTCTAAGGCCACCCCACATTGGGTGGTTCCAAATGGTCAGAAACAGGCTTGGGGCTCCCACCCTGCCTGTCCCTGGTTGCTTTGCATTCTTTTAACCAAGTGGGATTAATTGATGAGGATTTTGATATCTTCAGGGAAGATTCCAAACTGGTGGCAACCTTTGATGATGGCCCAATGCCATTGGTGAGTTTTCCTAAGGATTTAACAATAGATGATTTCTCCATTAAAGGTACCAGTCCATTGGCCCTTGTTCTCATTATTTTTGAAGAGGGATCCAAACTGGTGGCAACATAATCCAATGGCCTGATGCCATCAGCAAGCTTTACCAAATATTTGACATTAGACGCTTTGTTTTCTGAAAGTATGTGCCTGTCAAGCATTGTTGACGAGTTTTTAGGCTCTTTGGCATTGATGTCAAAGGCTTGTTGCCCTTAACTTCATTAAAACCTTTTTATCCCATAGAATGCTGACCCTTTGTAGCTCAGCACAAATATCCTTAATTTATTGCATCAATCTGCCCAATGTTAATACTTGGATGGGTGGCGAGGTCCTTAAAGGGAACGCTGGAACCCATTGCTCATCCACTACATGGGTTAGGTTGCCCTGTGAGTTAAGAGGGACAGATATCCTTTTCAGACCCTTCTTTGAACAGGAACGCCACTCAGTCAAAATGGAGGGGGAGCTCCCCCAGACTTACGATTACCAGGAATTAGCCTCCAGCTTTAGCGCCTCTGGAACAGAAGGGCCCAAAGTGCCTAGAGGTCTAGATAGAACAGAAGGGCCAAAGGTCCCCATGGTCCTCAAGGTCCTTCCGGTTCTTTTTTATTGAGTCCAGATGATCCCAAAGAATCCTGTAAACAATACGTTCAGACTGCACTTAAAGCCCTTTGAGATCAAATAAAAAATCGTAGCTCAAGGATTTATGCTCCGTTTATATGGGGTCCAACTGAATAACAGAGTTTTTATTTATGCCTTGTCAGATGCGATGCCATTTCAACACTTTTGCCAAGTTCAACAACAGCCAAATCTTTCAACTTATAAAGCCAGACAATTTTTTAATTCATTTAAGTGATTGTGAAACCAAGCTATTACTCCACCATGCTGAAACTAAAACTCCTTGAAGAGTCAAGCTGCTTGCATGGCCTCCGTTGCCTCTTAAAACTATCACTGGGAGAAGTTCATGAGGACTTAGAAGAATTAATATGATGATTAAACCAATAGACCCCTTGCAACTATGCAGAAACTGAATTTTCAAGCTTGCCCCTATCTCCATTAGCAATACTCTTTTCAATGAAAGAAATTATTACTAAGTTTAAGCCTAGTTTGGAAAAGAAAATTTACTTTGGGTCAGGAAAGTATTGCATCTTTTCTGCACGTTTATGAGTGTTTAATGTAAGAGGTCACCAACCATAAGAAGTTGAAGCACATCCACTCCTGTCTGAATAGCACGGCCTATGAAATTATGATTTTCATTTAAAAGGGATTCTATATATGGATATTAGTCTATACCGCCCTAATTCAGGAGTTTGGAAGAACTCAAACCTTGGCCAATCAGAAGCAGGAATTCATGAATATTTATTTAACAAATGAGAAAGCTCATTGGAGTTTTCCAGCCAATTTGATGCCCAAGCACAGCCATTGGTTACCACTAACTAAATCACACTGAATGATGCTATCACCGCTGTAATCTTTACAATGGGATCTTATTATAAGGTCCAGCTACATATTATTTTCCAGTAGTGTAAATTTGGCTGTATCTGGGAAACTAATGAAGCTCAAAAAAGGATTCCTGCATCATCTTGGGTCTCAAGACCTCCACTTCGACCTCTCATGGCAGTATTCAAATTTGCCATTAAGAAACAGAATAACACCAAACCTCAATGGGTTTTTTGTAATGAATTCCGTCATAATGCCAAAAATTGCTGGAAGAGACTTTCCAAGGGTCTGGGAAAAGGGAAGTCAGCATGAAGAACATGGTGACCCACGTTGACGTCTCTGTACTGCCTCAACAAATTTTTAGTGACCTCTAGTGAGTATGATGCTATAGTACCTAGGGGGATAAATTGGTACACGCTATAAAAAAGAGCTCAAAGCTGCTTACTTTTCTTCAGATGAATACACTATGTTTCTTACTCTGATTTCTCAAATTTGGAGCTTAGTTTCATGAGTTTCTGTTCAAGTTCATAAGGTTCCTGTTCACACCATTGTTGACAGTAATTTCCCCATGAATGTCATCTCATCAAGATTAATGAAACGCATCAAGAGAGCACCTTATTTTCATCACTACATGGATTAAGGTAAAATGGGAATGCAATGCACTCAGTCATTGGGCCTACTTCTTGCTACCTATTCACTTCATCAAGTTGTCACTGAATACGTCAGCATTTGCTTCAAATAACCCCAATTACAATTTTCTCCTTGATATCCAGTTTTTCCATGACTACTCCACTGTTGTGCACTATTACAAAGAAACTTTATTACTTTTAAGACATAGAGTATATTGGTTTTTGAGACCTTTTGCAATTCTAAGTTGGAGGCCAAGCACAGGCCTGCCTGTTAGAAAGTGAAAGTCAGGTTCATTGGATCTAATAAATTATGAGTGCTCTTGAGTGCAACTTACCCCTCCTGCAGTAGACGATCAAGCAGGCATATCAATTTAATTATCAAGGTGACTATAAAACGTTCAAGTCTCAGGTCAATGTTGAGACCAGGGTACATGTCAGTATTCCCTCAGGATAATTAATAGATATACAAATCATGGATAACACATCAGTCGAGGTTTTTCTGTTTTGCCATAGGATTTTAAAACCTGTTTATTCAAGAATTATATTATTGTTGTTGGCCAACCTAACCAATAAAACCAGGACAATGGGGTTCAATACTACAGCCTCTTATTTTCTCCTACTGCTGGTAGAAGCAATTAAAATGTGCTTAAATTTGAAAATCTTTGTGATTTTGGGATAGAATCACCCTATTAGTAGCTACAATCAATACTTGTTTTGAGTACTAGATAATCAGTGAGCAACGGATTTGAGTTAAGCATTCAATAGAAGTAAAGCTGGCCTTTATATCTACCTCTACCTATGACTTTGGAAAGAAAATAGCGTTCTACATCATGTCAAGGTTGGGGACGGTAAGCCAATCCAAATATGTCCCTACTGAAAAAGTAAGGCTAAAGAAGCTCAGGTGGCTGTTACTCTTAACCAGTTTTTGGAAGCTAGCTTGCTGGCGCCCTCCCATAGCCCTTAGTCCTCTACCTCCTGCTAGTATAAAAGAAAAATGGTGGCCATTAGGTGATAGTCTATCAAAGGCTCAATCCCATCACTAGGAAGGACAGCTACCCTTTTCATCATATTGACGACACCCTGTTCTGCTTTCTAGGCCCCAATATTATTCTGCAATGGATCTTGCTAGTATATACTAGCAAGTAGAACTGCAACCTAAAGACCAATCAAAAACTGCGCTTATAGATAACCTAGGGTTATTTGAGCCAACTAGGATGTCCCAGGGCCTCTGTAAACTTGACCGCCATCTTTCAGAGAGCCATGGAAGGGAACCTGGTAGATTTAAAGCTGTCATATGTTTTTGTTTACCTCAATGACATTACTGTATTTTCAAGAACCTTTTATGGCCATTTGGAACATCTCTATGAAGTCACAATCGTCTCAGAAAGGCCTCCATCAATATAAAACTTGTAAATTACACCTTCTTTCTATCCAATATGAAATTCTTTGGGCACAAGATCACTAAGCAAGGAATTCAGCTCATTTCAGATAAAGTTACAGCCATAGAGAGGGAGTTGCGCCCCCCAGAACCTCAGGGAAATTTAAGTATTCTTACTAATGGAGGGCTATTATAATCAATTTATCCCTTGGTTCGCCAATCTAGCTGAACGTCTTGTATATCTCCTACAAAAGTATGTCCCTTTTGAGTGGCGGCCTGAGCAGGAGCAGGCTTTCAAGATTCTGAGGACCGCCCTTTGTACTAAATCATTCTAGGTCAGCTGCGTTTTGACCATCCATTCCTTCTGTTCACCAAATAAGTGATGTGTCAGTTGGGGATATCTTAGCGCAACATGATACAGATCAAGTCGACGCCCCAAGTGGCATATTGTGGAAAACCTTAAGTAAGGAAAACAAAATACAATGCCGCTAAATGCGAGTGTCTAGCTGGTTATGTTATCATGCAAATATTTTTGGCCTTACCTATATGGAACCCACTTTACAATTTTATACATAACATTCATTGCTTTAATGGTTACAAAAAATGAAGGACACAGACAGGAAATTAGATTGATGGGTGATAGAATTATAGAATTGTAATTTACCATTTTCTTATTGCATGGGGCAATCCACCAAAATGCTAACAGGCTTTCAAGAATGTTGGTGCTGACCGCTTTAACTCCTGAAGAGGATTAACATTACAATCTAAATGATTGGCCTCAAAGGAAAGAATTAGAAACCACCAAGATTCAAATGAGTGTCTTAAAATGAAAAAAGGTACCCAAAGCAAAGGAGGATTTTATATAAAGAAATACAAAGGGAAGTGGCTACACTGCATAAACCCATCTTCCTGTACCAATTTCATTCTTTGAGGTCATTAACTTTGGGACACAGTGCAGTAAAGAAGGCTATGAATGGTTAAAACGCTGTTATTGTAATCAGATGGTTGAGACCATCCAAGAAGATTTAGGGGCCTGGTGACTTGTTGCACACAAGATTAGGCAAGCATTAGTATCAGAATCCAGTTGTGGCTCCATTAAATCCCTTTAAGTTGCTAGCGTTGATGTGATGGGCACTTTGCCCTCCGATTTAAATGGACATACATATATCATAATAACTGTAGGCCACTTGACCAGATAGATCATCACAATTTCCATTCCAAAGGCCACTGCAAATGTTGCAGACTTATTCTTCATTCAATCCATTTTTACTTAACATGGATGTCCACAAACTTTAAATTTGGACAATGGACTATACTTCACATCACAGATAGTCCAAGAACTAACCTCATTTTTGGGATAAACAAAGTTTTACCGCACTGTATAACCCATCAACTAATGAGTTTCTAGAATGCAGTAAATAGACTCTTGTTTTTATCTTGTGAAAGTTGGCTACCTCTGATCCTATAATTTTAACTACTATCTACCCAGAGCTCTACTAGATTTAGTGGTTAAGTCACCATTGCATAATTAAGATGCTCCTTTTTTAAAATTTTATATGGGCGAGCTCCTTGGTTGTCAATAGCCTGAAACCGATTCTAAATTCCTCAGTGCCAAAAAAATTGAGCTAACAATGAGGGCTTTACTTTCTGCTCAACATCACTTTTGAGAAAAATTTATTAAAAGCATCTGTAAATTTTCCATCGCCACCTACACCATATCAGTTTCCATTTATGTCAGCGGATCTGCCACCTTACTGCCCCAGCGCGGGGCAGCAGCGCTCCACCTTCTAGCATTTTCCGTCCAGCAGGCAAATGCGTGCAAACTGGCTCATCCAGCTCACCAAATACATCTGGCCAATTTGTCCCTCCAAGGGACTTATTATTACACTTAGCGCGAGTCCAACCAACCTGCCCACCCACTTGCCCTACCCTGATCCAATATTTACTTTTGCCTCTGAGTTAAATTAGGGAGTCTCTTCCCATATGCTGGCAAAGCGTTAATTGAGCTGGCAACGTCCACGTTTTCACCAGCGGATTTATTGAATTCCACCCTTATAAGGGCTATTTTGATATTGGTTTTCCCACTGAAGAGGACGCAGCTGCTGCAGCAACTAAGCCCTTAATATATAAAAACACACCTATTACCACAACCCGTACACGCCTCCCCAGTGACACCACAATGGTGGTGACCTTTGCAAACCTTCCTTCACACCTTCCCCCTCAAACACTATATGAAGAATTGATGATGGGGCTGTCAAATATGGTACAAACCCCATCCTCCACTTCCTGGTCCCAAGCGGAGCTGAGCGGTTAGCGGCACCATGGGCAATGGCCACCATTACCCCCCCACCAGCCAACCATAGCCCAGCACATCCCACCACGTGCCCATATCCCATCTGCACCAGATCACTTCTTTTGGGCTCATAATGACAATGGCTGCACCGTTTGCCCCCTCTGCCATGAGTTGGATCATTCCAAAAAAAAACTGTAGCTACAATTCAAAACAAGCGGAATTCGCCAAGCATACACATGGGGCTGCACAAACAGCGTTTAAATGGGGATTTTAGTCGCCCCCACCCCCTCCAGATGAACGCTCAAAAATCAACAAATCCTTTGCAACAAAAGCCCAATCTGACTTTATTTCTCACAATATACCCAATCAGGAGCAGGTTTGGACCCAAATTCAATTCAACCAATTTTTTGCCCCAAAGCTTACTTAATTAAAACCACATCCCTCTGAATCAATCACGCTCAACCAAAATCCCTAGGACTTATTGTATGAATTAACTGAATCTGGGGAAATTGTCCCACCTCCCAACTTTCCAATTAATTTAAACCATGTCTACCTTCAGATTTTGATGTCCCATTCTCACCCAATAAATATGTCCCCAAACCCACCGCTACCCCATTCTTGAGTGACCATCAACTTGCTGAGGCTGCCATGGCCTCTCCTGATAGCCGCCATCTCCACAAAGCCGTGTCACTATCTGTCATTGAATTTAATGAAGGTATACATTTAATTGATTCTCTGCTGATTTCCCTGAGGTTGCAAAAGTGGAAATTGAACGATTAAGGGAAACTGCCACCTCTTCTATCAAGCAAGTTGTTGCACTGAAAAAGTTTTCCCCCACAACGCGCATTACCAGAGCCATATCAATAAACTTTCCCGGCTTCCCAATGCATGCATACAAGCTGAACTCCATGTTGCCAAATTCCTAGAAGCTATACTCCAGGCCCAGATTTTTACCAAAGAAAGAAAACACTTTATTTTTCCTTGACCCACATCCTGAAGATGCCCCAACACCTTTGCTCTCAGCTTTGTTCCACATCTTCATTCATGAAGATGAAATAGATAATCCGCCTGATCCCCCCTCTTCCTCCCCCTCCGCCATGGTGGGATAAGCGGTTCACAACTGCTACCCCTGGTAGGTTAATTTTCCTTTTCGTTTTGGTGTCTCACCACTCATTTAGGGCGTTTGATTTGTGTTTTTGGTTGTTATTTTTGTATTGGTAATGTCCATCCCCTGGTCAGCTTAACTCAAATAAAATTTATAATTTAAACAATGAGAGCCTTAACAAATGAAGCTATCTGACTTAAAACCTTTGTACTCAAAGATTTATATCATCACCGCAAAGGAGACATCCCACTCTAATAGTAGCCAACCATCTTTTTCAACGTTCAAGCTAAGAAACTTGGTCCCTTATATCACCATCAAATTAAAAAGTCTACATAACAAGATTGAAGTCCTTTGTTCAGGGTCTTACCACATCGTAAGGTAGGTGAATTCTGAGTACTTTATTGCCAACGTTACCCAAGGGATAGAGGTCAATCCAGTTCATGGCTGATTCCTACAGCCATATGTTCCCTTTCAACTAGATCATAAGAGAACGTTGTTGGTATTTGAGACAATAAACAAATTAAGGTTACCACTATCAAATCAAGTATCACTTGGTAACTCTTAGGCCCTCTTGATCTGACTTGCCACTGAAGCATTGTTAATAAAATCGATCAAGAGTCATCACGCGCACAATAACTAATGGGGACGCCTTATAAATTGGCCCTTTAAGCTTACCAAACCACAAAAGGGGTGACTCTAATTATTGAGGTCATAAGGACTTTTCTGACAGAAATTAATAAGAGCATAGATGAGGCAGTTATTCCATAAGGTCTTGGAAGATACTTATTGTGAGTAACCATGAATCTCTACTTAGCATTACGTTCCAAACGCTTTATAAATCTGAATCTTTCTAGCTCAATAAAGTGGTCTCTTTACTCCATCTTGTCATCTTCATCAAACGCTATGTCAAGTTTACAGCTTTGAGCCTATTTTGAACCTTGGCTTACAGTTTAATGAACTTATAAACTAACAATAATTAGCACTAAAATATATAAAACAAGTAAATTATGATTTATAAAAAAATAAACATATTCAAGAAGCTGGTAATTTTCTTTAATTGCGCAAAATGGAAGATATAGAAACCCAAATTGAGAGATGGAAATGCTGCTTCAGTATTTAAGCAATACAAAAATCAAAATAAATTGAAACAATCTAGTAATGGAAGCTAATCAATTACAGTAAAGGTGGCTGGGCAAAGATTAAACATAACTAAGATAGAACTCATGCTTCATATATAATCTAAATTTCCCCAGATGGGAAATCATATTAGCCATCACTATGATATTACTTAAAATTAGCCTTACGGAATCTATGACAAAAAAACCATTTTTTACATTACCCCTCATTTAAAAAGAGAGCACCTTTGGCCCCCCAATTGTAGGCGAAGCTTTAGGACCCACATACGTTGCTTATTTAAGGTATGGAGACCAGGGGATGGATATTAATGTCAAAAGAGCAAAAAAGTAAAAAAACCTTTAAAAAAACTAAATCGTCAAAATGAGCCTTTTAAAAACATAGACTAAATTTATAATAATAAAGTGGGAAAGCGGAGCTCTTCTTTTATGACTAAACCATAAGAGTAAGGAGAATTGGGAACTCATCCCTATCTCCTTCTTCAACATCCTAAAGCAAAGAACATGTCAAAGCAGAGAGAAAGGGTGTAGGAGCATTGTCAGTATGTGATTTTATATTTTTTATGATCGGAAGAACAAAAAACATGTCTGCATGGATAAATCCGCCAATTAAATGGCAAAAGTCTCTTCAACTTGGATGAAAGCGTCAGGGAGCTTGGTGAAAGTGGCAAAAAATTGTGTAGGTGATCATAGATTTAGTATTACGCTACCAATTAAACCTTCTGAATAGTGTTGGATTTCTTTTAAAATATGAGAATGTTACTCTTGCTCAGAGGGTCTTTAGTCATATAGATAAAATAAAGAGGGATACCCCATGCAAACATCACCACTAACTTGGCGACAGCTTTGAAAGAGTGGATAATAGTCAAAAGAGGCAGCCGCTATAAAAGTAACTGGTGGCCACTTTATAATCAAGTGGTATTTATCTAGGGGCATCAAAATTGAGGATGAATTGGGCGCTACAATTGTAATGAAAATATATTTGAGGTGAAACTGGATGTTTTAATAAAATCAGCAAATTCATTATCCTCAGTTAACTACCCTAAGGTTCTGGTTGAACTGGATTGGGCGTTAGAATAAGTTTGAGGCTAGTTTTAAAAATAGGAGTAAGCTTGGGAAACCATTTAATAAGCTGCTTCCTTATTGGATGAGGAAGTCGTGGTTTTGGGATGAGGAAGAGCTTAATTGGGTGGCGCAGAAACTGCTGCAGAAGCAGGCTTTGGGGTAGGGGGTAGATTTGTACCTCAGACAAAAAAGTTTTGGGGTCATTGCTGGGTTAATCACAGGTGGATGTTATCTTAGAACTTGCAGAAGCTTCAAGGGCAAGGGAATTTGCTTTTTATGTGATCTGATTTATGACAGGATGGACAGATGTACACTTACCCTCCACATGGGTTTCAGAACAGATGGTTGGGAGCAAAAGGATGATGGAATAAGGGGTATGACAAGGAAGCTTTATTAGATCTGGATTCATTTGCAGAAATTTCCTGAGGCCCTAATAGACGCGTGGCATCATTTTGAACCACAAATTGAATGATAGGGTCAGAGCTGTAATCTGTCAAACCAACCATCAGTTCCTTGTGGAGCACATTGTGGGAAATGGGTTGGGAAAACAGCAAACTGAACTACCATAGTGGTATCCCCTGGTAGCCAGGAACAAGTTGTAGGGAGAGGGGTGCCCTGTAGCACCAGTGGCATAGTTGTCACAGTGGTAGCATTGGATTTACAGGTGAGCCCATATTGAGATATTTCTTGTAGGGGCGGAAGTCAATAAAGCCAGCGAGTTCCATCACTTCTGAGATAATTTAATGATTTCTATGTCTGCGTATGGGAAAGTTTCCCTTAGTCAACTTGAAGGCTAAATTACATGTTGATCAGGAGCGCCAGAGGGTTTTGAGCCATCACCTGGGATTGTACAAGGTGGAGTATAGATCATTTGGAATAAAAAAAAGGTTACCAGGATTTTAGTGGACTGTACAATTCAATAAAAACATTTTTTGTATACCTGACAGAAAATTCTAGAGGCTCTGCTGATTCACACTGGAGCAGCCGGCGAAGGAGCAAATGACATTAGAATTAATCTGGTTGGTGGGAAATTGGACTGTAACTTTTTTTAAAATTTGATCATAAAGTTATGCTAAATGTAGAAGAAAGATTTTGTACCTCTGCATATGAGTTTAACTTTTCATAAAGGAGATAGGGAAAACTCAACTAGAAGTCCAGTTGTCATTGAAAGCGTTAAAACTTCTCCTGGAGGTCTACTGGCAGGCGCAAAAGCCCCAACTACCACCAGAGTGAATGGCATCCTCCAACATACTCTTAACACAGTTTAGGGGGCACATAATAGGTGCTAGACAATGGAGTTAGGGTTGCTTGTGACAATGGTCGTCCATCCATCTTAGCAAATTTTAAGTGTAGAATAAAGTAATGAATTAGTTTTACAATTTTAACCATTTCATCAGTAAAACTAACTCTACGCTGAAAATGAGTTTTTTAATCAAGAGTACAGTTTAGATAAAGTGCCCAATTTAAGGAAATAATCCAGCTCGAATTGCAGACTGCAATCCTTAGCATTTTACGGCTGGCTCTGATGATTCACTTGCAGAATTATGGTGGTCAGGCCAGTCTCTTTGCTTTTGGGTTATCTGGATTTGCTTAATACAACTATAAAAAAATAGTGTGATGGGGTTCCTTTGTTAGATACAGCGCAAATAAATAAAAACTTAAACAAATCATGTACTAGTAATAAGCAATCATATTCAAGCATTTGGTAAGTTTTTATGGGACAGTACAGCAAAGAGAAAAATTTATAAACTTATACTAATAGTAATGCTGCCTTAGTATTTAAAAGCAATCTAATTGTTAAAAAATACTTTTGGAATGTAAGCCTATGCAATCCCAGCCTGATGGCTGGCTAATAGGTAAACTAAACTTTTTAAACATAACCAGATTTTCCCAGAAAGAAAATTAGATTGAGACCATTGAAGTTAAGGAATTCTTTTGGAATTCAGCATTTGGAACTACGACAAACAAAACAGTTATTTAAAATAAAAAATATCAATTCTTCTCATGCAATGTTGGCTTTTTTGCCTAGTCTCAGGGTTATTAATGTCCCTAACCAGTACCATCTAGTACTAAAAAAATGTCCCTAACCAGTAATGGGTCCAACTTTTTAATAGTAGGGTCTGAGCGTAAGTTATTAATTAGATCTCACTTAATTACTTGGGTTTATCAGTGAAATTTAGCTATCAGGATATGATATGCCTTAGTATGAAAATTTATATCAAAAAGATGCTAGCATTTCTCAATAAAAAAGGCTAACATCCCCAGATACTTCCCATAAATACATTAATGGTACAGTAACTTGTCTATGTTTAAAATTGAGACTCAAGAGAAATGATAATCTTATTTAAAGGGTAATAGACATTCTTTATATGCATCAACTGAAGGCGGGGAAACTTAGTATTAGGGTTGAACTTAATATTAAGTCGCTTAATTAATTTCAGTCCTTCCAACAGGAAATTTTTTGGCTTCCTCTTCTTTACTTCTTTTGCATTTTCTGTATGATAAGTGGGATGCAATAGCCAGATATAGTAAAAGTATAGATTCATATAACATATAATGTCAAATTCCATAAGAAATGGGGCCTATGATGAGGTAATAGATATCATTTACTGACATAATAACTGGGGCAAACATCATTAAAATATTAACTGAAGTGTTTGATACAATTAGGCTCAAAGTGATCTGGCATAGGAGGTTTTAGAGATCCCATCCTCAAAGTTATGATTAAAAATCAGTAGCAATCCTAATCTTACTCTGATTTGAGAAGAGAAATTTAACTGGCGAAACAGTGTCCAGAATGGCCAAAACTTCTATTTATGGACCATTACTCCTAATTGAATGACATCTGAGCAAGATTTTCAAGAGTCAATAGGTAGCATAAGGAATGGCGGGCTCATTAGAAATAATAATTGAGGTGGGTCAACCATAAACAAATATACCACACCAAGATAGCTGTAGCCAGTACAGGTTTTGAACATGTGTTGAACGAAACCTGCACTAGAATGGAAGCAGGAATTACCCTGACAGGCTAACCACCCTTGGCTCATTAGAAATAATTATGGGTTTTTCTGAAGCAGCAGAGCAAAAAGAATTTTGGATTATTATTTCAATTAATTTATTAAGGATATCAATTTACTCAAGAGCTGATATTGCACAAAACTCAGACTGCAAAGGGATTCTAAGCTTGATATTGTGGCACATAATTCAGCCTATAGAGTCTTACACCCTAGGCTGACGCCTCTTAACCACTCTCATAGCATTATCTTATCATATTGCTCTCATGGTGATTAAAGAGCACTTTGATTAAAAAGATCACATCTAGTTATGGGTTTTTAAAGGGTGGTTAGCTGAGCGGGAAAACTGCTTTCACCCCTAGTGCAAGTTTTGTTTTCAAAACCTGTACTGGCTAGAAAACATTCTCAGTGTAGTATATTTGTCCCAAGGTTGACCCACCTCAAATAATTTAGTTCTGAGTTTTTAGTAATAACCAATATCCTAACTATGGGGTCAAAAAAGTATTTCTGAGAAGGTTTGACGCGTTAACAGTTCAAGAAGTCCTAAAATGGCTTCCTTGATATTGAGAATTGATTTTTACTCCATTTACCACCTTAAAGTGAAACAATAATTTTTGTTCAAAAGAAAAGGCAAATACTACAGCTGCTATTGCATTATCCAAAGATATTTGATAAAAGGTACCTAGCCTGAGCTTCATAAAAGATATAGCTAGCAAATTAAGCATGATTCTTCATTTTAGGTTGTGTGCACATAAAGGCATATTATTATGAAGGGTCAGGTCGCTTCCATACTTCTTTGATGAGGGCCGCCATTACTTGTTCCCATATGACACATTCTTTATGTATTTAATCATTATTTCTCAGGAAGCACCATATTGGCAGAGTTGAAGGTGTTATACCGCTCATTTGTTGGTGGGCTGATTTAATCTCATAGATCATTTGTACACAAACAGGAACTTTTGAATATTCTCTTTACATAGGACATACTCTCCTTCTAATTAGACTTAAATGGCCCACAGGTGCTAAAAGTACATGATTAGGTGGAATGGAGGATCATTCAGCTTCAGAGGAGTAGCTTTTAGGTATAAAATATCTTAAAAAGCTTGATCAAGTTCTACATGTAGAAAAATGTGATTCTTTTGGAGATTATCCCCCATTAATACATGTTCAAAAATGACTTATCATATATGGCTCTATGGGTTTAGAGATTCTCCACAATCTTGTTATTATTTTTCTTTTGTTATATCACTTCCTTTTATTCCTCTAATTTTCTGTAATCTTGAAGTGACTTACCTGATATTATTGTATGAGGCATTTTGATGGGTTGTTTAAATAGTACAGAGGGCTAAACGCATTTGCTGTATTAGCAATTCCATTACAAAGCACTTTAAGAGTTGAATATAGATTATGATAATTTCAATTGACATTCAAGTAGCTTTCTTGGTTCAATCGTCTCAATTAGCATTCTAGATGAAGAATTTGGTATTCATCATCATAAAGATGAATAAGTTAAAAAGAGGGAAAAAGGTCCTGGGCACTTCTGGACCAGGAGGTCCTTCTGTACCTTTGGGTATGAATGGCCCTTATCAAATATACACTTGCTGAGTTGGGGGTAAGTAGTCCCTCTTATTTGAGCTTTCAAACAATCAACCAACTCTTTCATCTAAGGTTCATAGATTTTTGTTTCTCAACTAATTATAAGGCGATTTAGTTACAGTTTGCTCTAAATATTGTTAAATGGAAGGTAAATTATACAAGAATAACTGGGTGACCTGATTGTGGAATTATCATTTAACTCCATTGTCAATTTTGCACAATCTTTTTATAATTTAGTAAACAATATCCATCTATAGAAATTGAGGTCTTAATTACCTAATTATTATAAAAAGTAGCCCCATATAGTTTAAAGAAGTTAATGGTGTTGTTGAGCAAAAGAAAATTCTATATGTATTTCAACATGATGCAATCCAGGATGTTTCATCTGATGGTGGAGATCCAGTAACACAAATAACAAAGATAGGTATCAGCTTGGGAAATCCTATTCCAGTAATCAGAAAAATTGCAGTACTATACAATTTTTAGGTTTCTGTGCAACACAGTTTAAACAGGATCTATTATCCACCCTCTAGGTATAATGTGCCATGAAAGATTTTTACATTATTGGTCACTTTGGATAGGAGAAATTTATAGGTCAATTTATAGGACCTTAAAAATAACTGTCATTGATTCTCTGAACTGTAACTTATTTATAATAGGGCAAGAATCTCCTGATTGTTGAAGTATAGCCATTGGGCTACACTCATAGTCACATGTATTGGAGGAGAGCCCTAATCTTTGAAATAAATAGTCTTCTGGCAAGTATACTTTCATATGGTAGCCTTGATAAGAAACATTTCAGTTAACATTTATAGGATAAAAATCCAGGATATTAAGCAAGTTCCTTAGAGATATCTGATTATTAGTCTTTATAGATTCAGCTAGATCTTTAGGATTAATTTCACTAAAGAAAATATGCTTTGGTCAGTAAGAACTAGTTGAAATATTATAGAGATCATGCCTCATTTTATCAAAGATACATATATTTATACATTTAGCAGGGATAGAACTCCTTACTAAATGACAAGCACTTTGTGCTACTAGATCTTTCCTAATCCAAGTAATGAGCTTTGTCTTTAGTTAATGGAGCAGATAATCCTCTGGACTATATGTGGAGTTTTTGAATCGAAATGGACCTTTGTACCGTTGGCATCTTAGTTTATTTAAATAGATATATCAGTCGGTGATTTATGTTGGTCAATGTTTAGCTCATAGTGACTTGGCTCATATCTGAAATGAGTCAAATATCATTTCACAACAAGACTAAAATTTATGAGAGTTATATTATTATTAATTCTTTTGGATGATAGTAGAATATATAGATTTGTATTAAAGAAAAGTACTTGATCCTCCCCTGGTCGGCCATCCTCATATTAATAAAAAAGTACTTGATCCTAAATCCAAGACTGTGACAAAGAAAGAAAATTTTTGCTATATGCAATACAACAGAACATCTATACTTAAGATTTAATCCACATCAAAAAGTTAATTCCATGTCAATATCTAAGTGTGGACAAGAACCAATGCAGTTACTGTTTTTTGAATGAATTATTTTTTAAGTACTGTTCTCATGGGTTTTTCTTAATCACTTAATTATAACTAGTAAGGTACTTACTTTCTACATATACCGTTTTAATGTCAATTTATCAGTTATAATTTATGGTTCTCTTCTAAAATCTCTATAGAGATCTTGGATCATCTAGTTTTTCATTTAATCCTGAGAAACTTCACATTTAATAATTAATAAATATTAAGCATTGAGAGTCATTGCACTCAGAGCCCTTTAATCTACAAATTGCCTGAATACTTGTTCCTATTGCTTGTACAATTTTTAATTCATACTCAACATCTCTCGTTCTTCCTATTATTATTTCTATTATAAGTCCATCACATCATTTTAAAATCTTTGTAAGGACTTTAGAAGAAAATTTAAATATCAAAATGGTGATGGTTTTTACATTTAATGGTCCACAAATAAGTTAAAAATATCTACAGAGCCTCTCTTGACATGTTTTAACAAACTTTTATTTAACTTGTGATATTAACTTTGGATAAGATGTTCCCTGAGCCTTTTCTGGATTTTCTGCCGATTTCTGATTGCATCAATGCTCTTTATTTCATTTACTTAATTGTAATATTTTAATACTGTCTTATTAGGTTATTGCTTTAACTTAATTAAGTTAACCTTCCTTTCTACTGGTAGCATATTCCATAACATTGTAAAAATTTAAATAAGCTCCCCTAAATTTTACTCCAGAATTATAATAAGCAGCTTAAAAAACATTTTACTATTTGTAAGGAGAGGACCCTGATGCTCTCATGGTTGCGTCTAGAAGTCATATCTCTAGAAGGCTTCATTATTATAGTCTATTCGCCCTTGACGTTTATATGATTCTTGGAGGCACAATTCTGCCAACCTAATTTTTTGGACTTTCTTTTGACCTGAAACAGATGCTAAAGGTTCAAATATAGACCTTATCTCGCTTTGGGTAAACTAAGACATTTCACTAGAATAATATAGTTAGTCTGACCATTTAACCTTTATCTATATGATTTTCTCACATGACTTAGAGCAATTTTGAAGTCATTAAGACGTCATATTTTCATTACACAAAACACCTCTTTTGCCTCAAATAAACTACAATCTTAACTCCATGTTTAATTAGCGCATTTGGCTTACATCACTTAACCAGTTGGATCACTTAATTTCTCACCTACTACTGTGATGTACCACTATGAAAAAGGTCGGCTCCTGTTTTGGCAGTTCTGTATCTCCCTGGTGAGAAAACATCAGCTTAAGGGGGAATCCATTTATTATATTAAAAGTAGTACGTATTTCTTCATTACGGTTAGCCTTTGAAGAAGATGATGACCATCTCCCATCAGGCCAAAATTAGAGATTGATTTAAGCGCCTGTGACGCATGGCTCATTCAGAATTTATGAAAGTCCAAACACAAGTGTACCAACAGAGCCAGCATCAGCAAAATGGACACCTCAGGCACCAACCAGCTATAAAAACAATGGGTTATTCCAAGTTCAAGTTAGCCTAATAAATCTCCTCTGTTATGCAACTATATATGATTTTTCCAGCTCAGGTTTTTAGGATAGCTTTAGTGTTCACTAAGAACTTTTTGCAGCCCACTCAGATATTTGACTTTGGTATTTTTTCAAAAATCATGTCTTCCAAGTATCCTACCACATCTCATGAAAAGGAAAAACCTATGAATATATTTTGAAGTTCTACAAGGCTTGCTTTTTTACTCTAAAACTACTGGGTTTCAATAAGAAAGTTTCTAAATACTAATTTTTACTAAACTACCATCCCCACATGTCTACATATACATTTCAATTTTAAAGGTAACTACTGCATGAGATAACTTTACATTACTAGATAGCTAATAATTTAGAAATGATATACTAATGAAAAGCTTTTAATAAAAAAGGAGGTCCTTTAAGTTATCATTCATTGATAATTCAGGACCCATTTATGAATAGTTATTTAAGTACAAAATGTTGATTCTATATAAGTAATGCTTAATTGTACCTAGTCATATTGGAGTTCAAGTGGAATTTAAAAAATATAAATAAAAATTTAAAAAGTGAACACTACCTGATTCCTACCTACAGAGGGAATTACAAATTTTAATTTTATATTAACTAAAATAGATATTTCATGTTTTCCACTTTACCTTGATAAAAGGGAGGTAAGCTTGCTTACCTCCAAGATTTTTACCTCAAATATATCCTTTCCAGAGTGTCTAGTAGAGCTAGAATAATCATTGTTCAGATAGGACAAACACTATAAATGCTAATTTAAAGATGACCATAACAAGAATGTTGAATTAGGCATTGTAAGCATTTTATTTTCATAAAGATTTGCCATTAAAATAGGAGGAGGAGCTAAATATGGGCAAAGGATCTGAAGCAAAAAGTATTTATTAAAAACCAGTTCTCATTATGCTCATTTTTACTATTTTGTGAGGAAGGCTGAGGAACAATGCGCCCATTCATAGACTTTATAAGTCTTATTAATCTGGAAATTCCTAATCACGCTATTCTTTTTCTTAATGCCTATATAAGATATACATACAAAGTATTAATTTTTAAGCTTTAATGTTTGAACGCAATAACCATATAAAGAAAAGTAAAAAGAGCTACAATAAAATATCGAATAGTAAAATCATTAATAGTCATGAGCTTATTCAATTCAGCTAAAAATCTTCTGATATATTGCAACATTGTATTAATATAGCATTAATGCCTTCTAGATTCCTGCGCAAAATATATATGGGCCTAATATTGCTCTTTTCCTTACTATAAACTATAAGCTATACCAACATAAGGTAGTAGAAATATAGATACTTTAATAAATTTAACTTAAACTTTGTTAATGAGAAAATTTATGACCATTAGGTTTTTTGTAACATTACTTTTGTTTTGTGACATAATATTATTTAGGTAAAAATAACATACATGACTAGCCAATAGTATTTTCCATTATAGTTATACTTTTTGGTAGTTTGTACTTAATATATAAAGTTTAATACTAGATTTGTACAAAATGACTTCTTCTTTGATTAAGAATAGCGATGCCTAATCACTACTTTTAAGCAAAAACATTTTAGGGCAGCCTCAATGATGTATAGTGCCTTTACTCCTAACTTTTTTACATCTAAACAAGATAACATAAGGATTATTTATAGTTCATGTGCTGATTCATAATCTCAAATGCTTCTTCCTAACTACAAGTGGGCAACAATGAAGTCAAGATTTACTTGGGATTATTGTAAAGTTTTTATAAACAAATATATAGGAATCATGATAATGAGCTCCTAGCAGCAGGAAAAGATTTATCCTACTGGCGCCACCTACTACATAGTAAATTCCTTCATTGTAAGTTCAAGCATTCAAAATTATTATTAATCAAGTTCCACATGATTATTTACCCATTAAACATGTTATCTTGAAACACTTGCACATGTTGTACTCATTTATGTAAGCACAAAGTTAGTATGAAACTGCTTATAGACTCTTTGAGCTTTAATCCAGCATTAGTGTCAGGACCAAGGGTTAAGACCTCATTTTCCTCTTTAATTTAAAGGCCAGGTGACCCAAAGCTCCTGGGTGTTAGAAAATAGCTTGTTGCTTTTCTTGGTCAAAAAGTCATTAGCCAGATACTACGCCAGGATTAGTATCTTCCTAAATATATGTTGTCCAATTTTAACTTAAAAAAGGCGAAAAGAGAATCCAATTTATTTGCTTAGAATCGAATTAATAAGGAAAATCAGGGAGGTTATCTGGTTCATTTCAAAACAGTCTAAGCAAGATCTATAATTATTACAAATTAAGGATTCTGTAGCAGGCTTAGTAATTCAGTCAAATAGGTTTTGCTCATTGCATAAATCAAGTTTGAACCCTAATATCAGGGGATTTTAGGCAAGTCATATGTGACTGCATTAGTCAGGGATTGCCCCCAATGTCAAGATAACTAGACTTTCATTGGTGATTATATCAATAATGGTCTTAGCTATATTGGTGTTTCAGGTTCGTTTCCTGTTGTATCCCTCATCTAAATTGCCAATTTGGGTAGTAATCCTGACAATGAGAACCAGATACAAAGAAAAATGAGCTAAATTACACCGTTAGTTGATATACCTTGTAGGAATTGATGTTGTGGCGTTATATTTCATGTGCAAAGGTCAGTTTGAACAACTAAATATACTCTTTATGATGACAGGAACCTTGAAATTACAAATGAAATTCATTATTAAATAATTATATATTGTTTAATTGATTAAAGCTCACCGCTTTATCTGGTGCTGAAAGTAGCTTAAGGGCCTTGGGTTGGTAGTTTTGATTGTGGATAAGCTTCAGCCCCAATTATTATAAAAAGACCCCTTCCCCAAAAGCAATCCCTTCATTTTGTGATTCTCTAAATACTTTGGTTCTCTTTGGTTCATGTAGTTGCTAACTAAAAAGCTCTTAGGACTTTCAGTCAGTTGTATAATACTTGAAAAAGTAAGAAAGACTAACTCATTAGCCTTTAGGTTTTACAACTAATAGCAGTCAGCCTAATACATTTGATACAATAACACCAGGTTGATGATAACAACACTAGAAATAACGCTTTTTGGAGGCGGTGAAGAAAAATATTTACTAATATAATAAGTGATATGACTATCCATGACCACAGGGAGAGTTACTCAACGAAAGGCTTTGATTCAAGGTTTAGCACTAATTGGGTGGCGAAAGATCAATCATCAATTAGATTGTATTATTATTTCAGTAATGCAGACCAACAAATAGTAAAATTATACTACATGGTGACTCAGCCACGAAGTCAAGGAACAATAAAAACAATAGCAACTTATTTGGGACAATTCTCACCAAAATCTAAAAAAATAAATGCTTTGAGTTGACATGAACGCAAGGGCATGAATCAGATGAAGCAATAGTTAGATATTAGTAAGGCACCCATGAGCTTTGATAGTAAATATAATTATATATAGATTAAAGCAGGCTGAAGGCGAGGTATTTAGTTTATGTTTAGTATAATTAAAAGTGAAATATATCAAGTGTATAATTGGTCTGTTTATATAAATTGTAAAATAAATCCCAACACCCCTGTTCAATATTAAACTCTGTTGTTTTTACATCACAAGAATCAGCTCTAGTGACCTTAGGAAGGTTTGGAATACTATGCTTATTTTAAGAGTAGTGACAACTCAAAAAGTCCTTAAGTATATATATTCCATGACAATTTATAAAAGAAATTTAAGAAGACTTTCTAAGGGATATCACCAACCAATAACATATCTTTTTTAGGGGCAATTTGGGTTCTCTTAAGGCCCATAAGTCTAAAACTAATGGAAGCACCATTATTGTCTATTTTTGGAATCTTGGAAAGACAAACACTTTATCTCATTTAGAGATAAGATTGGAAAAGAATATCACCCTAGGTTGCTAATAGCAAAGAAGTTCTTACATGTATCTAGATCAATTTTTAAGTCGTATGCTTAGTATGTACTACTTGTTTTCTATAAGTCATATGACCCTTTGACTTTCTCATCAATCTAAACTGTAGACCTGGAAAATAAAGAGACAATACGATGCTTAATTGTGTTGGTCATTTGAATCTCAAAATATACTTACTTTATTATTGTTACTCTTTTCCATAATGGCAATACAGATAAAAGGGCTGCTTGTACCTTATATAATATAGCTCCGGGCTTAAAGTTGAAAATATTGGTTATTGAAGCCACGGTCAAACTTATTATCTTTGGGAAGAGCTTTAAATAATTTAAGGTTTCAAACCTGACATTCCTCAGCCTATTGCCCATAATAGGATAAATAGACCAAAAAGGGCACATAACGCTTAAAATATTTTTCCACGCTGTTATTCTGCAGCAGACTACCATGACTAAGGTTTAGATCTCTCACTGATCAGATTAATTAAAAAAATTAGTATTCCATAACAGGCCACAACTATCTTTTACTAACTTGAGTACATTTTAGTTTTACATGTAACTACAACTAAAATTAAAAGTTGAAGCTATAGAAAATTTAATAAGCCAACAAAGCCCTTCATAAATGAATTTTCTAACTAGCTTTATTTAACAATATAGGCTTAAAAAGTAAACTTCTGAATATAAACAAATTTTAGTTCTTAGTATACGCCACAAGACACTGTAGCTATATGACAAGCAGATTTACATCAAAATGAGTTTTTTAAACTGGGAAAACCGCTTAGTCAAGTAATAAGTATTGAAAATATTTACTATATATCCATTAACTAAAAGCCTTGACTAGCTAACTTTATATTGAATTTCAAAAGAAACAACCACTTTTATATATACCTATTACCTGCAATCCTGGACCTATTTTGGTAGAAAAACTTCTTAATAGAAGGATTAAGGCTAAAGCATCAAACTGGGTAATACGTTACCTGGCTTGCATGTGGCTTAGAAAAGCTTTGATACATTAAAGTATAACTGGGTTATCCAATTGAGACCGTGCTTTGAGAAACACTTATTATTGCTTTAAGAAAAATTTTTCACATGCAGCTGGATTCATGAGACTACACCCTTAACTATTGATCCTACCTCCAGCCCACATTTACTTCTATGCAGCAGTTAATAAAGGATAATTTCACCAGAAACCCCAAATTCTAATGTCAAGGACTCTAGCAGAAATGAAATTAAAGAATGTGAAAAGGGCGAGAACACAGATAATAAAACAACAAAATAAAATATACTCAATATTTGACGTACTATCAACAAAAGATAAGGCTATAAGTAATGATACAAAGGTAATAGATTAAAATATAAATTATTTACTTCAACCAAAAAGTTCTTTAGACACAAATATACAATTAAAGGTAAATATGATAAATATCAGATCTAACACTACCAAAATAGTTAACATTTTTAATTAAGTTTTAAATAAGTTTTCCATTATTTCTCAAAAATAAGATTCATTTATATATAAATATAATTACACTATAACTTAAGAGATTCCTACACGCCTTCATTCAGGAGTGGCCAAGTACCAATGCAACCTATAGTAATTTATTTGACTTTTAATTATTATCTATATAATAAGTTACACATTCTTCTTATATTGTATAGTCTAGTGAACTTTTACTAAAAACAGAATATTGATTTTAATTTTTGGAGGTGAACTGCTAGCTCTTAAAAAATTTTCAGGAACCTAGTCATCTTGTATTGATGTTTTACCCAAAGCTGTTCTAACTCTAGAGAAAATTAGACTAACAGTCATTAATCACCTTATATTCTATGATCATAATATATTGTTTGTCTGTGGATTTGCCTTTGACCTTTGTAAAATTTGTAATCCTTAACAGAGATAATTTTAAATGTTGTTCCTCTTACATGTTTGTCACTTCATTTTATCTAATTTCATCATGCTTGAAATCTGAATCACTATTATTAAGGTTATTTTGGTACAAATTACCACTCTGTTAATATATACTTGAAGAGCTTCAGAAGCTCACTTGACAGTTTGTTTATCTGTTACAATGGTGATCCACTTATATAATTTTTTACCTCTAGTTTAGCATTATTTAAGTTCTATATATGATTAACTAAGATAACATGAATATATACTTTATTTAAATACCATGTAAAAAAGAGTTACTTATGCTACATAAAAATACATATAATACTTGAATACAAAAATTTATTTAGAAACTATCTCATTTAGTACATAGATATAATTCTAAAAGAATGCGTCTTCATAGAGATATAAATGATTGTTTTTTTGCAAATAAATATAATCAACATGGATTAGAGAAACTATAGATATGAAATTGCAAGTTAAACATAATCAGCTGGCTTCATATAAATTCATTGTTTGACTAGGCATTTTATAGATTATGTACACTAATAAATATTGCCTTATTATATGTGATGAGCAAAAATTGAATCTATTGCTTTTATACTTTGGTTTAAAATTATAAATTGTCAAAAATTTAGATGAAGCGGGGGTTTGGAACTTACTACAATAAAAGATTCTTCTAATAGTCATTTAATGTAATTTCTTTACCAATATAGAACAATAAGTCTATGATATATTTTTGATTTATTTGAGGTACGCCGACCAGGGGATGGACAGTACCAAACACAACACTCAAAATGACAAAACAAAACTACTAACTAGGTGGGAAGCAGAAACTGCTAACCCACCATGGCAGAGGGTGAGGAGGGGTCAGGGGGTTGATTTTCAGAAAGACCCACCTCAATCATGGGATGTTGGTTACAGTATCAGATCAGAGCAGAGAGCCAGGGCGTTGGGGCATCCACATAGTGGGGGTTGAGGTCAGCGTAGTAGGAGTTTTCCTCTTCCACATCAAGATAATGATGGGAAAGTGTTTCAACAAAAGCTGCAAGGAGAACTTCAGCTTCTTTGCGGGCTTCAGGAAGCTGGGTGAAAAGGGAGATACTGTGTCAGGTGATTTTGTCTGATGGGTTGAATGAAGCAATCGTTGCAACATTCATAACAGCAATTTCAGCATCATTGAATAGTTTTGAGATGTCACTTCAGGGAGAACAGAGAAGTTGGGGGGAAGAAGAGGGTGGGCAGGCCATGCTGGAGCTGAGCCACTGACTGGGCCATTGCAGTGCATAGTTTTGGGCAGTGAGGAGAGGCCACCGCAGCTAAGGCGAGCTGGTGATCACTTTGGAAGGGGGCTGTATTGGGCAGAGGAACGAAATGGCGAGGGGTAGGGGTTTCATCAAAGTCAGGAAGGAAAAATTCATCCTGACCATAATCGCCTTGGCAGAGAGGTTGACCTGTATGCTTACTAATGAGGACATTACCTGATTTGTAGTTTCAGCCAATAGATCCCATGGATTTTGGTTCACTGGAATAGTGGCATTCAAATTTGGGTGGGTGGGATTGGGCGAATGGGCAGCTGCTTGGGTGCCAGTGGTGGTCCAAGCATTGCTCTGATTGTCTGGGGTAGATTTAGGTGGGAGAGTGAGGCTGGAGGTTTTGGGGGGGCTGATTTTCCATGTGGGCCCACTGAATGAGATTGGAGGGTGGGAGGGGGCAGCAAAGCGCCCCATAATGAACCTCCAGAGGGGGGCTCAGAAGCCGCAGCAGCGGACTTGGCCTGAGGGCATGCTCTTTTTGCATGGTTGAGGCCAAAGAAGAGGGACCAAATCTGCCTACCATTATCAACTTGAGCCCAAAGAAATGATCAGGCGCTGCAGCCACACTAGCGCGGGGTGGGATTTGCTGGGCTATGGTAGGGTGGTGTGGTATGATGGTGGCTGTTGCCCGAGGAGCAGCAAGGCGCTCCACACCAGATGGAATGGCAAAGATGAGGTTGGGCTGAGTGCCATAAGCCATGAGCCCCACGACCAACTGGTCATACAAAACCTGGGGTGGAAGGTGGGATGGGAGATTTGCAAAGGATACCACCAGCGTGGTGTCAGAAGGGAGGCAAGTACAGGTTGTGGGAATGGGTTTTTTTATAAATTAGAGGAGTTTGTGCTGCCGCTTCAGCATCCTCCTCAGATTGGAACCCAACTTCAAAGTAGCCCTTAAAAGGGCGGAAGTCTATAAAGCCAGCTGGTGCAAAGGCTGCAGTGGCTAGCTCAATAATTGCTTATTGGCATATGGGAACAAACGCCCATAGTCCACTCTGAGGCAATAGCGAATGGCAGAGCAAGGGAGGGCGAGAGGATGGGGGCGAGAAGGGTGGACGCGCGCCAGGTGGAGCGCTAAGTCTCGTGGGGGGACAAAATGGTTGGAAGCAGTGGGCGGGCTGTTTGAGCCCATCTGAATGCACTTGCCCGTGGGGTGGAAAATGCCAGGTGGGGGTGCACTGCTGCCCCACACTGGGGTGGCAGGTGGCGGAGCCAAGGACATCAAAGAATAGGTTTGAGCAGACAGCTGTGGATAAATAAAACTTTAAATTTAAAATTGCTCAAAAGTGACTTTGAGCGGTAAAAAAAGTTTCTATGATATATTTTCAATAAGAAGATATTATTTCAAAAAGAATAAATAAAAAGTCTTTATGAACATATTATCCAAGCTCAATTAATTTTAGTTTTTTCAAATGCACAACTTAATGAAAAACTTAAATTTAAAAAGTCATACAACAACTGTTTAAGTGCCAAAGCTAAAAGTTTGTGTTTTAATCTATGGGGAGACTGATCGCCACATAGCTCAATCTTTTATATTAAAGGGATTAAATTCATACAGGTTGGCTCCAGAGGTCATGAACTTCAGATATGACCATCTGAAAATCAGAAAACATTTCTTATAGTCAAATTATTGGGGTCAGGACCTAAGAAAAACAATAGGGTTTTAAAATAAATCTCTTGCAAAGAATTAAATATGAAAGAATATTAATAATGTCAATAGTACTCGTTGAGAATTCTAAAAAAGGTCTATATGAGAACATTAAAGGCTTTTATACTTTAAGTTTAACTTTACCCTTTTCCCCTAAAAAGTCCATTTGGATTAGATATACGCATTCTACATAGCTAAAGTTAAAAAACTAGCATGCAAAGGTTCTTCATATAACTGCGTCTCTTAGTTTTTTTAAAATTAACTTAAAACTTAAACTGATTTTAATATAAAAAACATAATTGTAAATAGAATTAATGACAAGTGCCATTAATGGACCACTCCTCTGACTTTGAAAAGGCGATTGTATCCTTGTATGAAAAATCAGGAGTTCAGACCCTTCTTCTCGCCATGAGCATTGGTTTACCATGACACAAGGGCCTTAATTATTAGAACATCTAACCAACAAATTAGAAACCTTACTTCCAGCGTGCTCTCCTACATTTGGGCCCTCCTTTGCATGCTGCTGCTAAACATTTTTGTAACAATATGGAAGGATACTATCTGTCACATATTGGATATACACAAAGTGGCCCAGATTGCGTTCAAAGTTATTGTAGGTCTGCAAACTCTCAATAAAGTAGTAATTTTTTGAGAAAAAGCAATATGAGATGTATGAAAAAACATCATAGCAGAATACAGCCATAGCCTTTATAGTATTGTAATAAATGCTAAAGAGCAGAAAATTTATATTTTGGACCAAATAATATATTTTTGACTGCCTTCAATGCCTTTGAAATGATCTATTCAGCAGCAAACAAGGGCTTCAGTAAATACACAGTTTATTAAAAGGATAGACAGATGATGACATGGTTCTAACTATCTTTTAATACTGAGATGAGTAACAGGGACGTTAGCTCATTGAACCTTTCATTTTCACTGTGAATTTATATATAATATATATCTAAACTAATTTCCAAATATATTAAGTGAGCATCTTTTACATTTCTAAGGACCTTAACACTAATGTTAAAAATTGAGAAACCTGATGCAACAACAAGCTAATTCAACATTTAATTATATGTTTTGTTAACGCATTTATAGATCCTTTCCTTATTCCATTTCTGGTTCTGCAACTTTGATGATCTAATAACACTTTCAACATATGCTAACAATATTGGTAATTGGCAACATACAATACCATTAAACTATTAGCACATAATCTAACATTCATGATGTAGTCACTTCAGTCAACTAATTCCAAGATTTAGAAATTACTCCTCATTTGTAATTTAAAGCCAAAATGAATGCTCTTTTGGAATAAGTTCATCAACTTCCAATCCTAGTTTAAGATCAGCATCCAAATAGCAATTCATGCTACTGCAATTGCAAAACCTCATCCATTGGATCTAAAAATTTTGGAGGTTTTAATTTTGTTGCAAAATTATAAACCTGGTAGAAAATCACCAAAGATAATATATTCACCTCCAATATTAAATCATAAATCTGGATAAACCAACTTTGGATAAATATTGTTGTATCAAATGTACGCTTACCAGCCATTATATGAAGGAGGACTATTGGGTCTTTATATGGGATATCCAGATTCTGTCAGCAGTTTTAGAGCACTTGATCAACCTCATTATTCAATTGGGATCATACCTTGTCTCAATCAAGTATTTTATGGAAATTAAATTCATATTCAAGAAAACCTTCACTACTTTCATTCAATACTCTAACTCAGTTTGAATTCAAAAATTCTAGAGGGTTACTATAAATTTAATCATAAGATGCATAGAAATGCAAATATGAATTGCTAAAGTCAAAAAATGTCCCCATAATTTTAAAAAATTATGAACATTGGCCATTTAAAAAAAAGTAAAAATCTGATTATGTTTGTTAAATATATCTGGAAGAGTATGATAAACCCATAGATCAACCCTAAGGTATATCTTCATCAATACCCATATTTGCAAAAAAGTTGGAGAATATGCCCCTTCAGATTATCTAGTTCACCTCAATGTTATGCTGCTCTAGTAACCATGTAGCTAAAGTCTAACAATGCAATTATTTGTGAAGTTTTTATCATTGAATTCCTAAAAAAAACCATCTAAGCTACTCACTATACACTGAATGCCCCAGCGCCATATCTGCAAAGTGGAAATTCAGCGGCAAAAATCTTGAAGGACACCGTCATCTCAGTGCCCTTAAGGGACCTCTGGAAAAGCCACACTCTTTGCTAATTCCTTCAATAGGATATCATACTCAAATATCATGTGTTAGTAAAGCAAAGTCCTACAAATTGCTACTTATTATCATTGGAGACCTGACACCCCAAATTCACCTTTATACTATCCCATTTGAATCTTATCCAATTTATAGCTCTTATGAGAATATGATTTGAAATAATGACTAATAATGGTTACATAGATACTCTTCAAATTGATTGGTCTTCCTGATGGGTATTCACTCAACAATATTCTTTTAGCCATATGTTTGACTTGCCCTTAAATATCGGTGGGGAATATATGCTACATTGTTGTAGTATTTTTGACAATAGTTCTTATATTACTTCTATACTTCAAAAAATAAAAGCGTATTTCACAAATTGGTCAACGTCATTTAAGTCTTTTGCGTTTATGCAGCTTGTTTTCTAAAGATTATCTTTGGAGCTCATTGTAATTTCGTTTTGATTCATGATGTCATACCATTTGGTTGCACATTTGATTGGCTGATCAGATAGAAGGTTTTTAAGCAAAGGATGCATTAAGAATTTTGCTGGCCTTTGGAGCGTTTCCAACTCATGTATTGAAAACTCTCCACTGTCTGGTATGTAATCTTTCATTTATGCTAAAGAACCTCTTTTAAGATTCTCATATCTTTTTAGGACACATTTCATGACCATTTTTTGCTTTTAATAAAATAATAGTCTGTTCTTATTAGTTTTTTTTGTTTTTAGATATGACGCGCCCTCCAAGTTCAGGGACTCTAGAGGTCGTTCTGTCCATTACATTATATAAGTTCAATCCGTTGCCTCTAAATCAAAGTAACCATCCAAAGTCAGCATGCCTCCTTGGTGTTTATATTTATTCCATTTCCAAACCTGCTCAGTCAAGCTGCTTGTACTCATAACGCCACCCCTTCCAGTCCCCTGTAACACATGCCCTTCTATTGTTCCTCTAATTTTTCTTTTGCTCCAGTGCCTATTGCACCTACTGAGTGAGCCCACCTAGTAACTGCCATGCCATGCCTTAGTGACATATACACCTGAAAACTTGTATGACAAGCTGCGCCAGTGTTCATTGGTTCTTCTGAGTATGTGAACATTATCTTTTTATGTTCCAGTAGTTCCTATGCCTGAAGTGTCTGCTGCTCCCCCCTCCTAACAATTCCACTGTTGCCCACCTTTGCCTCCATCTTATAAAAGTGCAATGTTTGCGCAAGGGCGTCACATTTAAGGCTACAGATATTTAACACACAAAAACAAGGCACCTTATGTAAACAGACCATGTAAAAACACGCAAAAAACCTAATTATCAGCAAAATGTTTTAGTAATAAATCACACCATTTTTATTAGATACTGACAGTAAATAGTGTCTTGCTAAGCTTTTTTTCTTTGTTGTAGACTTCTTCCAGCTATGTAGGAATACGATCTCCTTCCAGATGCAATCACACACATATATGCTCTTATAATTAATAAAGTTTTTGTTGATGCAATTTATTGCTACTAAGCGCACTTAAAAATAGCAGGATAGAGCACGTTATCCATAAAGGCTATGAAAGCAAATGCCTAGAACTTGGGACTTTTACAAAATAGTAGCATTAATTATATTGCAACTAAGACACTGGAAGTTGTCTATGGCAAATTAGGGACCTTTTTGCATATTATCTTATGCTGGCGTGAGGCAAGATAGTAATTGATATAATATATAATAAGTGATATAAATCAGGCCAATGGTTAAGGTAATCAATAAACAAGGAATCAAGAGGTGTATTAAATGGTATTAAGAATTTGATCTTACTTTAAAAACTACCAGTAGTCAAAAGCGCTAAGGGGGTCAACAATATTAATTTAATACAACTTTGGTAACTATATGTAAAACCATGGGGTGTGGGGGGAGGTATTGTTGGGATTTAAATATAACCATATTATCCACACTGACCAGATTATACATATATTTTTTGATCCGCTGGGGACAAAACCCTCTAGTGGATGCAGGAGTTATCATTTCATATTGTTGAATTTCCGCCTGATGAGCTCGCAGGTGCTAGCACTAAAGATCCCAACATAGTAGCTGATTGTAAGATGCACTTTTATCACAGTCAGTTGAGAGGACTGGGGTTCATAAGACTTGGAAATGGAAAAGACTTTGTTTATTGTGATAAGATAAGAACTTAAAAAATAAGATAACTGATATATTCCATTTAAGAAGTGCTTTAAAAATAAGAGTAATATTTATAGTACCGTTGAAAGTAAAAGGGAAATCATAGTTCACTAGGAATGGCGAAGAGTGAAGCATTGATAATTCTTGATCTCCATGCGGTTTGTCCATCATCATATATCACCTGTAAGGTCAGCTGAGCTTCTTGATCTTGTAATAGTTTCGTAGCATAAGTTAAATTAGCATTAACCTCAAGTAGGAGCTCTTCCAATAGTCTAGGTTTAGATGTCCACCATGCTATCTTCCAGAATAAACAGCTGGTGAAGATATTGGAAACTTTGGATTACTGATGATGGAGTTGGGTGAATGTGGTCTCAGAATTAGGTAAATATTTGCAAATATAAATTAAAAACTTATTAGCCAAATTCAGATTAATTTAGGTAATACCCTGAATTTGAAGCCTAAATTGACGATGAGGAATCAAACCTTGGATTGGGACTTACAGGACCATTTGAATAACTTGAAGGTCAAGTCCCACATAGTAGCATATTCCAATCTTCTCCCCAGGACAAATCTTATACCATGCATTGGACTTTCTGAGACATATGATAGCTATTGTTGAAAATAATTTTCTTCTCAAAGATTAGCCAATACACCTGGGTTCAATCCTAACAGGTTACTAATGTTTTGTTAGGGATGATCCCTGACAATAAACTAGTGATTTTATGGTCAATTTTAGTACTGATAATTTAAGTATCTTTTAGAAGTCGCTTTTAGTTTGTTGCCAATCAACTAAGGGATTTACTTTTAGTTGCTGAAGCTTCAGCAAAGTTTCTGGTAGCAGCTCACAGAATAACCTTTTTATTAACACAACCTTCTGTTAATGGGTAAAAATCACACTACCTAAGCAAGGTTCTAGCCTAATTTGATTACTTCACTGAGGTTGATTGAAGATTTGGGGGACAATTTTATTTTTTTAATAAAAAGAGTTTGCATTTCTAGTTGGCATTGAAATCTGGCTAAGCGGATGAGGAATATCCTCAAGGGGTGAGACTTCAGAGGGCTAATCCATAGGTAACGGCTGCAAATCAAGTGATGCTCCTTTAGAAAAATCCTGCGCTGGAAACCTTTTAAACTCTGGTACCTTTATTATAAAACAAATATTCAGATACTTTTTTTGATTGATACAGTACACAAATAATTATAACTGTCATAGATATAGTGTATATCTTACTCTTATTATAGAGTTGAGATTTAAGACATCCTTTGTCTAATTTACTATTGTCAATATCTCACACGCTCCTGCGTCAAGAGAGAAACTGAGAACTTCTGAACCTGAAATTAGGTTAAGGTCCACTAAGAAGAAGTAAACATCTGAACCATAGAGTAGGTTAAGTTTCATAGAATAAAGAATCAGAGGGAGAGTTTCCTTGTATTACAGAAAATACCTTCAAGGATTAGAAGGACAGTCATTAACACCAGTCTAGTGTTGGAGACAACACTCATCTTGGTTTTGAGAAGCTCAACTAGGGCTACAGCTTTCATACTAAGGCCATCCCAATTAATTACTATCAACAATTTTTACAACACAGGTATCAGAACATATACAGTATACTGGAGAGCTAAAGCGAGACACACAGCTGAAAGTTTACATTTAACACTAGTTACTGAAAGTAATTGAGTACACAGCTCACAAAAATTTTCATTTGGTGCTCACTACAGTATTAGTTGAGTTTTCAAGCCAAGTGTAATAGAAGAATATATCAGCAATGTCATATAAGAATGAACTTAGGAAGCTTTGGACGGACATAGGAACTGGTAATAAGAATGCGCTGAACTCATCATCACAGGCTGATCTTGCTACGTTGAATGAGCGAGTGATGAAAGCTGAGGAAATTGAATATTTCTGAAAATTCAATAATGTTTTTTATTAGAAGGTTAACTCTTTTAAGCAAAAGGAGACCAGTTAATAAGGGAGATATTAATCCAGTAATCTAAATGATGAGTAAATAGAGAACGCTTCTAGATGAATGAAGACATGGTGCAAATGCTAAAATGCATAGAAGAACTCAAGAATCATAACTGTAATTGTGCTCAGATGGAGGCAGATGAACCCAACAAGATGCACAAAATTTCAGTTGGTAAAGGAAAACTCAAATGAATATGCCTCAATCTTTTAAAGACATATTAGAGATAACTTCCAAAGTTATACACCTATCATTAGTAGGGTTGCTAGGCAAGAATCCTCTGCCAGCAGAGCGACAGAAGAATTTAAGAATACGCCAAAATCACTTAAATCTTACTCAAACACATCAGAGTTTCTTTGCCTATTCAAAATGACAATGCTTGGATAGGGTGACCAATAGAAAGCAGTACCATGACAAACTGCTAGAAAACAATTGTCAATATCTGGTGTTGCCCCAACTCAATGGGGACAACTAGCCATACGGCGATGCTAAAGAAGCAGATATGACTGAGTTTGGTTTTCCTACATGGATGGAAAACTGTAAACAAGAGTTTATGAGAAATCAATTCAGGAAGAATAAAACACTAGCAGCTTTCACTGACTAATTTTACTAGGAATTCCAAACATGGCTGGTGCAAATGTTTTATCAGATTCCAATGAATTCATAGCAATGCAGGGTGTTTTAACTACTTAGATTTGCACAAAACTATGGCGTTGACGCTGTTGAACTAGACTTCCACATTACAGATTGTGGAATATTTTAAGATGTTAGGAGCAAAATTTGAAGCACCTAATCAAACCTTCAAATCAATTCTCGCCAGAACTCAGTAAATCATGAAGTTATATGAACTCAATAAAGAATAATGGAATTGAATCATAATAAGAAATAAGCAAGTACAGAAATGAGCAGATAGTACTCAAATCCGCTGCTACTAATGTGGAAAACTTATGAACTTAGTTGCTCAATAATGGGATAAGAATCCTAGAGTGCAAAATTACTCTGGTACAGACTAAAGAAAGGAAAATGGTAAAGATTCATGAAAAGGACCATCAGTCTAGATATGGAGCAATCTAGAGCTGCAATCAAAACTTTTCCCTTGATATTTTAAAAGATGACTAGGATTATTCTTGGTTTATTTTAGATAAAAATGCACCTGATCTTCTCTTCCACGTGGTTATTTGGATGTTAATACCATTACCTTAGAAAAGGCTAAGGGTATAGACCCCAAAATAATGAAAGAGGTTGCTCAGCCATATGCTCATTAGCTGGCGGAAAAGAGCAGAACTGCCAAAAGGACGGATGGACTACTGAAAACAAGACTTGATCAAGCAAATGTTTCTCCCTGTTAGGGCAATTAAGTAATCCTTTCCTATTTTATCCGCACAAAAATTCAAATTCTCAATTCGTTAAATAATGCCATAAATTACTCTAATAAAAAAATTACCAAGATACTCTGAGTGTACATATAAATATATAATATTAAATTGAGTAAGTTTATGGGTAATAATTGAAAGTGTAGCATTCATTAATATTCTTTGACCAAATTGATGAAATGATTGAAGGTTAAACTTGATTTAGAGCACCAGAAAGAATATGGAACCAACGGACAAGATACCACAACATCTTGTGGAGCATACAGTGCACTAACACTTTGGTTCAGATTACTGGTGGTATAGCTCCCGCCTTAGTGTTGGCAAATAAAAATTATGACATGCTCATAAGAAAGTAATTCCTGAAAAAGTATGTTGTCAAATGTAATTTTTGAATAGAATACCCTGACAATTATTGATCAAACCCATGCCCTTAGTGTATTGGCAGAGAGGAGAAACTCTGCCAATAAAGAAGAATAATTTTCTAAATCTAATTTACTCTGATGGCACATCCATCCAGTACGAGTTGGTTGGGCACTAAAGCAGGGAAATACTGAATGAGATTCTCAAAAACCATGGTATATGTTGCAAATGAAAACATAAAATACCATTTTACTAAGGATGCAAATATTAATTGACACTTGTTGCTGCTAGAGATCCCAGAATAATTTTATGGAAGAAATTAATGCTCCATGGAGTAAATAAAGACTGGAGCCATTGGTAGCACCAAGGATTATTATGCCAGGCCACAGTAAAATATGAGTGCTACTGGCCAATCTGAGCAGAAAACCATATGAAAGTGGAGAAAAATAAAGTCATCACATTTGCACATTTGATCCCAAGGGCTGAAATTAGAGAGTTCCATGAATTTAAAACAATAACAGTGATGGGATTACCAGCAGATATTGCCAAGAGCATTAATGTATTGATTGGTCATGAGTGACTGGGTGAAGTAATGGAGCGACAGCAAGAAGAAGGGCTACGAATATTTGAGTAGTATTGGGTGATATTTTCCCTGGATGACCATGACCTTGGATGCGCTAAAAATGTGATTATAAGGTCAAAACTGTGAATATCTGCTATTACATATGCAACCTGTCCTTTGTCTAGGGCTGCTAAAGCAGATTCAGTGAAGAAATTAGTAAACTGGTTGAGCATAGGCTCTTCATATCACTGTTGAGTACATGGGCGAGTCTAATTCTTATTTAAAAAAAGGATGGATCAAAATGGCATGGTGAACAATTAATTTTGGTTTAATAAAATTACTAAAAACGATTTGTATCTGTTGCTAAGGATTAATGATGCAATTTAGGCATAGGGGAAGCCAAGTATTTTTCAGCAAAGGATTAGATATTAAAATATCGGCAGGTAAACTTACCAAAATAATATTAAGAGAATTATGTGATAATTAATGCGCAAGGATTATATCAGTTGAATAGAATTCCCCAGGGATTACTTATTGTGGTAGTGAGTTTCCACAGGGCAATGGATTGTAATCTGGGTTATTTATGGTTGTATTGTGTTTTGGTGTATTTGGAAAACATCAACGTTTTCAGCAGGACATTCTCCAATCACTTGGTGCACTCTTGTGTTTTGAGGTCTGTGAAAAAGCCAAATAGATTGCAATTATGACTGCATAAGATAATGGCTATTGTAAGGATGTCAATCCTGAAGAGCAATTGGGACACACAAGTCTTTATTAAGATGCTTTACTACTATTTCTGATTTATCAAAGATTTTGCTGGAATTGTAAATCATTATTTCGCCTGTTTAAGGATCTTAAAATAGTATTAATATGTAATGAGGAGGCTTATAATCATTTGATGAGCTATTTAAATACTTGACTAGTCCTGTTCTGATTTACCCAAATTTCAATTGGAAATCTGTTATTCAGAAGGATTCCTTTTTATTGGCGATTGGCACCATTTCAAGTCTAGTAGATGATGGGGAAAAACATCTAATGGTGTATGTGAGAAAAATCATTGGCGCCGGCGAAAAGAAACTACAATGCGACTGAGTGCGAGTTCCTTGCAATGATTTACACCTGAAAAGATGAGTGTATATACATGGTAAACAATTTAAAGTTGTGGCCAACCACTCATCTTTACATTAGTATCATAACTTCAAAGAACTAGAGGGATGACTGGCATAATGGGCTCTGAAACTGCAAGCCTATGATTATGAAATTATACAACAAACAGCAGCAGCATATCAGAAAGCTGATGAACTTTCCAGATAACCTGTCGTTCAAGTCATAAACCAGAAGTGGATAAATTATTTCACTGGAACATTAAAGAATTTACTTGGGATGAATTAAAAGGTTCAAGGCGCTCTGAAGAAAGCAATGGAAAATGCTGTAATGAAGAATGGAATGCTATACAAGTCTGATCAATAGAAAATGGCACTTATTCCCTAAACTAACGAATCAAGTGGAAATTATTCAAGCCACACATTAAGTCGTCAGACATGATTGCCCAAGAATAACCATGCACCATTTTTGTTATTACTATTACTGGAAATTGATGAATTATGATGCCATGGATTATCTGTCCTGTTGTGTGGAATGTCAAAACCATAAGCCACACAAGAATATGATGCAATACCAGCTAGTACAAATTGGGTTAGCTTGTCACATGGTGTCAAAATGGGTAAGAGATCCTAGAGTGTTAGTACTGGGGGAGTAAAGTATACCATAGTCATGATAGAACATAAGACTAGATGGGTTGATACGAAGGCCTTAGAAGAGTAGATGCTAAAAGCACAGCGAGGTTATACAAGATCATCTGCGAGGAGGCCCAAAACACTATAATAAACAAGGATAATTTGGCGGTATTAGCTCATGTTGGAAATGGATCAGCTGTTAGGAATCCTGAGGCGCTAGAATAAACAAGGATGTATGGCAGGATCAGCCCCGTTTCAAACTGTATATGCTTTGAAGAGACCCAAGGAAAAAAAGAGAAAGAAGATTTACTATGATCAAAATTGGATTGCACAGCCTGGGGGATACAAGAACTTGGGTGTCAGTGAAGCCAAATGATAATATCCTTTATCTGACATGGGGTTGTAGAAGCCTAACCTGGGTTAATACAGTTTTCCTAGAGCATATTATCAGCAAGAACATCCAAAAATAGTCTGGCATGGCATGAGGCTATATGAATTGCACTCTGAGGAGGTTGCGGTGAGTAGAAAATTAAGAATAGGAGCCAGTTGCCAAAACTGAGTGAGATGCGTTGAGTGTGGACAAGACCAAGCTCCGCTGAAGTTTTATTGATATACAATGGCTGAATTATGACCACAGCTAAGGCTGCTTCCTTTCCTAAGCTCCTATTTTTTGCTGGATAATCAGGTCAAGCGAGAGATATGTTGAGATTTATATATGACCATATTATCCAACCTGATGAGAAAATATGTATATTTGCTGATCCGCAAGGGGATGAAACCCTTTAGTGGATGTGGGAGTTATCATAACATATGATAATTATTTTTTGCAAAAATTTAACAAATATTAACTAATCCACTAGGGTTTTATTCTGCCAGGTTACTAGCGTTATGCATAAGGATGATTCCTGACAGTAAACAAGTGATTTTATTACTGATTTTTTATTGATACCTAATTTAACTTGTAGGAGTTGATAGGAGTTTGTCACCATTAGACTAATAAAACTAAATTTAGTTGCTGAAGCAATAATTATGCTTCTGGTAGCAGCTTGTGGGTTAACTTTTAGGTAATGGGACCTGCTGTAAATGGTAAAGGTCCCATTTCCTAAGCAGGTTGCTAGACTAAGCATGGTACTCTGCTGAAGTTGATTAATAATTTAGGGACAATTTTGTCAATTCTTTTAGAAGAGGTTGCTTTTCTAGCTGGCAGTGAAAACTGACTAGGCACATGAGGAAGATTCTATGTGGGTGCGACTTCAGAGGGCTAATTCATTGACAACGGCTGCCATTGCCAAGTTAAGGGCCAATGGAAGAGCTGGGCGCGGGATTCACTTATGAATTCCATGTTTTTATTAAATAAATCAGATACTTAGGTATTTTAAGATCGATAAAAAGTTATATTAATCTATACTGTCTTACGTTTAGTGTATATTTTACTCTTTGGATTAGAGTTAAAGGTTATGATGTGTTTTTTCTATTTATTACCGTCAAGATCTTCTCAGGCTCCTGCGTCAAGAGAGAAACTGAGAACTTCTGAACCTAAAATTAGGTTAAGGTCCACTAAGAAGGAGAGAACCTCTGAACCTAAGAGTAGCTTAAGTTCCACAGAAGGAAGATTCAAAGCGAGAAGTTCTCTATATTCCAGAAATACCTTCAAGGGTAAGGAGACAATCATTAGCACCATTATAGCATTTTGAGACAACACTCAACTTGGTTTTAAAAGCTCAACTAGGGCGATAGTCTTCATAATATTGCCAACCAAATAGCTACTATTAACGATATATACAACGCATATATAAGAACCTGTGCAGTATATAGGAGAGCTAAAGCGAGACACACAGATGAAATCTTATATTTGGTACTGATTACTAAGGGTAATTGCGTACACAAATAAAAGTCTACAAGTAATCAATAGTAAACTAATCCTATATTAACATTGGCGTAGCATACTTGTTAAATCATTTATCTACTTCTTAATAAAATAAAAGACTAAATATATAAATCTATTAAATGATGGCCGCACAAACTAAACTTTCTTTCCACTCAACATCATTCTTAAGCAATTTTTTGATAAAATAGTTAATTTTACACTGCCTCTTCACCGCATCAGTTTTCCCAATTTATGTCCTCAGATCCACCACCTGCTGCCCCAATGTGGGCCACCGGTGCTCCACCCACTAGCATTTACCACACAGCGGGAAAATGCGTGCAGACTGGATTATCCAGTCCACCAAATACATCTGTCCAATTTGTCCCTCCAAGGGACTTAGAATACACCTTGCTTGAGTTCACCCAACCTGCCCCCACCCCTAGCCCTACCTTGATCCACTATCGGCTTTTGCCTCCATGTCAAGTATGGATGTATCTTCCCATATGCCAACATAGCGATTATTGAGCTGGAAATCGCCACCTTATCACCAGCAGGATTTATTGACTTCTGCCTATATAAGGGCTATTTTTATATTGGCTCCTTACTGAAGAGGATGCGGCTGCAGCAGTATAACGCCCTTAATATACAAAAACACACCCATTTTCACCACTTGAACACGTCTCCCTAATGATACCACACTTGTGTGACCTTTGTACCCTATCCTCACACCTTCCCCCTAAAACACTCTATGAGGAGTTGATTTCAGGACTGTCCACTTATGGCACAGACCCCCTCCTCAAATTTCTTGTCCCAAGTGGTGTTGAGCGCCTACTGGAACCTTGGGCAATGGCCACCATTACCCCCCACCAGCTAACCATGGCCCAACACATCCCACCGCATGCCTATATCCCATCCACACCAGACCATTTCTTTTGGGCTTGCATTGACAACAGCCGCACAGTTTGTCTTCCTCTGCCATGAGTTGGACCTACTAAAAAGCATGTCAATACAATTAAACCCTGCGAACTCTGCCAACCCCACCTATGAAGCCATACCAACAGCTAATGAGTAGGGATTTGGCTGTCCCCACCACCCAGGCCATGATCTCGATAAATCAGAAGCAAAATCTAGCAACCCAAGCCCAAGCCGGCCAATTTACACCCATGGCAACCAATCAGGAGAAATTTTGGACCCATATTCAATTCAAAAAAATGCTCCATCCCAAAACTTACCCAACCACAGCCACCTATCACTGGACCAATTCAAGTAAAACTAAAATCCCTGGGAATTATTGGATGAAGTGACCATGTCTGTTAAAATTGACCCATCACCAGATTACCCAATTGATTTAGAACCTTTTCTGAATTCAGACTTTGATGCCCCATTCATGCCCAATCAATAGGTCCCTGAACCCAATGCTACCCCTTTCCAAAATGACCACCAGCTTTCCAAGGCTGCGGTGGCCTCACCCAAAAATTGCTTTCTCCATGAATCTGTGGCAAAATTTTGTGTCAAATTTAAATAAGGGCTGCATATCACCATGTTTCTCCCTAAATTTCTTATGTTTCATAAGATGAAATCAAGCGCCTCAGGAAACTGCCACCACCACTGTCAAACATGTCATTGAACTGTCAGATTTTTCCCCATCCACACGTGTCTCCAGAGCCAACATTATAAAATTAGGACAGTTTCCTAGTGCCGCATCCAAGCTGAACACCATGTTGAAAACTCATAGAGGCTATATTCCAGGCCCAAATTGTTGATTTTTACCAGTATCTGCTTTTTCTCAACCCTCATCTCACGGATGCCCCAACCAATTGTTATCTTCATTGATCCACTTCATCAATGCTGAACCTGATGATCCTCCTGATCCCCCCTCCCTCCGCTATGGCGGGATAGTGGCTTGCCGTTGTTCCACCTGATAAGTTGTTTTCTCGTTTTTTTGTGTGTCCCGCTGCTCATTTAAAGGAGTTGGTTCATGTTCTCGGTGTGTTTAGTTTTGGAGATTCAGTTTTGGTAATGTCTGTCCCCTGGTCAACATACCATGAATAAGTTTAATTTATGGTCGCACAAAACAATTGAAACATACCCTACTTGTCTAAACACCAGAAAAGAAAAAACATGTTGGTGTTTAGGTTTTTGGGAACTAATGGTCATAAGGCTGAAGCTTTGGCTGTACTTTTAAGGAACTTAGCATACACCTAATTATTAAGATAATCTATAGTGGGAATTTTCAGAGTGTAAGAATCAATGGTTTTCTTTTCAATAATCTTGAGAGGTCTTTACCACATTTGCTCCATTTTAAAGTACTTCCAAAGCCATGGTTGTCATAGTATAAGTCATACTTATGACAAAGGTAGGTAAAGTCTGTCAATCCTCATTATATGCTTTCTAAATCAAATTTTCTAAGCCATAGCGTTAAAGTATGCTTTTGCTTTGTAACGGTATTAGAGCCAGCTTGAGTTTCTACAGATATTGGTTTAAACTCATGGTTCTTTTTATTGATGCATGAGTATAAGATTATGGGTAGTACAGAATGCTTTTCATATACTAAATAAAATGAAGAGTGCCCCATTTTCAAATGATATGTGATTTATACAATAAATTGACATAGGGAAATAAGAGATGCCAACTGAACTGCTTTCCAGTAATTATCCTATGAAATAATTTAACAAGAGTGTCGTTTACTCATTTTTTAAGTGCCATTGTTCAATGGTGGTAGTGTAAATAACATCCTTGTATACCCATATTTTGAGTTTAGCAATGATTTGAGACATAAATTTAGACTTTTTATCAGTAAAAATAAAATGTGTGAATGCATGCCAATATACTATGTTTTCCAAAATAAACTGGCTGTTTTTGCGGAACTCTAGTCTTAGAATATTTTTACTACGCCCATTTAATGAGACAATTAATGTCTAACATTATATACTTAGTTTTCCTACAATTGTAAAGCAATGTGCTCACAACGTCAACAGAGATAATGTGTCAGGCAAAATTAATAAAATCTCTTGATATAAAGCGACCTGTCAGACATTTGCCCACTCAGCTGCAGAGGAAGAATGTCTTGGGTCAAAAGCTGCTAAAACAAGGGATGTCAGCCATTTACAAGTTTCCAGTGACCCAAATTGCGATTTTAATAATAATGGATCCTAAAATATTAGGGATATTGGCCAAAAGGCTTTGTCCAATTCTCAGTGGAACCCCACTAATTGGGTAACATCAGTTCAAAACCTGTATGGGCATGTACTGGAAAACTGAACAATCAGATTTTGCCAACTTTACGATGGACTTTGGGGCAACCAGCGGAAGGTACTCTCCCAATCATCACCAAGTCCTTAACTACACCTACGCGGGGGCTACCCCCTTTTATAGGCGTGGCAGAGGTCCCCTGAGGTGAAGTAAATTCCCTAATTGTTTGGTTGCAGTACAATAAAACCTTACCACATAGGTATATTCTGCCACATAAACCCCAACCTCTGGTTTACCAAAAATTAACTCCTTTTTTCCATGATCTGATAGGATCATAACCCATATTATATAAATTGGAAGCAAAAAAGATATTTTAACCTATCCCTAAATTTTCACCAGCCCTCAAAATCAGTTTAAATACTGAAAGTCAAATATCAGGAAATCACTTTTTGCTTTACCCCTGCGCTCCATACAAAAATTTAAAAAATACAATTTTTATAGTTCTATATTTTTTACATTATTAGAAACCTTTGTTTGATCCAGTGGCGTTAGCACCAGCAAGCACCTAAATATCTGAATTACTACAAAATGGTGCTCACTACAGGGGTTCCCTGTATACTAGATCTCGTTGCTCTTGAAAAGCAACTAACCAGCGCTTTGTCCCGCCTTGAGGAGCTTGAACAGCGCCCTTACAAACTCCCCATTAAGTACAAGTTTACCACTGGTGAAGGAAACATTGCCTCCTTCTTAAAAATTTTATGAAGCCGCTATGGATGGTGCCACAGACAAGCAAAAAGTCCAACACTCCTTCCTTGTTTAAGCTGCTTAGCACAAGAGATGGTTATACCCCACCTGAACCCTGGGTACACCTGAACAGAGGTGAAGGAGACTCTTTAGGCTGAATTTGGATCAAAACAGAGTCTACATAGGGAAAAACATGACTTTATGCGCCTTAGTTTGTATGAGGGTGAATTGCTTATTACCTTTGCTGTACATTTTATCTCTCTCTGCGCAAAGGTTGTCTGCCTCTAACCTGCTCACCCTTGACGATGCTATTGCAACCTGTTATATGGGTTAACTTCTAAACCCTCTCTAGCCAGACATATCATCTCAGTTAAATGCCACTTTACAAATATCCGTGACATCAAGGAGGCTTTGTTAGATGTGGCTGAACTCCATGTATGTGCCACACCACTTGAAGCTGAGGTGACAACCTTGGATCTAGCCATTGAGGAGCATCCATCTGTTGAACCATTGGAAGTGAGGCCCCCTGTGCCTACCCTCCCTGCTTACCTGCTCCCTCAGTGTGACTTAAAAAGGTATTACTCCTTCTAATAAATCACAGCTCTTTATGGTTGTAACATCCATATGGCCACACAAGCTCACTAATGCCTCTGTGCCTTCTCTTACAGCCAAGCTGGAAAATGCGTCTCCTAAGGCTATCCAATATTCTGTAGCCATCTCCCCTAATTCCATTGCAGCTTTGCCCATTGTTGAGAATACCCCTGGGGAGGAATCTGAGGGGGTAACGACGACATTGTATACTATATTTTAGGAGAACCTGAGGAACTAGAGGTTCCAGATCATTTAAACGCTGGAGGAGTCGATTGTACCACCATACCTAATGGAACGTACCTCAGCCAATTTTTAGAATGGCATAAAGTTATTGATACTGCTAGCGATGGTGATCAATTCTTAGCAAGCTTGATTCAACCTCTTCAGAGGGTCCAGTATATGAAAACCATTGTGGATAATTATCCTGAGATGGCTCGCAAATTAACCTCCACCTTTCGGCTTAAGGAAGTCTTAGCTTTGGCTCCTTACTTTGGAGGAACCCTCACAAAAATTAAAGTGGTTATAAAAAAGTCCGAATTCTGGCCATCTTAGATACTTGTCCCCAGTTAACATGATCTCCACAAAACATATCAAGAAGATAAAGCTAGCTCCTGACTTTGAGTACATGCAAGAATTTGGAACTTCTGGCCCAAATAATACCCATGCCATTGGGGCATACTCTTCCCTTCCCATTTGAATTTGGAATCTTATCCTATCACCCCCTGCTGTGGCTTTGGACAATAACGTTTATAATATTCTCATTGGCACCCGATTTATGATTGAATATGAGGGAATAATCAACATTAAGCAAGGTTTCCTATCGTTGCCCAATTATGGAGTCCCTTTAGTTCTATCCAATAAAGAACCCTGCAAGCATAAATACTCTTTCCTGATAGAATACCCTTACTCAGCTATGACTTTATCATATTCTACCTTGGGACGCCACACTAAGAAATTGCCTGATTCAGTGGATGCAATGACGGCCTCCCCTTCTATGCTGCAGATGAGGTATTAATAAACCCTGGTGAACAACGCGTGGTTGACACTAAAATCACGATACAAACCCACACCACTGCTTGTTGCATATTACAAGTCTGGAGGCCGTTAGCCCCTTGGAGCCTAGGGTACTACCTGGGATATTAGACCCAGCCTACCAGAGGTTCATTAGATTTTTGCTGGGAAACCTCACAGGAAAAGAAATGATCATTCAAAAGTACCAGGAATTTGGTTGAGGTTTTCTACTTCCAGTGGAAGATATTGAACGTATCCATCCCGTTGGCTCTATGGCAGATTTGGGGTTGCCTATGGATAGCCTGGTGTGCACTCTAGCTAACGTACATATTTTGGGATAAGTTAAGACCAGTCATATTGGAAAGGGTTCATACTTTATTAGATGAATATAGCGAAATCTTTTCTAAATCAGACCATCACTATGGGCACATGAAAGGTTATTGTCACTCCATTGATGTGGGTGATGCCCGCCCTATTCAGTCAAACCCTTAACAGAAGTTGAAGGTTGAAGAAGAGCAAATTAGGGCTGAGCTCCAACAATTGCTGGATGCGGGGTTGCTAGTACCTCCACAAAGCCCTTGATCCTCCCCTCTGTTGCTCATTAAAAAGAAAAAAGGAGGTCATTGGATAGTTATGGACTACCAAAAATTGAATAATCTCACAAAAAAGGCAGTTATCCTATCCCCCACATTGATGATGCCCTGGCCCAACTCTCTGGCTCTAACTTCTTTTCCGCCATGGACTTGGCTAGCGGCTATTGGCAAATAGACCTTTTCCCTGAAGACCAGGAGAATTGTGCCCTCATTTGTAGTGAGGGTCTCTTCCAACCAACTTAATTACCGCAAGGGTTGTGTAATGCACCTTCATCTTTTCAGAGGGCAATGGACCATATTTTGCGGGACCTGAAGTTAACCTGTGTCATCTTATATCTTAATGATATCACTGTGTTCTCACGAACCTTTAAAGAACATCTTGATCATTTGAAGGAGGTGTTTCAGAGATTACGCAAGTCAAATATTAAGTTGAAACCTTCCAAAAGTACCTTCTTCCAAAAGAAAGTGGATTTCCTGGGACAGTCCATTTCCAAAAAAAAATTCAACCCATGTTAGATAAGGTTGAAGCAATATCAAAGATGCCTCCCCCTAAGAATCTACGGGATGTTTAGGTATTTCCAGGGATTATGGGGTATCACCATTAATTTATCCCCAATTGCCCAGCTCAAAAAACCACTCGTTTGTTTATTGATTAAGAACACCCCTTTCTAATGGGGTGCTGAACAGAAGGCTGCATTTGAGACGTTGAAACAACTGTTACAACAACGTCATATACTGAGACACCCAGACTACAATAGACCTTTTATCCTGTTTACTGACGCTTCAGACTATGCCGTTGGGGTCATCTTAGCCCAATTAGATGAAAATAGTGTAGAGCATCCAGTATCATATTTAGTAAGATACTGTCAAAAGCAGAACGCATATATAGTGTAACTGAGAAGGAGTGCCTCGCTGTGCTGTTAGCTGTGAAGCACAACCGCCCTTTTTTATATGAGACTGCCCTCACTGTGGTTACAGACCATATGTAAAAATTTACTTTGGTGGTTGTTATTAGTAAGCAACCTAGTAACCTTTTTACTGCACAGTTTCAGTTTCCTCATGCACTTTGTCACATTGTATAGATTGAATTATTAATTGATAATAGTATGGAGGCTATTATCCATAGTTGAGTTTGAATTATATTTCATCCCAACGAATGGCCATTATTCCCAATGTAAATACTCGTGATGTCATACTCATAGGGATTCATTCCCTTCCTCTTGTGCACCCAATCTTCACTGAGATACCCCGGTGACAGTCTCTTCAGCCCAACACACAGTCAGCAGCTATCCATGATTGTGGCTCCTTCTTCTTTAGATCCCCACTCGGATCTTTACTCTTCTCTCTGAGAGTCTTCCAATTATTGCCCTCTGCAATAATATCCTTGAGACAGAACAGCACAATAGAAGCTGATGATAGTTTAACCATATACTGAATGTATAACTTAGAATGCTTTTCTAAATGCTATTTTCGTAAGATCTGTTTTTGACTATTTTTCTGTTTTTATTATAGTAAATCCTAGGGAATATATATAGTGGGGAATTTGGCTGTCTAACCCTTGGTTGACACCTCTTTAATGAAACAGCAGCCGTTGCCATTGAATCACCCATCCTCGTCTCAGCAGTGATGGTCTTACCCATCCTAGCTAGATTCTGTCATAGGACATCCTTGAGACCTCAAAGGGAACGAGTTGGAAAACGTGTCCCTAATGTTTTCCTCTCAATCCAAGTGAACCAACCATATTTGGCTAGTGACCTGCTTAGGTAATGGGACTTATTACCCATTATGGCAGGTCACTCACCAACTGATTAATTCGCTAATTGCAGGTGGCATCACTCACCTCACAACTTGCTATTCATTCCCAATCAGTTGGTGATGACCCAACTAATGCTAATTGGTACACCTGATAGTTAATCACTATCAGATGCCCCTATTTCGTTGGCAACTCCGCCCAATGAGATCTTAAGTATTCGTCTGGATCAATCCCTGATGGATATGACCAGGCAAATATCCCAAAATTCCACAGAATGTAGTTACTCCAAAACTTGGGCCAACCAATTTCTGATTCACTTCGCCTTAGGGAATTTTCCCCTAGTGATACCAGGTAATCTAGCAGGCTGGGAATATGGGCAAAAATCCCAACACATCCCCCTCTTGCCTAGATTTCCAGCGAGAAAATGACTGGGGCATGAGAACACCACTTCGGACACTTGGTCAAATACTTCATTGGTTCAAGCAGAGTGCACTCATCAATACTCAACGCTTGGGATGACCTTTGGCATATGGCGTTCATCCTCTTCCTCCTTGCTACCGCCTTCTCAGAGAGCGGTCCTCATGATCTACTGTCATATTCAGCTGATCAATTTACTCATGACAATATTAGTCCCAGGATCTTGTTTTTCCCACATTAGGGTATATGACCCGCTGTCATATTCAGGATTCTTGGTCTGGCATCCTTGATTTCCTGATTTTCTCCTCATCCTAGACAGGAGACTCTTGCTGTCAATGTTTGTTTTGCAGCTAAATTAAGAATACTTATTTCTATTTTCACTGATTATTTCTCTCATAGCCTCTTGGCTCAAGTCATTCCTAATTCTTCCCTTGGAGAGCTTATCCCATTAATTTTGAGATTAATTTCTCCAAAATTGGAGCTTAATGGATTGTAGAGTGCATAATGTCAACTTCCATATAAGTCTAACATCCCCCTCTCATCCATCTAATATTTCAAATTCCGAGTTGCGAAACCAGCAGCTTCTGAACAGTTTGTCTGATCAAAACCTCCATCTCTTCCAGCATATGAGTCTGGATGCTTGGCGGAACCTCTTCTATGGTCCTTCCAAGACTCATACGCCTAGTCTGACGCCAGCAGCTAGTCCTTCCATTAAATTATTTGAAAAGGTAACTAATCCCTCTGAAACCAGGCGGGCTATTGTTTCAAATAACTCTTAGCCAATTCTTCCTCTGCTGTTGATTCCAGAGTTGGACTTCAAAACTCTCCTGGATTTGGCTCCTTTTGTTGATGCTCTGACCATAGTCAAAGATGCTCTAGATATTATGCTGGTTGCTCTTGATCACTAATTTTTTGCCAGGTCAGACCTACTTCTCAAGTTCCTCTTCCAACTTGGTTAATAATATATATTCGCTGTTCTGGTCTCCAAGCTCACTATGGTAACAGTATTCACTTTGAGCTCTCCTACACTGAGCTCCAGGCCCAAGCTACTGAGGCTTTGGCTCTAGTGCTGAATCCCTATGATCTTGATAACATCCTGAATTGGGATACTGCTGCTTATGCTTTTTGATTTGCTTGCCATGTTCTTTGAAGTTGGTCCACAAAGCTTCCAGCCTCACCTGGGTTCCACTGTTTATTCATCTTTAGCTTCCGAGAAGCTTGTAGTCATCACTTGCAGGATGCAATCCGCTCCCTGCATGACTATCTCTTCTCCAGCGCTTCCCATCTTTATCTTCCGCTGATGGTGTTGATAGGGGGCATGATTCAGCAACCCCCATCAAGCATCCCTTCTTCATTGCCAGCCCATATGTCCAGTGTCCTTGATGAAGCCCGTCATCAGGCGCTCAGGACTAATTTACCAGCTCCAGTACCATATTGGGATTACTCAGGGTTATTTGCCAATTACCTCTTCTTATAATGTTGCTTTCCTCCTCACTCTGAGGTTTTGCGATTGGCTTCATCTGACACCTCAATTTTCCTTCCCCTAGTCAATTTCTCGCAAGGTTCTGCGTCCACTCAAAGAACATGGTTTTGTGTAGGTCTCGCCCTCACTAGCATCCAATCTCATATCAATTTCTTTTTTTAGTACTAGATGGTCCCAACCCAAGGGGGGATTCATCGATGTAATCTCATATCAATTTCGACGGGCTGTTCATTCCTACCGCGATTCTTCCTCCCTCCCCCAAGAGGCGACGTAGGCAAAATTTATTGTACTGAGGACAATTAATAAAAATAAAAATTATAAAAATATATTGGCTTTTTATCTGTGCGGTTTATAAACCCTTTTTTCCATTATCTTTTATCAATTTTTTATCTTTATTCTTCTTTGTTCCTATGGGACTTGACCTTGTCTCAGTTCAGCGGTATATCTTTTTATTTTTCCCCAAACTGTGTCCTGGGTACTTAAACCTGCCAGTTTTCTATGGTTCAGAGGTCCTTTACTTAGACTTAACCGTCTAGATTGGTTCAGAGGTCCTTTTTTTAGACTTGACCTAAACATCAGGAGGTGACCAACTTAATGGTTTATTGGTCCTTTGGAAACTCTTTTATTTTTTTCATCAATCCATCGCTTTAGATACTTAGCATGGACTCAATTCACAACTCTTCCATCCAAAAGATTCTTGATGGAGTAAGCATCAGTCACCGTCTTAGAGATCACTTTAAATGGGCCAGATCACAATGCATCTAATTTGTTTCTTCATCCAAAACCATGCATATTGCAATAGGCAACTCTTTCCCTATTTGATATTCAGCTAAGGCCAGTCAGTTCTTGTCGTCCATCAATTTCGCTCATATCCTTTTCATCAAGGTTGTATCAGATGCTTGTGATTTCATATTGATCAGGATACTTGTCATTCAGTTCAGGTATTTCTTGGTACTCATCTCCGACGTAGGTTTCACCACCAAATATAAAATTGGTGGCAACGCAGCCTTTCTCCCATATAACAACTCAAATGGCGTCTTTCCCATCACCATATGATGACTAATATTGAAGGAAGACATCACCAAACTCAGGTACGTTCCCCATGCAGAAGTTTTCCCTGTGACTAGCTTCCTCAGCGTCATGGCCAGCGTTCCATTGACCTGTTCTACCAGTCCATTCATCTCCAGCTGGTAAGGTACTGACACAAAACCTCGGATCCCCATTATCTCATCTAATCTCTGGATCACATGAGATGTGAAGTTGGTCCCATTGTCGCTAAGCAGGACCTGCGGACATCCATGCCAGAATACTACTTGACCCAGGATGAACCTCGCAGTACTGGTAACATCTACTCTCATTAGGGCCTTCATCTTGAACTATCTCGTCAGATGGTTGATTGCAACCTAAGTACTTGACTCCCCCCGTGCTCATTGTCAGTGGTCCCATCATATCAATGGACACTGTGTGTCAGGCAAATCCATGGCGGACCAGTCAGTATCCAGTTGTATTCTTATGTGGTTTGTGCAGCTGGCACTCCACGCAACAAGCTAGATAATCTGTGACATTGTAGTTGATTAATTCCCAGTAATAATACTGGCGAATATGATTGGTTGTTTTCCTCAGGCCTCCATGCCTGACAACCTTGTGAGCTGCTTGTACTATTGCTGCTCTTTCTGATGGTTTTGAGAATAATAACTGCTTCCCATTGATCATCTTGAATACTTGTCCATCTATAGTCTCAGTGTTTTTCATCACTTTCTGAAGTGCACCTTGGATTTCCTGGGGCTTGACCCCAATTTTTCCTTTGACCATTATCTGGAATAGCTCATCTGCCTGTGGGTATACCATCTGGACCATCGGCAACCACAATAAGCCATCTGCGTTCTGGTGAGAAGCCTTTGTTTGGTGGACAATCTCATAATCATAAGCCTGAAGCTTAAGTGCCCATCAGGCCAGTCGTCCTTCCAGATCTCTTAAATTGTGTAGCCAACGCACCAAAGAGTGATACATTGCCACCTTAAAGTGCATTCCATGGATGTATACCTGAAACTGCTTGCATGCATATATGACCACAAGGCATTCCCGTTCAGTCACGGTATAGTTCCTCTCAGTGGCTGAGAGTGTCCAACTCACATATGCCACTGGATGCTCGTCCCCAAGTTCGGTTACTTAGCTCAGTATGGTGCTGATTGCCATCAACAAAGCATCAGATTGATTAATAAACTCTCAATTGAATTTTGTATATTTCAGAATTGGCGAATCTATTAAATACCAGCGTAACTCATGAAGGAGACCTGGGCCTCTTCATTCCATATGAATTCTTTTTCGGATCCTTCAATAAATGGAATAATGGTTCAGCTATTAGGGCGAAGTCCTGAATAAATCTTCTGTATTATCTGACCAACCCAAGGAACACTTGGATGTCTTGGACACTCTTCAGTACAGCCATACGTTCTATAGCTGCTATCTTCTGGGTTTGTGGCTGCAATCCACTGTAGTTGATTACGAATCCCAGGTATTCCAATTTTTCTTAAAGAAGTGGCACTTCCTTGGCTTGATCTTCAGGTTAGCTGTGGACAGTCGCTTAAATACTTCTTCCAAGTGGTGCAGGTGATCAGTAAACGTCCTTCTGAACATGTTTGTATCATCCAGATATTCCAGGACGCATGACAACTTCAAGTCACTTAATATCGCATCCATGACCCTCTGAAACGTTGCATGCGCATTGCATAGACCCTGGGGCATCCTCGTCAGTTAGTATAGCCCCTGCGCGGTGATAATCGCGCATTTTTCCCGGTCTTCCTTTGGCAAGTCGATCTGCCAATATCCTGAAATCAGATCCATCGCAGAGAAATACTTTGCTTCTCCTAAACAATCTAGGGCATTGTCAATCCTTGATAGGGGATATGAATCCTTCTTCATAATTTTGTTCAGCCTTTGGTAGTCAATCACCACCTGGTTGGATCCATCCTTCTTCTTCATGATCAGAATTGGACTTGCCCAGGGACTTGACGGCGGAGCTAGAAGCCCATGCTTCACTAGTTTACTGATTTCATCCTCCACTACCGCTTCATCAGCTTTAAATCGTTGATCAGTCTCATCCTGATTGGCAATTTTTCCCCAGTGTCAACCTTGTGGATCACATCTCGCGCATCCCAAATTGTGGTCGTCCTGAGCAAACACTTCCTAATATTTTTCAAATAGTTCAAGCACCTCCTCTTGCTGGCCTTCTGATAGATCAGCAAGCTGCTCTCAATCAACCAATAGGTTGATTTTTTTGGTTGCCCCAGCTGGTAATCTCATTTCATTGAGAGACCCAAAATAATTGAATCTTCTCAATTCAGCTGTTGGGATCAGATGAACAAACGCAATGATCTGATTCCTATTAAACTTCATCAGTTTTTCACTTAAATTCGCCAGGAGAACTCGAATTTCTCCATGGCTTGGCATTATCATCCCGGGAGCCACCCATTGATCCACTCTGGACTTCTTCCAGGGGCTTCTGACCTCCCCATTCAACAGCTCAGGAATCTCCAATGTCAACCCCATGTCGACTATCATCTGTGATCTGGCTGGTATGGTCCTCTCATTATTGATCCTCAGTGGAATTCCCCTATTTTCTAGGATTTCCTCTGGAATTTCGCGTCACTTTCTACCAACTAATTGGTATCAAATTGAGACAATGCCATCATAATATATTAGATTGATGAAGTTGTTTCTCTGATTCAGTAGAGTATCACCATCCTTCTAATATACCAATGATAACGTCTGACCCAATATGGTCAACGTATTATCCTCAAAGTTACATTTAACTCCATACTTTCATAGAAACTCCGTTCTGATCAGAATATCATAGTTTTGGTTCGCCATAACTATTGCTGGTGCAGATACCACCAATGACCTGAATCTTAATGGCAGCGCGCTATATGCTCCACAGGAGATGGTGGTGTTTGGCCCAGCTGTCCTATATTTCTTCTTATGCTCCAAGTCCGGCGAGATCTTTATTCTCTTTACCATCTTGGTTGAGACAATATTGATGGTGCTCTACTGTCAATAATCGCCCTCACCTTCACTCGATTCACTTGTATGTCTATATATGTACACTCAGAGTATTGTAATATAGTGTTTACTGAGTGAATGGTGGCGTTATAAGCTGAATCTAGGGTGTGAATAATTTGTGCCAATAAATCAGAAAATGATTTCTTTCTTGCGCTGAAGGGGATAAATAGATTAGCCTCATCTAAACGGATGTCAGATAATTTTTCAGGATTCTCAGCAGTTTGAATCTTGTCCACCAGTTCTCGGGCGTATGGCTGGGCAACTTCCTTGATTATCTCAGGGTCAATTCTCTTTGCCCCAGCTCTGGTCATGGCATTTACATCCATATTGACTATTTTATACAGCTGATCCTGCTCATCATCTACAAACAGATTGCTGATATCAATTTTTCATTCATAATGTGGGAGGAACAGGTTTCTCCACAGCTCTAGACTGTTTCTTTGTCTAGGCCGCGGCCCTTTTCCCAAATCCTTGGTAGCTGCTGACTCTTTGGCCTGGATCACATTAATCTGATCTTTCAGCTTTTTACAGTGCACGGCGAGATGTCCTTTCTCGCCACATTGGTAGCAGACCTTTTCCTTCTTGTTTAACCACCTGAATTCTTTGGGCTTGTTTCCATGCACAGTTTAATTATTCGCCTCTTTAGCTCCTTTGTTTCCCTTTGTGGGATTCGAATTTTGTACCAGATTAGATTTGAAGCTTCTATTTGAGGCATCAAATGTCGCTCCCAAAATCTTCAAGTTATCTATTATTTGCGAGGTATTTATTTCTATCATGAACATGGAAGACATCATGCGATGAAAATTATGATAGGGCTGAAGGGTCGCTTGCAAGGCGATTCTAGCATTAAAGTTGTCCAATACTTTCGCTCCAGCTTGGATCTGTAACTTCTGGAAAAACTGATCCGTAAAGCTAGCTAAAGACTTGTCTTTATGGAACTGGATTCCCCTAAATTCTTGCTTGCGTTTTAACATGCATGTTAGACTCCTGAACTCTTTCATGATGGCTGCCTTGGCCTCTGAGTATGATCAGCTGTCCCCCTCCAGGTGAGGTAACATTAAGTTTTGGAAGTTGGTGTCTAGGCAATTCATGACCTTCAACGCCTTTTAATGATCCCTGTAGCCATTCATGGCCATGTTGAACAGTCAGAAAAACGCTGGGGCGTTATCTCAATGGAACTTAGGCAATCTTGGCGTTGCCCTGAATTCCTCCAAGTTATTTCTGGCTGATTCTCTAGGTTCAGCTACTCGGCTAACTTGAGAAGTGACTTTGGGCATCATCTCCAAAATGGCATTAGAGGCGGCATGTTCTTTGGGGTATTTGTCTTCCCAAGTATAGTGCGAGGACTTTTTCTTCAGCATCGCTTGTTATATTGAGCTCACAAACATTTTTGAGTTTAAAGTTCCTCCACTTGTTTGATTAATCTTCTACATCAGCACTTAAATTTCTTAAATGAACGCAATCCACTTCTCATTCCATTTTCAGGTATAAGACCTCTCAAATGAGTCCCCTTATTTCTTCTTCAACGAAGTTACTTTCCCAAGTAACTCGTTCCCAAAGCTTGCTACATTCTCTATTCCTTCCTCCACCTTGGCAACTCATTCTTCCAAGGCTGCGAACTCCCGATGGTTTGATGAGTTTAAAGCACTCTAGTTTACAGTGGCTAACTCAGTCCACAGTTTGCTTAGCTCATCTTTGTACAACATTCTTATAGTTCTTCACTCAACTACCCCCTGTAGTGAGCACCAACTTGTAAAAATTTACTTTGGTGGTTGTTATTGGCAAGTAACCTAGTATCCTTTTTACTGCACAGGTTCAGTTTCCTCATGCACTTTGTCACATTGTATAGATTGAATTATTAATTGATAATATTATGGAGACTATTATCCATAGTTGAGTATAATTTTATTTCAGCTTAACGCTCAGCCATTATTCCCAATTAAATACTCATGGTGTCATACTCGTAGGGATTCATCCCCTTCCTCTTGTCCACCCAATCTTCACTGAGATACCCCGGTGACAGTCTCTTCAGCCCAACACACAGTCAACAGCTACCCTGATTGTGGCTCCTTCTTCTCTAGATCCCCACTCGGATCTTTACTCTTCTCTCTGAGAGTCTTCCAATTATTGCCCTCTGCAATAATATCCTTGAGACAGAACAGCACAATAGAAGCTGATGATAGTTTAACTATATACTGAATGTATAATTTAGAATGCTTTTCTAAATGCTATTTTCGTAAAATCTGTTTTTGACTATTTTTCTGTTTTTATTATAGTAAATCCTAAGGGAATATATATAGTGTGGAATTTGGCTGTCTAACCCTCAGTTGACACCTCTTCAATGAGATGGCAGCCGTTGCCATTAAATCACCCATCCTCATCTCAGCAGCGTTGGTCTTCCCCATCCTAGCTAGGATTCTGTCATTAGACATTTTTGAGGCCTCAAATGGAAAGAGTAGGAAAATGTATCCCTAATGTTTTCCTCTCGATCCAAGTGAACCAACCAAATTTGGTTAGTGGACTGCTTAGGTAATGGGACTTATTACCCATTATGGCAGGTCACTCACCAACTGATCAATTCGCTAATTGCAGGTGGCATCACTCATTTCACAAATTGCTATTCATTCCCAATCAGTTGGTGATGACTGAACTAATGCTAATCGGTACACCTGATAGATAATTACTATCATATGCCCTTATTTTGTCAACAGCTCCACCAGATAAGATTTTAAGTATTCGTCTGGATCAATCCCTGATGGATATGACCAGGCAAATATCCCAAAATCCCCCATATGAAGTTACTCCAAAACTCGGGCCAACTGATTTCTGATTCCCTTCGTCTTAGGGAATTTTCCCCTAGTGATACCAGGTAATCTAGCAGGCTGGGAATATGGGCAAAATCCCAACACCACGCTTCATTAAAATGGTTACAAAATATGAAGGACCCTATTGGCTGGTTAGCTCATTATGCCCTAAAGCTCCAGCCTTACAATATGAAGATTGAACACCATGCTGGGACCCATCACTTAAATGTTGATGGGTTGATGAGGCTGACAGTCCTTCATTTGGATAACAGTGAGGCAGAGAGGTTGCATAATCTATTAATGACCCCAAAAGAATGGGAGGATGAGGATGAGCACGTTCAGAAGATGTTATCCTGGAACTTCTACAACACAAAGGAGGAGAATGGGAAATTGTATAAACAAGTGGGGGCAAAGTGGCTGCCTTACCTTCCCCTTGGAATGCTTACCCGCTATCCTAGAAGCTCACTCTACCTTAGGGAATGGAGGGGCAAAGAAAACTTTTGAGTGGATTAAGGATCGTTACTATTGGGATGGTATGATGGAATCTATTGTTGATGTCTTGGAAGCATGCCTTACCTGTAAGAAGCAATCTGGTCTCAAGACTAGATACCAGTATCTACCCACTACCCCTCAACAACCGTTCCAAACATTATCAGTCTGGATGTAGTAGGTCCCCTTCCTCAGGCTACTAGTGGAGATCAAGTTTATTCTAGTAGCTATTGATCATTTCACCAAGTGGGTGGAAGCGGTTGCTCTTCCTGCTCAAATGTCCAAGGCCACAGCCACCTTTTTACATCAATACATCTTCTCTTGACATGGCTTCCTTCAAGTTTTACTCTGCAATAATGTTAAAAATTCTTCACCTCCAGAGTAGTCAAAATCCTGGCTACATCCATGGGGCCCCAACAACTTTTCTCAGCTCCATATAATCCCTCTACCAACGAAACTGTGGAGAGATCAAATGGTACCCTGGTATCTATTCTAAAAAATGGCCTCTTCTGATCCAATTCACTGTGATCAATACTTACTCAGTGCCCTCATGGCCTATCAGGTTAGTTATCACCAGGTATAGAAAATGTCCCCATTCTGTGTCTTATATGGGCGAGAACCAGGAATTTCTGCTCTCTTAGTAAAGGATGTATTCTCTTTTAGAGTTGAGGAGCCTGAGAGAGTTATGAGATGATTGGCTCAACACATCATTCAGCTCCAATCAGAGGCAATGACTAACTTACCCGAAATAGTGACAAAAGAGGGGCAGGAAGCCAATGAGATCAGAACTCTTCTACCTACATTCCTTGTATCTGACATGGTATTATACTACCATAACCGCATCACCCCTATATGCGGTAAGATTGGATCAATCTGGGAGGGTCCCTTCACCATCACCTTCAAAAGAGGAAATTTATATTCTATAAAATTGCTTGCTACCAGAATCACCATCAAATCATGTTCATGGCCATTTCCTTTGGCTTTATTCTCCCCCACAATTCTTGAGGGGGTGATGTCAGACATTTGCCCACTTAACTGCAGACAAAGAATGCATTGGGTCAAATTTTGCCAAAATGAGGAAATGTCAGCTATTTACAAGTTTCTGATGACCCAAATTGCGATTTTATTAATAATGAATCCTAAAATATTAGGGAGATCGGCCAAAAGACGCTGGCTAATACTTGGTGGAACCCCATTAATTGGGGTAACACCTTTTTGAAACCTGCACAGGCACCAACTACAAAACAAACAATTGGATTTTGCTGACTGTACAATGGACTTCAGGGCAACTAGCATAAAGTACTCCCCCAGCCATTACCAAGTCCTTAACTACACCTACTCGGGGGCTACCCCTTTTATAGGCGTGGCAGAGGTCCCCTCCAGGTGAAAATTATTTCCCTAATGGTGATTGGTTGCAGTACATTAAAACCTTACCGCATGGGTATATTCTGCCCCATAAACCCCAACCTCTGGTTTACCAAAAATCAACTCCTTTTTCCCATGATCTGATAGGATTGTAACCCATATTACCTAAAATGAAAGCATTGAAGCTATTCCAAACATATCCCCAAATTCCCACTAGCCCTCAAAATCAGTTTAAATACTGAAAGTCAAACATTGGGAAACTCACTTTTGCTTTACCCCATGCTCCATATTAAAAATTATAAAAAATCCAATTTTTATAGTTCTATATTTTTTACTTTATTAAAAATCCTTTGTGAGATCCAGCGGCATTAGCACAAGCAAGCACCTAAATAACTGGATTCCTACATGACCTACTGATATGATGCTTCAAATTGGAATTCTTTACAACAGCGAGTGCCTCATGATATCAAAAGGCATCAATTACCAATAGTAGTTTGATCATAATTGTATAAGCTTTTTTCATATATATTGTCTACGTCCCGCCAACTTATGCCAAAATTATCTAATTAAGTCCAGTCACAGTACCTGGTAAACAAAAAGTGTTATTAATGATAACCTTGTAAAGTTTCCACTAAGGACAAAAGTATTCTGCTTCAGCTTTTCTACCATGAATTGAACCTCTTTAGATTCATCACCATAATATTGAGTTATCATATTATTAATTAAATTCCTTGGCTATATAAGCCGCCAAGGCCACGGTGGACTGTCAAGAAAGACTATCAGCATTTTTACTTAAAACGCTGGGTTAGTGCTGAATTTCAAAGTTGTATGCTTGAAGCTTCATGGCTGTTTGGATCGGCCACTCTTCTAGATGATTTAGATTTTGTAACCATTTCAGAGAGAGGCATGGTCATCTACTACCATAAAATTTACTCCATGAACATAAACTCAGAACTGTTTACATACATAACCTACGCTAAACACTCTTAGTGGTGGTATGAATTTTGTTCGTGTACAATTAGCATCCAGATGCAGTAAGCCATAGGTTGATCAACTCCATTTGAATCGAGTTGTGATAACACCACCTTTATTGTAGTGAGAGATGCGTTTGAATGAACAACAAACGGATTATACTTATATAACCAAATAAATAGTGGCACTTACATGAGTCAAAGCTTTAGTTTTCTAAAAGTCCAGCTGGCAATTCGCCGTCCACCCAGATTGTAATCCTTTTTGTGGAGGTGAAATAATGGTTTAACTATTTGGTAAAGATCTTAGTAATAAAATCGTAGTAAATCTCAATCATTATAAGTAACACCTGAATGTCACGCTTGCTATGTAAATGTGACACCTGTTTAATGGGTTCAAATTTTCGCTGAATGATGCTGTTATTCCTACTTGTCAATGAAAAACCAGAGATATTCAAGTTGCCCTTTGAAAAGTTGCTCTTATGTGGCTTGATTTCAAGATCAGTCTTGGCAAGCAGTGTAAAACTTCTTCCAAGTATTACAGATAATTGTTAAACGTTCTAAAAATTGTTTATATCACCTTAATAGTAAAGACGCAAAAAATTCTAAAATAGATTAATATACTGACCATATTTCACTGAAAAGTTGTGAAAGCATTACACAGCCCTTACGGCATCCTATTGTAAGGACCACAGCGCCTATTATTAAGCTAGAAACGGGCGTTCACCTTTTCAGGTCAAAAGAGAGTTTAAACCCTAAGGCCTTACCTCATACCCAGATTTCCAATCTAGGGCCTACATTGATGAGATATGGGTAGCTTCTTCCCCTCCCTGCTTGCCACGTACACTCCCCCTATATTCTCTCATTCTTAAATTCTTTAGTCAAAGAAACTTCAGAGTTTTACTTAAACAAATCAGACAACTTTGTGCAGGCTTAGTAAATTTAAGGAAGCATTATACCATGGTCCCCATTCCCCTGTCCTCAACAGGGGGTTCAATCAGGAGTAAAACTGAATGAAAAAACTTACCAAGTGGCAAATTCAGGTAAGAAGTTTAAGAGATAAAACCAAAACTGAAATTGAACCTTTACCAAATTCTGAAATTGTCAAAACAAAATTAGTAATTATAAAAATTTACAAAAACAACCCAAGAACATTGCTGGAACTCCAGCCAATATTTTTACTATATGGAATCAATTGAGGTAATGATTACTAGAATTATATGGCTTTCAATTAGTGTTTAATCCTGGTAATCACAGTATTAAAATTGAAAAAGTGTCCCAAATATTGGTTTTTGGCTTAGTAACTTTTCCCCTCCCAGCACAACATAAAGCTCAACATAATGTTAATGGTGGGGTGTTGAGTTATTTTTATTTCTTTCCATCTTTTATAATTATATATTCAAGTTTTTTAGTTTTATTACAATTTTTATGTAACTTAAACAATAAGTGTGCCTGAAGTAGATACAATAATTGTATTTATCTATTCAATTTTCTGTGTGCAGTAGCTTGAGAACGTTGAAAACAATCCCTCTTCACATCCCTCAACTCAGAAAACCAGCCACCTTTATACTTTTTCACTGAGTCAACCCCAAATGTAGGGCATCACCTGACAGTCTGTAGTCATTATTGGGGTGTCTAAATACCGCATCAACAGCCCAGTCTTCTCTTAGATCGCCCCTATCTTAGCCTAGTGAGTTGATAGAAGCCCTGGGAAGTAATCATAGTAATTTTCTTCTGTGCACCATTGGTGTCTAGATCTGCCAATAGTCAGAAATCACATTAATGGCTGAAAAATATTGAACGCTGACCAATTAGTTTAAGTCATCATTGCGATGTAATGGATAACCCCTTTTAGTAGCGTTGTTGGGCTTACTGTAATCAGTTACCACGCAATTAAAACCATCATTTTTTATAGTATAGAACAGTGAGATCCAAGAATAATTTAAAGGGCACTAACATCCCACGTTGTATTAAAAGTTTAATTTCTTTATTGACAACTTCATCCACCACTTTTGGGATTCTGATAGGACATAGTCAAATTGGCAGATAATTACTGGTTAATATGGTGTCAGAAATCGCACTATGGATGAAGAAAAATTGAATAAAGTCAAACTTGAATCTCCTCTGACTACTTTGACTTGATTCTTGACTCATAGTTAATAAAGGCATCAGCCCCTGAATCATTGGATGGAAGAAGAAGAGATCTTTATGCTACTAAATCAAAGTTACAAAGAATCCACCATATCAATTCCAGAAGACTACCATGAAACAGAGGAAGACATCACGTCACGCGCCTCTTCCTAAAGTCTAAGAAGGTCCTGATCGTCAGTCCACCATGGAACATCCCATTCATGACAAACCCATCTATATATATATATACCAAGCTTAAAATAAACAAGTAATCATTTTTCAATTATAAAGTTCTTTATTAGCTTCCTAGCTTTAAAATTTTTTGAAGTGATACAGCAAGCCTTATTCATCCTGGAGGCTCTAACCTCTAGCTGTAATTTATCAAAGATATCCACATCTGACACCATTAGCTTTGAAGCCTTCCCCTTCACCCATCCCTGCTATCTACAGTGCTGACAGAAAACTGGTGCATTCTTCCAGGTCTTCTGAGTTGCCACTAAAAAGTAAGGACATAAAATATGAAAATACTTAACAAAAAAACTCCCAAGATAAAAGGGCTAGATGCATTCCCCATTATTCAGAAATTCTCGTTTTGAAGCAAGCACCCTTGTCCCAGCTTATCTTAAATTTGAGGCTGAGTACAGAAGTGAAGGGCCTCTTGTAGACCAAAGCGAATCTTTTTAATAATTGCCAACCTCAGCCTGATTTTACAACAATTCTTGATGGTATTTTTGTGTCTAAAGGGCGTTCCAGATGGGTTCAAGCATCAGCCATTCCCTCCACTATAGATAAGTATGATTATCTCATAGTTTACCCTCCATATAAGTGGGAACCAGAATGGACCAATGTCTTTGCAAGTTCATCCATTTGGCCATCTACCGCATTATGCAAGATTTTTAAGACTACACAACCATAGAAACTATGACAATTAGACCTGATTCATTCCCTTCAATAAAACAACTATGAATTTTACCAATCTGGCTCCTCCTTCTTCCATGAGAAATTAAAATGCTGATCTAAAAAAATGACGCTTAACTAGCAATGTATGATGTTGTATGGCTTTATTGGATGAAGAAGCCTTCACGTACTACATAATCAAATCTCACCCAATGTAGACGTGACTATATCTGAAACTTTCCTTCAGTCACAAACTATTGGCTACACTTGGATCATATCTCCAGCCTTAAAGAACAGTGGGGAAAAATGTTTCATATGATTTGAAGCAGCCTTACTGTAAGCCCATCCTGCTGCATAAGGCCTTGTTGGCCCTGAAGGTCCCACTGGCTATCAAGGCCCTCACAGACCAAGGGGACCCTCTGGGTTCCATGGGCCTTGTTGAGTAGTTGACTGGACCTAATAATCAGATAATTTGATAAGGACATAATAATATTAGCTTATGCCTAATTTATTATGGATTATATCAAAGATATCAGTGATTATGGATCAGAAATATCCTAAGCTTATGCAAAGCTTGGTATCCACAGCCTAGCGATTCAACTTATTAATATATAACTATGATGACATAGTCCCAGGGGATTTGTTGGTTAAGTCAGACTAAATAATGGTTAACTTAATGACCCAGGCTCATGGGCTTTGTTGGTCTATATCAAAATTAGTTTTTAATTTTGATCGAGTTTTCAATCAAATTAATTACTAATTAGTGGTACAATTTTGCCTTGGTATGTGCTACCAATTGCTTGAGAGTAGTGAGAGTTCAGCTATTTACAAATGCATCAGAAAAGCTTCCTTGAGATAACTTTCAGTTTGGAACTGACTCTGAGGCCATGTGATTTACCCCAGAGTCTAAAGGATTGTAGACCCTTAGATGAAACTATTGTGTTTCACTAGCTAAGTGCCACTGAGAAATGAGGCGTCATGAGTAATATGTGGTTAACATCAAATCTTAGAAATTATCTCCAAGCCTATACAATCAAAACACAATCCTTTATCACTATAGTTTAATAGCTTAATATATAAGCTTAATGTATTTGATACTTTTCTATGTTGTATTAAGTTGAAGAACTACTTAGGATAAGAAGAATCAGGGCAGTAAGCGTTGTCCAAGTAAATGACAGAAGAATACAGCTTAAAAATGTCATTTCCAAGTAGTTAAATCTTGATTTTTGTCACCATCTGATCTATTGTCTCCATACATTAGGCTTAAAACTCCAACTTATCTCATAAGAAGAATTAGCTCAATTGAAGTAGGCCTAAACTTCAACGAGTGTCGCTTATGGCTGGGACCACAGATGGTGTCCACGCTGAACAGGGTGAAACCCCATTCAACCATACATAACCTTTACCAGGACCAATAAAATTAGTGAAATGACTGTGTCCCAGATATACTGGAACGACGTATCCATCATTACCTACCCCAACAAACCCATTTCACATGAAGAGCTGAAATGACTTAAACATCAAGTTGTTTAAGAGGGTATCAATTGGGACAAGGAACCACGCACAAATGTAGCAATCCTTTTTATTTCCAACAAAAGCATGTTTTGTTGTGGATGAGCTATCTAGCTCATCATTAATTAATTGTAGCTCAAATCTGAAATAATCTAATTGGGATAGAGAATATCACCCAATACTTAATTGAATATGTACACCTAACTCTAGTAATTATCAGATGGCAATTGCCCACCATCACGCAGCCATCACTGAGTTGGTAAAGTTTTCATGCAACTCCATCCAGGCGGCCAAATCTTGAATGAGCTATTGGAAGCTAACTTCACTGAGGTCTATTATAGTCTGGAGGTGAATTATAATCTATCCACTTGTGCTAATGATTGGGTAGCAGAATTAGTGCAAGGGCCTAAGACAGATTGCATCTATATCTAACAACTTCTTTGAGAGAAGAGGAGTTACCAAATATTGGGTTAGCAAAATCACTCAGACTTCCGTTACTGCTTTGGAGTTCTTAATTCTTAACCACAAAGGCAAAGAGGTGCAATTTTAACCATAACATTGAATTTCGTGATCAGTCTTGATGACTGAGTGCCCAAATTTTGAAGATAAAGAATGATTGCACCGAAAAACAACTACTGGCACAAACAATTTGAAGGCCAACTTTCCGGAGAATAGAGAAAATTTAGGACTCCGTTAATCATTTAAATCGATAGAATTATAATTTTAAAGAGAAAGTTACCTATATAATGAGCTGATCAATATTCTCTGGGGATAAGTAAACCATTGTAAGAAAGCAATTAAGGAAAAGGACCAAGTGATTTCCGTCCTGCAACTACAAACTACTAGCTTGAAAAGGAAATTGCGGAATTAAAGTTAAAAAATTTAAATTGTATCAACTGGGAAAAGTAAAAAAATAAATGAATCTGAGCTTTGGACAATAGGCGTTGCCAGTGTGTCACAAACCAATTGGGTATAAATACTTTTGAATACTATGAGGATGAAGCTTTGGAAGTAGCTACTGAAATTCATGCTAGGCCATTTTGACGAGAGCTTAAAGTATGGTTGCTTACCAACCCCAACACCTCAATCCGTGGTAAAGTGCCTCAGCGCCCTAGTACACCTGGCTCAAGCTAGCAAAGAATTAATCATGATAACCATTAATGGGAAAACAATTATTACAACCCTTTTAACCTGTCTGCTTTTGACAAGAATGGAAGTGTAACCATATCTGTCAAACGCTTTTATAGGCCAAGTTTGGGGCCAGTGACAGCAACAAAGCGTCCACTATGATCAACTGCTTAGATGTGTGAAGCATTGAGCTAATTATGCCTCACATGGATGGAAGCCTAACCTACGCCAAAGTTAAAGAGGCTGTACTTCATGAATTTGGATGTCATGAACAAATTATAACTAGAAAATCTAAATTCATGAACATTTTCTTTAAGAAAGCTAAAGTGATTGACAAATTTGTGTATCAATTCTATCACAAAGCTCAAGTTCTCCTAGGTGCAAAGGCTATGGTCAATTTCGATGCTAAGATTTCATTACAACATGTAGTACAACATTACCAAAATTTGTTGAACACTTTATTGCTTGCTTTTGTGCAAAATCTTGCAGCGTCCAAATTGGTTGATTATCTGTGCAGATGTTCACAATGTTATGGTCTTCCCAATACTGGAACAGATCAGGACTACTGCCTCTTCTGGAAAACACTTCAAAACCAAGAAGAAGACTGACAGTGATCCGCCTGTGAAAACTGAGAAAACCTCAGATACAAGAGTCTCACACCCATCGAATGAGATTACTTGGTATAACTGCAATTGTAAAGGACACTTTGCTTCCCAATGCCGTCAGCATAGTGTCAATGTAGTCCTTCTGGATATTGCACAGGAGGAGGGATAAGAACAAGCACAAGGATGTGGGACGCTCTATTGTGCCGGAAACACCAGTACCACCTGATCAACAAGAATATGCAGGCCACAGGGCCTTGATTAACAACTGGAAATGAATTCTATTTTAATAATATGAAGATCTTACAAATGTACATGTGGTAATTCGCTCCTAGAGTAAAGTTGTCATACCTGAAGCCTCTGAAGTAGTTGCTAAACTGTATGTGCAACAGATACTTGAGATTATTCCAGAAAAAGGGCTGAGAAATGCAGCAGATACCCCAAGCTTGAACAGGGTGGATATAGCTATGCCAATTGACAAATTCATTAATGAATGTCCTAGTTTGGAGATACTCTGGAGCACACTCTTAACTCTTTGGATTATTCCCATATTCATTTAGTGACCTCTATTGATTCTTATTACTTTGAGTGCACTTAAGTGGTTATTCTGGTCAACAAGATCAAATTTGTAGCTATTGTTGATAGCGAAGCACCTGTAAACATTGTCTCCACAAATTTAGTCAAGAAATTAAAAAATTGCTCTGGACATTGACCACAATTGAGAAATATGGGACGCAGGCCCCAACAGCACTAAGAGTGAAGGAGCTTACAGCGCCTTGCCACTGCGATTTGGGGCTTTGGATTTAGCCGCACCTGCAATAGTGCTTCCCAACGTCAATTATGACATATTAATTAACTATTTTTCTAAGGACCTTTGAGATCTCATGCAATTTTGAAACAAAACATCTTAATGATATTGGGCCAATCACTTCCAATTTATTACTCTTGTGATAATACACAGCCCACTAGCCATTGCAAATACGTTATTAATATATCTTATGCCAATGGGATAATACCAGTAGGATATATCTAGCGGGGAAATTAAAGCCGCCCCATGACAACCGCCATAAATAAAAATTAAGGAATACCTCTATGGGTGAATAAGGATGAAACAATAGCTCCTGGCTATCAACTGGTTATGAGGACTGGGACCACGCTGGATATAACAGAAGGACTATACATTGAGCTTGTACCCCTTTGGAATCATTCTCAGATGGAACCTAGTTTAGCGCCTCGAATACTTATACCAGGGCATGGGAAATTGATGTTTATTAGCAAATTTGACCAGCCAAATTTTTAAGGTCATGAATATCAAGTAGTAACATTCATGCACCTAATTCTAAGGGATGAGTTAAAAGCAGCTGTCAAATTTGGCAATTACTCTGAATTTTATTTACTGACTAAGAGCCTTGGGGCACACACTATAATTCCCTGAGATTCATTTACAGGATTATCAGAACAACAGAAGGATGAAGCGCTGGAGTTTCTTGAACAATACTCCGAAATTTTTGCTAAAGCTGACCAAGATTTAGGTTTTTTAAAAGGAGTACAGTATTTCGTTGATACTGGAGACCATGTGACTATTAGAATGACACAAATCTGGGGCCTTCAGGCTAGCAACAAAATTTTCAGAGAAGGGCTAGACAAATTGCTGAAAAGTGGAATGATTGTGCCCTCAAAAAGCCCGTGGCCAGCCAAGTTTTGTTTGTGAAGAAAAAAGACAGCAGCAATTGAGTTATAAATAATTATTGTGCCTCAATGCCATTATGAAAAAGGATTCATATCTGTTGCCCAGAATTGATAAAGCCCTGGACCATCTAGGAGGGGCGAAGTATGTTACCACAATGGACCTTATCTCCAGATACTGGAAAATTGAACTGTCTCAAGAGGAGCAAGAGAAGTGCACAATTATTGCTTTGCAAGGGCTGTTTCAACTTTGCACATGCCACAGGGGCTGTGCAATGCGCGGCGACCTTTCAGCGCACAATGGAAAAATTTTGAGGGGACCTTAAATTATCCTGCGTACTGGTGTACCTAGATGATATCAATATCTTTTTACAAACGTTTTTCGAACATATGAAGCACCATGAACATGTGTTCATACGGCTGTTGAAGGCCAATCTGAAGAATAAAACTAGAAAATGGCAATTATGAAAAGAGCAATTGGAATACCTTGGGTTCATCATTAATTCCAAAGGCTTGCAGCCTCAACCTCAAAAGGTGGAGGCGATTAAAAATATGAATCTCTGACAAGTATGAGGGATGTTCAAGTATTCTTAGGCATGGTATGATACTAGCAAAGATTTGTAGAAGGATTTATGAGGATTGCTGAGTCCCTATTCCATTTACTACAAGGAGGAGTTAGTTTTTGCTGGGCAGATGAATGCCAGCAAGACTAAGAGGCTAAGAAAACCACGATGAGCATGGCGCCTGTCCTCCAATATCCATTTTTCAGCAGCATTTTATCATACAAACTGACGCCTCGTTGACTGCAATTGGGGGTGTGCTATTCCAGATTAGGGATAACAGCGAGGAGCATCTGGTCTTTTATTGCAGCAGGACGCTGAATAAGCATGAGCGTAAATTATAATGTGAGTGAGCGAGAGTATTTGGCTGTCATCTACGCTTTTAAACAATTTTGGGTGTAAATTCATGGCATTAAGTTTCAGGTAGTGACAGATCACAGCTCATTATGATAACTCAACGATCTCAAGGAGCCTGAGGGACTATTAGCCCACGGGGCTCTTAGATTACAGGCGTACAACTATGAAATTATTCATAGAGCTAAAGCGGCCCATCAAAATGCAGATAGACTATCGTAACTTCCTATTGCAGCTGTCCTGAGAAGTTTTTCAATGAGCTTCATGAAAAAACGATTACTCAAAAATATGGGGACAAGCTGCCTGAAGTATAAAAGTCAATCAAAAAAGCATTAGCTGAAACCAAATATTGGAATGGAGTTTTATATAAGCTCAAGCCTGAGGGGCAGCATAGAATTTCCCCAAAACCTTCAGACCAAATGGAGATTATTACACAAGCTCACAAGATGGCGGGCATGGAGGACTGACAAAAACGCTACAACTAATTTTATTGAGTTGCTTTTGAATTCCATGCGAGTTTATATATAAGATGTAATTGATAAATGTCACTCATGCCAAAATTACAAAGCCTATGAAGTCAGATGTGAAATATCATTTGATTAAACCTGAATGGGCCTTCCATACCATGTCAATTGGTGTAGTTGGCCCTTTGCCTGTGAGTATCCTAGGCGGCAAATACATAATTGTTGCTATCAACTATCTAACAAAACGGGTGGAAGCAAAAATAATTCTAGACGTCAGGGCTTTGAATACTGCCAAATTTATTATGGATAGTATTATTTATAAGCATGGATGCCCTCAGAAGATCTTGGCGGATAACAGTAAGAATTCTACTGCCCAGATGGTGCATAGGTTGAATGAATTTTTGTCCATCAAGGGAATATTGTCAAAAACATACCACCCTGAGACTAATGTATGGTAGAACAAGTGAATGGTACTCTAGTTGGCATATTGTGCAAAAACGCAGCTGCGTCGCCTTCACAATGGGCTACTTCCATTAATGCTAGTTTATTTGCGTACAACATTGGACACCACAGCAGCAGGGCACTCTCCATTTTGACTTCTGTATGGTAGACAGCCCACTCTACCTCCATTAATATTTGTTACTCAGTTCAACTGAGGCTATTGGACCAAATAGTTATGTTGAGCAACTAGCGAAGACCTTAATCAAGTTGCAATCTGAAGCCTATCAGAATGTGGTTAATCAAAAAACTAGTCTGAAGAGCTATGAAGATGTTAGACGAGCTACGGTGACTAAGTTCAAGGAAGGAGACTTAGTATATATTGCAACACTCCTAGCTCAGGCTGCGTGCAAAAGCTGGCCTTACTTTGGAAATGTTCGTTTATTATATTGGAGAAACTGTCTGAAGATATATATACCATTAAGGATAAAGGTGGCTGGTTTGTGAATTGAGTACACACTAAGTTCCTTCATCCATATCATAAAGAATAATAGCAAAAAATGATTAACCTATAATAAAATAAAAATATGAAAAACAGATTGCATATACAGAAAAAAAAACAAGAGAAGACTTTAACAATTCAAATAAGCATTTAGTTGATAAATTCTAAGGCCTCATCACCACTGGGGCTGGATGACCTTTCTTTGGAAGGGGAGGAGAGTGAAACGAATTGAGGAAGCCTGTAGCAGTGTAAGAGAAATGCAAATCTTATACAGGTCTTGACTATCAAGGCCCTGTCAGAGATACGGCAAACCTAAAATTGCTTAGCACCAGGTACGCTGGCCTGGTCAGCTTAGAAAGGGCCATCAAACTAAAGGAAATGACCATTGTAAAGGACTTTGGAACAAGCTAGAGAGTTTTTACTCTGGAGAAAATGCCGCAGAGATAAAGAATCAATTGGAAAGAAGGCTTTTGAGACAGGGTAGATGAGGGGGAGGAACACTTTTTACGCAAAACATCTGCAAATGAGCCTCATATAACCCTGCACATGTCAGGTAGAGACTTAATGAGAGGAAGGAAGGAAGTAAATGCACGCTCCCAGAAGAGCCATCTGAGAGATGCATTTTTGGAAATCCCTTTCTCCAGGCTTCTGCAAAGAGCTTGGTACATTACTAGGATGCGCTGATCTTTTTAAACCCAAGTTTTGAGGCCCAACGGGACATGTATATAGGTATGTACCACAGTGGGTTTGCACCAAAGCCTAACTACCAAGCTAGCAAAAACAAGAGCCATATTATATTCAAAATATCACATGAGGCAACCTCAATCTTGGAGGCAACTGCGGATGACTAGTAGGCTTCTACAAGTTCTGACATCAAATCTAGTTCAAAACCTGAAAAAGCCACACTGCCTGCATGTAGGGAAGAGATAACACTGGAGAAAAGGAAGACTTAAAAAAGTGAGTACAAGAAGTCAGGAAGTAGATTTCATTCAAAGCAAATTGATGATGGATGAGGGTTATTGGGCTGAACAGCTTCAGAAGCCCAAAGAGATAAGGATATGGTCAAAGGAGGATCCCGCTTGACACATCAGGATGTTTGTTGGACAGAACTCAAAGATAAGGGGGCCTGTTCAGGTTCATTGATAATTTCTGGAGTTGCAGTGGGATATGAAGCTAAACTCTCAAGTACCATTAAAGCATAGCTGGTTGATCAAGCTTGATATTAAAGGCAACACACCTGAGTTGATCATAGCATGCCATAAAGAAATACTCAATTTTAAGTTGACTCTTTTGTCCAGGGCTGAAAGACTATTGACATAGCACTCATACATCAAAGATTGCAAGAAATTGAACATTGTGACCCATAAAGAAGGGTACCCGCCACTTATATCCGGACAAAGTGGGGAAATATTGAGTAGTTAACTGGACCTTATTGTTGGATAATTCGATAGGAATATAATAATACTAGCTTAGAGCTAATTTATTATGTATTATATCAAAGATATCAGTGATTATGGATCAGAAATATCTTAAGCTTATGCAAATCTTGGTATCCATGGCTTAGCGATTCCAATTATAAATATATAACTATTATGACATAGTCCCAGGTTTTGTTGATTAAGTCAGACTTAAATAATAGTCAACTTAATGACCCAGGCTCATGAGCTTTGTTAGTTTATGACAAAATTGGTTCTTAATATCAATCAAGTTTTCAATCAACTTTATTACTAAATTAGTGGTGAAAATCGCCCTGGTATGTGCTACCAATTGCTTGAGAGGAGTGAGAGTTCAGCTATTTGCAGATGAGCCAGAGACGCAGCATTGAGATTTTTGTCAGTTTGGAACTGAATCTGAGGCCATGTGGTTTACCTCAGAGTCTAAAGTATTGTAGACCCTCAGAAGAATTTATTGTGTTTCACTAGCTAAGTGCCACTGGGAAATGAGGCATCATGGGTAATATGTGGTTAACATCAAACCTTAAAAAAATCTCCAAGCCTATACAATTAAAACACAATCTTTTTCACTATATTTTAATAGATAAATATACAAGCTTAATGTATCTGATCCTTTTTAGTTGTATTAAGTTGAGGAAGTACTTGGGAGCAGTAAGATCAAAGCAGTGAGCCGTTGTCCAAGTAAATGTCAGAAGAATACAGCTTAAAGGTGTCATTTCCAATAAAATTTAATTTTAATTTCTTTATTTTTACTCAAGAGTACATGACCAGAGATGATGCACTCGAGGGAAGGGATGGGAGAGTAATTGGGAATATTATTAAAAGCGGCAGAGATTGGAGTGGTTTGGTGCTAATCGCACAACCTTGGCATCGCGCCTTGCTGTGGTTGCAGTTGGATGAGACCTCAGTTACTTCAAGTAAGTGGGATTTCCATAAACATGTTCAATGCACCATGGAATTTTCAAACATGTGCGAAATGGCCCATGACACTACTTGCACACGCTGTTTTGGTGGAATGACATCCTCAAACAGCCAGTAGCCAAAGTTTTTGTTTAGACTAAAGCAAAAGTTATTAATGGCCCTAGCTGGGTCAGACCCTTGGGGGCTTGCAGTGGCGGCAACCCAGTTACTATGGATCGCCCATAATGCTAGAACAAAAATTATCTTGTTGCAATCAAGGTCTCGATGCCTTGACCCCGCCTGGAATAACCAGTCTTCAGCTAGATGGTTGGGATTTGTGGTTCGTAGCTGTGCTAAATGCACCGCTTCTTCCCAGACTCTTACCACTGTTTTACATGAAACATACCTGTGGTGCAGCGAATCTTTTTTTGCACACTGTGCATTTCCTGTGCATGGTGTTTGAGCGCTCCCTTGTGCAAAAAAGGCGTTTAGCGACTCTCCAATGCAGGGTTGTAATTTTGGGGTGGAGTAGAGGCTCATTAATATTCTCCACGTGGTATTATGGAGCTTGTGTGGGTAATTTATTCCCCAGTAATCCAGCGCTGGGATTGGCTGGATGCTTGGGCCCTCAGAATTCACATTGGCTGGTGGCACTGGGTGCCAATTGAGTTTTAGAAGTTTTCTGTTTTCACCCATGGCACATTTTTTGGGGTTCTAGTTCGATTCTAGGTGCGATTTTTAATATTTTTAAAGAAAACGGAGCATCACCTTAGCCTCTGGCATCGCATTCCATGGCCCTACTAACCCTGGACGCGAACCTAGGTAACTTAATAGGGTGGTCAGGGATCTGGGATTCCTGAGGGCTAGGTTTCTAGATATTTGGGTCCTTGCTGAAAATGCCCATGTAGGCGGAAACCTTCCTTGCGAGGTCGCAGCACTGATCCATTTTATGAATTTGTTTGCAGCGTTGCGTTCAGGGTCTATTAACCCCATCCCGCCTTCAGAAGTTGTCGCCTTAGTGTGGTGATCCTGGCTGGGGGGAGCATGAGCCCCAAAACCAGGGTTGTAGAATTGACGTGAGTTTTTTGAAAAGATTTTTGCTGAAGGCAATAGCATGTGCATGGTACCAAATTTTTGAGAAGAGCATAGTATTGGCAAGATGACTTTTTCCAGCCAGAGATGTCTTCCTGAACTTCCACCTTGCCACTGTACTTTGGATATCCTAAAGTATCTCCTCTTCCACCTCTTTAGTTGCTATACCTGCACTTGTGATGGGGATCCCTAGGTGTTTGATAGGTTCCTTTGGGCAAGGCATCTGAAAGGGTGGTGGGATAAAGCTGAATTTCTTACACTAATTCACTTTGCTTATGTATGTGACTTTTCTTTTTAACCTCTTGTTTATGGGCCCGGGGGCTTAGCCTTTGATAGCACCAAGGCTTGTGATTTGGTTTTGTTGAGTTTGGCTTGGGAGGCTTTTTTCATATAGGATGATTATCTCCTCTACCTTCTTGGAATCCGCCTTGGAGGATACTCCTACCACACAGTCATCCACAAAGGCCAGAACCTTAAATGGTTTTTGCTCCTTGCACTCTATACCAGCTAACTGATTCTCCATCACCCATAGGAGGGGGTCAATTGTGAGGTTGTACAGGATAGGGCTAAGTTAGGGTCCCCTTGGCGGAGGCCTCTTTCTGGTGTGACTGGAGGTGAAATGAATGCAGACCCTAGAACTGAGAAGGTGGATGACAGCTGATGATTTGCTATCCATGAGATAAAGGGTTTGGGGAGCCCTGTTTGTGAAGTATTGCTTCCAAGTATTCCCAGTCTACTCTGTCATATGCCTTGGCTTGTTCTAGAAAGCAGAGCATGACCTTGGATGCTCCTCCCAGTGTGTTTGTTACTTAGTGGATGTTGTTCCAGATGCTCTTCCCTGGGTTGAAACCATACTGTTGTGGGGCGATGCACTCCTTGGCTTTTTCTGAGAGACGCTTAGTCATTATCTTTCCCATTATCTTCATATCTGCATTGATTAGAGATATTGGGCGCCAGTTGTTCAGGTCAGTACAGTCCCATTTTTTGTGGAGCAATATGGTATAAGCTTCCAAGCCTCCTGGGATCACCTCCCCTCTATCAGACTTGAGTTAAAGAGATATAGCATAGGCTTCTTTATCGCTTTATAATGTGCTTTATACATTTTTTCACTTGATCTCACTTTTAAGCAAATTAAAAAAATTTGTTACCAAAAAAAAACCTTTCTTTCTCGTTGCAATCACTATTGCAACCTATTCAATTCAAGACTGAATCTAGTTTGATAATCTCACAGAGGAGATTAGTCTGCGCCCATGTTAGGGAGCAGTTGGGCAAGCAAGGTAAGAGGAGCAGGTGGAAGGCCTGCGGCCTCCAATGTTCGAAAACGCCTTGGAGAATCTGGCGGAATTGACAGAAACACTAAGAAACTGGCGGTCACTATTTTCCTGGAGATACTCGCATGGCAAGCACGATGCAACCAGTACATCAACACGCCACACTCCCAGCCACTTTTGTTGGTGGAATTTGGAGTCTGCGTGTTTCTGGACATCCAAAAAACGGCCTTATGGGAAAAATTTTGTGAAGATGTACACACAATTTTCCCAACCGCGGTGTACGTTGCACCTCACTCCATGTCACGCGGTTGGCTGGACCTAGGTTTTGAAAGCAAAATGGCAGCAGACGAGGCTGCAGCGGTGCATGTAGTGGTCGACCTCCCTGAAGGGCAATGAGTCTTCAAAACTAAATGCACCAGATGGACAAAATCAAACCAAATTTTCCTCACGTTCAACTTCTTGCCTACTATGGTAAAACGGGACAATTTGGAACAACACCTGGAAAATGGTCTCGCCATATACGGCGAAATACAATCTTTCAAAATGCAACGCTTCACACCGATGCCACATCTGTGCATCGGCAAAGCCATCGCAGTGCTGACCCCAACTGAGGAGATCATGAAGGACCTAACCCAGATCCCGCACTCCACTTTTATTGATATCACAGGGCATACCACCCACCCATTCTGGGTGACCATGGACAGCGCGCCCCCCATTTACACCCACTGTGACGCGTTTGGCCATAAGACACATGCATGCCCCATCAAGGAGGGCGTCACATTCCAAGAGCACCCCTCGATGGCCATGGCCAGCGGAGAGGCGCACTACAAACCAACTGCAAGCACCAAGGAGGCCTTCCCATGGGGAGCACAAGGCTGCTACCTACTGGTAAAGCCTATCTCCCCACAAGAGCAGAAGAAGGCTAAGCAGGCCCATAGAGCTGTGGCCAAAGAAGCGGCCAAAGCCACCACCGCTATCCCACACTTACAACACCAGGAGGACATGGAGACCTTCGCGGTGGAAGCAACTCAGGAATCCATCAACCAATCAGATTGGGAAGCCCATGCTGAGCGGGCCACTCAATCCGAGGATCCAATGGGAGATTCAATATTACCCAATCGTTGCACCCAAGCTCCAGTTGAAACTGACTTGGGACCCATCCCAACTGAAAAAAAAATTTCAACCCGCTCAACGGTGCACCAAACTCACCTGCACCGCAAAAAATTCGTCCGACATTGGGAAAACAAAAAGTGAAGGCTAAAGCCAATGTGACCCTATCTGCTAAAATTAACAAAACTACTGATAGTGTTGTTGCAAACACCTGCACCGCCGTGAAGGCCTGGGAGATCTAGAGGAGGCTGGTGGGCCTGGGTGCCCACCCCCTCACACCTAAGGTGCAATGGGGGAAACCTTCACCATAGGGATGTTGAATATCGCCGGACTCAGGGCCTCCCCATCCCAGGCTAGGAAACTGAGTTTTTTACAACACAATTTACCCGTGGATATCCTGGCCATCCAGGAGCCCCACTGTCCATGAGGTTCCGAGGAAGCTTAAAACAATGCTCCTCCCATCCCTATCCTTTGGTCGATGCACTGTGGGGTGCTAATTTGGAAAAATAATTTTTTTCAAATTTTTATCCTCAGAAACATTTCTAAAAATGGCCGAGTGCTTGTTGTCACCTTCTCGTGGGCTGACGTAGCACACGCAATCATCAACATCTATGCCCCAAATGGTTCACACAAGCATCAGAAATTTTTCTCATTGATCAAATCCCTCCCGCTACCCCCAGACTCCTTCATAGTCGGTGACATGAACTGTTGGCTAAACACAACAACGGACCAGTGGCCTTCCTCACCCCACGCCCCCCAGGGTCATGTAGAACTATGTGTTCTAAAGGCCACCCTTGGGTTAATGGATGCGCTGCTGCAGCATGCCCCGCTGCTTGAAAACATGACATGGCCCCACGTCCACAACAGCCAATTAAGGTACATGACCCACATCGACATTATTCTAATGCCAGAAAAATTCCAACCCCACATCTCCCACTTCAAGACAACAAAATTGGAATTCTCTGACCATCGACTGGTCTTGCTAACCTACCACCTACCTGTAACAGCTGCTAAGGCCCCACATTGGCAAAAAATCCGCCCCCCCTGAGCTCAGGTCGCCAGGATTTTTCACATAGGTAGAAGAGGCAACTATGGCAAAAAAGTTTGTTGCACCATTTTGTGCGGACCCCATTTCCACATGGGCAACTTTCAAAGATGACACCATCTGCCACTCTCGCCATCTCTCCTCCAGATGCTCACGTGCCACATCAGCGGTTATCTCGCGCGCTCTGGCAGAATTGGCACACTTGGAGTCCAACATCCCAGTTACAGGATACAGCTCTGCATGGGGACGGAAGTGGGCGGAGGCAGCTGCCCACCTCAATGCACTCAAAATGCAACACAAACATCAGGTTTGTGTTTAGTACAGGGCCACATGCATTACAAAAGGCGACAAGTGCACCGCACATTTCTTTAAAAAAAAATTGCACCACACCAGAGTGTGGCCTGCACACAGGTGCAAAGATCGGATAATTCCATTGTGGACACACTGGCTGAAGTGGCAATCGAAATGCAACAGTATTACTCCAAGTTGTACCGCTCTGACCCAATTCAGCCAGCCAAAGTGGCGGAATTTCTCGACTGAGCCCACATCCACTCCATTTTCTGATACCTGGAAATAATGAATTTGATTACTCTGAACAAGTTATGGACAGACATTCGCAGTGCACCAAACCAAAAATGCCCAAGCCCAGATGGCATTCCATATGAGTTCTACAAAAAGTATTTCAAATATATATCCCCATTGCTGCTCGTCTCACTTAACCAAAGCCTGATGGAAACGCGCCTCCTACCAGGAGGGCATGAGGCCTTCACTGTCACACTCTTCAAGAAAGGGGATAAGCTAGACTTAGCCAACTGGCGCCCCATTTCTCTAACAAACACAGACACCAAAAATTTTAACAAAAATCATGGCTAACCATTTAGGGACTGTAGCATCTGCCACCATCTCCCCAGAACAATTTGATTTCATCCCCAGAAGGTCGATTTGGGATAACGTGCACTTTGTGGCTAATGTATGTCATTCCACAGCCTCTGGGGCACTTGTATTCTTGGACCAACAAAAGGCCTATGATAGATTAAACTGGGAATACCTCAGGGCCTGCCTCCATCAATTCCGCCTACCCCCTCGCTTCATCAACTGGGTAATGCTGCTTACAGAATCTGCAACAATGGCAGTGCGTGGCCCTGGCTTCCTCACGGAAGTAGTCCGCCCTCAAAGGGGCTTGCGACAAGGGGACCCCCTCAGCCCACTCTTATACAACTTCAGCCTTGACCCACTACTGTGAAATGTGAATGCCCAACTCACTGGAGTCCACGTGCCAGGCCAAGCCCCAGTCAAGATAATGGCGTTCGCAGATGATTGTGTGGTGGGGGTGTCTAATAATCAAGATGCAGGCGCGCTTGAAGCTCTCATCCAGGAGTATTCCCAGGTAAGCAACGCGGCACTGAACGCTTCCAAAACCGAAATCATCCTCTTTGGTCAGTTTCAGAACTGCTGGACCCCAGCAATTAGTTCCTAACCCAGCCCATCTGCTCACCCACGTCCTCGCCCTACTAATAATCAAAACACACCGCCCCACTGGTGCTCCCCTTCGTGCCACGTCCTACCATAGGACCAGTACGCCATCTGGGCGTGTGGATGAAGGCAGGCGGATACGCGTCAGCAGTAATGGAGTGCCGTATTCTGGATAACGTGACAAAGTGAATCGCCTCTCTCAGAGCCCACCCTACTTCCCTTACTGGCAGGATTGTTTTAGCCAACTCCATGCTCCTCTCCAAAGTCTGGTTTGGAGCCCATGCCATCCCCTTCTCCCCAAGCTTCTACAAATCCTTGTAAGCCTTGCTGCAAGGATGGCTTTGGTCGGGCCGCCTTCCACCAGTGCGGCTAGAGGTCATGTTTGGCCCTCAACATCATGGTGGCATGAACCTGCTTGACTTCAAAGCCCATGCCGCCAATATCCTGGGTACCTGGATTGCGGCCGTCACCACCCCTACACTCCCCTCCCAACACTGGTCCCGCGCAGCCCGCTCCAACTTCTCCCGCGCCTTAGGCCTCAACAATCCATCGAACCCCCACTCCCTGATGAAATACCTGGCCTCACACCCATCGGCCACAGGTCCTCACGGGACTAAAACCCACTACAAACGAATCCTCCTCTCCATGCGGAGCGCTGAGTGGAGAATTCGTATTAGTGGACATACAACCCAAAGAGGCTGCCCCTCTCCTCAGTACACACAAGAGGTACAGGGGCTACCCATCCACGATGGCGTGATCCCCATTTGACCCCATGTCCTATCCAGGGTGGACTACCTGGAAATGATGGACATCCCTTACTCCATTGAGACCCAAAAAATATTTTGGAAATATGTACACCATCCTCTGTTGCAACCTCAAGTCCGCTCCCATGTGTGGCGCTGCCTGAGGCGGGTGTATCGTACAGCTGAGCGCTCTAATGCTTTACACTCATCCTGTGTCATGTGTGGCCAGTATGGAACGCTGTTTCACCGCCTGGAGAAGTGCCCTACCTCTAAAGTGATATGGCGCGAAGTTCTCGTCCTCTGGGCCAGGATCAAATGCATCCCTTCAGTCTGTCAAGAGATATGTTTGCTCTATCAATGGCCTCCCCCCTTCTTCCCTCCCTTCGTGCTTTGGTGGTTGCAATCTCCATGTGGACCATCCACACGATTGTCTTAGATGCCATCGCAGGCTCCACCCCCACCCTCCCAGAAGCGGTCCACAGATTCTGGTCCCATTTAGTGGACCATTTTCAAGCGTGGATGTTTGGATACCTCCCACTGCGTCGCCGACAGCTGGTCTCTTCCTGGTTCCCAGTCTGGTTCATCAAATCAGACCCCTTCCTACACGTGCTCAATTGTGTCTATGGCCCCTTCACACGTTTCCTCCCCCTCCCCATAAGTGGCGTTCCCGCTGGCAACAAGAGATAGCATCGCTTCTCTGGGGTGCCTCCTCTGGTACTAAGTTTTGTCTCTTCTGAGTCATATTCGGAAGTGTCCGTCCCATGGTTGGCCTTCCCCGCAATAAATTTAAAATAATGTGCTTTATACTCATAGGGGATGCCGTCTGGTCCTGGTGATTTGTTGGTAGGTAGTCTCTTTAGAACCTGTGCTAGCTCATCCTCTGTTATGGGGTCAACAAGGTTGGCTAAAAGCTCGGCGTGGTTGGGGACCACATTGATGAAGTAGTTCTTAGCAGCTTCCTCTGTTGGGGCCACCTTGTACAGTTCTGAGTAGTAGAATGGGTGATGGATGCTACCGCTTCTGGGTTGCTAGTGGTTTAGTCTTCACCTGTTTGGAGTTCAGTGAGACTGGTGTTTTTGGACCTCATTTTGTAAGTCTGATAGAAAACCTTGGACGGTCGATCCCCCTGAATGGCCCATCTGGCACCTGCTTGGAGGGCCTCCATGTGCATATGGAGTTGTTTGTGTTTCTTAACGATTAGTGTCTGTTTCACCCAATCTCTAGCACACTGTGGTGAGTAGCCGCTGCGTGGTGGATTCTTTCCAGATGGTTTAATATTCTCTGAGCTTTAGAAAGCTCTGCTATTTCCTTCCTTGTGCAATGGGAGGCTGCGTGGGCTGGGTCAGATAAAATTTCCTTTTTTAATATTTGCCACTGCTGCCATAAGGTTTCAGAGTCCGTGCATTTAGTTAGTTCTTCTACATGTCTTTTTGTATGATCTTCTACTTGGACCAGATTCACATTCTTTGGCAGCATCCTTTTCCAGAGGTGGTTCTTGGGCAGTTTTTCCTTTGATTGGATACTTATTTTCACCATTCTGTGGTCTGATAGGTGTAGGTCGATTGTTGCAAAATCTTCAGCTTGTGATTCCAATGACACGGGTATAAGTATCCAATCCAGTCTAGTGGCGCTGATTAGTTGATTACCTACAATATTTGGCCGCGACAGATTTGTAAAATATGATTCTGAGAATGATTTGGCATCTAGAAGACTTTTTGTTGTCATTAATTGCTGTAATTGGCTCGATCCTATTGGTGGGTTCGTGACATTTGGCCATCTATCACGAGTTCCATCCAGCCAGCAATTGAAGTCCCCTAGGTAAATCGTTTCTTCTGGAAGGTTTAATTCAATTAGTTTGCTCATAAACTTTTCCCTTTTGTCCACTTCAACAGGGGCATCTACTGAAGCGGCCTGATATGATTGGTTCCCCCATTTGAGGGCCAGAACTAGAGCCCTTCCTTCCAAATGAGAGTAGTAGTTGATGATTGCGATGGCAGCTGATGCTTTAACTACAAATCCACAAAAGCTGGTCCACAATGTTCGCGAAGGTAGGAAGAGCCTGGAACACTCTTCCTCATTTCCAGTGGTGCACTTGCACTCCTGCAAGGCAAGCACATCCACCGGTGGGTTTAGCAGGAGCCCCCGTTTCTTATCCAGGAAATTAAAGTATGAGTGTCCTGCTATGGTGAAATTCTCAATTGTTAACAAGCCCAGCCCGCCTGCTATGACTGCATAGGTCCTGATTGGCCTTGTGCAGAAGAGGTGGCTTGCTTGTATTTGGACCTAGTCATAGGACCCTCGTAAATGGTTTGGGTGGTGATGTACTTGATTGCCATTCTGGTGGTCCAGAGTTCCGATTTGGGTTCTCCGTACAGTGAGCACTATTGTCCTCCATCCCATTGAGGGCTGATAAACTGTTGGCTTGTGAAACGGGTTTGTTGACTGGTACTTGAATGGGTTGAGCCCCATTGTGTACAGGTAAGAAGTGTACGTTGTCCATTTCTGATTGAAATGCCCACTGCTCATTATCTTGCGGCTGCTGGGCTGCCTTAGGGGCGGTCATACTTGAGAGGTGCTCATGTTGTTGCTCAATGTTGCGCTTGTCTGCTTCCTCCCAAGCTGCTGCTTCCTTCTCCTCCTTCTGCTTCTTCTTCTTGGCCTTCTCCGCCGCCTTTCTGGCCATCTTCGTTTTTTTAGGTTTCTCTGGGGAGACTGGTTGGACCACCTCGTAATTAGCCTTTGATCCTCAGAGGCGGGCTGTTAATGCATCTCCCTGGTCTATTTCCTTTGGACTTTCTTCACGCTCAATAAACTTTCTTCCCTCTCATGTAGCTGGACAGGCATTGTTTTTATGCCCTACTTTGTTGCAGCTCGTGCACATGGGCGGGCTCTTTTCTGGGCGGACTGAGAAAGGGCGATACTGATTCCCCTTTGGGTATAAGATGTACGCTTTTCGTGGGATTGTGTTGACATCACCCTCAGCGTCCATGCCCAGGCGTATCATTGCTACAGCCTTGTCTGTAGCCAGGTGGGGCAAGAGGCGGTTTCTCTCCATTTCAAAGTAGACTAGTTCTCCATATGCGCTCAGCCCGCTTGTTTGCGCTGCCTCTAGATAGTCCCTCTTTTCAGTGGTTGGGAGTCCTTCTAGTACCACAAACAAGTTTTCATCAACCCAGAAACGGGTGCGTGTGATTGGGATATTGGCTATAATTTGTTCAGGCTCCTTGCCTATTCTCAGCTTAGTGTAGGTGACTACAAATGGGGCAGCTATGGCTGCATCCGCGGCCTCAGCAGTAGAGAAGCCAAGGTCTAAGGTTCTCATAGTGAGTTTTTCAGCCAAGCTTACAGCTTCTGGGAAGCGTCCTAGGATAGCTTGAAAACTGCTTTATATCATAGAAGTTCTTCGTTGCTAAAGTTAATGCAGATACCAAATTCATGTGAGGACTTGGGAAATGCGTGGCTGATGTTGCCAGTTCGATGAAAATCTTGGACCATCTTGAGATGATCACTGTTTGGGACATATGGTCCATTTTTAGACTACAGTTAAAGTTGAGCAGCTGGGCCTTCTGTCCCATGCTGGTCCCCTTCATCGATGCCACATAGGTGTGTGAGTTCAGTGGATTCAGTCGCTTTGTCATCCCCTGATTGATCGTCACAATTAAGACAAGTTGTGATTGGTTGAATCAATTTAATCACCTGTAAACAAAAGTGATGCTTACGGGAAAGAAAAGCTCTTTCCAATGAGTTTATATCTTGACTATTGTCACCTTCTGGTCTATTATCTCATACAATAGGCGCTCAAAAATCCGACTTTTCTCAAAAGAACCAGTCCAATTGATGTATGCCCAAACTTCAACAGGCCTCAAGTGGATAGTGGACCTATAGGCCTGGGATTAACCAGGCCTTTGGCCTCCAGGAGATGTTGGGGCCCCAGACTGCTGGGGCCACCTGGGAACATTAGCCCACCTAGACCACATTGAATGGAAGGACCTCCCATTTGAAAAGGGGAGCTGAGCCTCCTGGGCCCCCTGGCCCTCCTGGATCTACCATGACAGAACCTGAGAATGATGCTTCTTAAATCTGGTTGAATTATATTCAGAATCAGGTCACCCAACTTAAATCTTAAGTTGTGGCTATCACACACAGGAGTGGTGTAGGCCTCAAAGAATGGCTTCTTGACCCCAACTATAACTTGTAAGCCTTAGCTGATGGGCTCATTAATGTCAGTTAGTTCTTTCAATTGTTTGGTGTTCAATTAGCCCACATCAATGATCAGCTCATTTAACTTACTGGCCAAATTGAGGCCATAAAGATGGAACAAGCCTCCATTAAGGTTACCATATAAGCTTAAAACTAAAATTGCAAGGGATTAAGGAGCAACTTACCTAAAGGCCACCGCAACCAAAGTAAGGATTCAGTATAAAGATCTACAGAACAATGACAACGATTTGAGAGCTCAGCTTAATCAGATGCGACCTATGAATATAATGATGCTGAGTCCACGTTTTCAGCTCCTCTTGCACCAACTGGTATTAACTTTTATCTGCCTGTTTTTACTAACTTTGAGCCTACATTTAAGGTTAAGTACATCTCAGTGAAGAAAGCATTGCTTTGTCCTATACATTTATGAAAGTGCTATGGAATAGGATACTGATTAATAAAAAAGTTAAGCATCTACCTACCTGCCTGAGACAAATCGCCCAAGAAATCATAGTCCCTCACCTGAAGAATAGTCAAACCTGGAACCAAAACAAGACTGCCTTGATAATCGAGTTTAAAAGCGATCAGGCCCTGTCCTTTCAAAAGCAGGCCTCTATGGGTATTTTCATCAATTATAGGGAATCAAATTGAGTTCGTCAATTGCTTTTACTATGAGGCATAAGACTTTATTGCCTGTGAAAGTGTTGCTCTAGACCAAACCATTACTGCTGTCATTTCTGCCTTGACATCATGACCAGACTTGCAGCTACATATTTGTCCCGTAATGAGACACTTCTAAAGCATCATTGAAATTAAAGGAACTTTTATTAAAATCCTCGTCTGACTGCTCCAGAAGGCCTCCAATCCTAGCTTCTCTATTAACCTACGCCCTAGATCAACGATATTTAGAAAGGGGCTAACAAGAAGAAAATATAATGCAATAACTATTAAAGACGTTGGCATACTGCTGAAGAATGTTACAAGAAAATCATTGATGAAGAGGGAAAAGCCCCATCAACATGAAGGGAGAGGCTCTACATGTCGACAACCACCCTATGACTCAACAGGCTACTTATCAGGATATTATTTCTTTTGTCTCTTTTTCTAGAAATACTGTTAATATGACTACTGGAAATAAAAAGAGTGATTTGGATTATTATTGTCCCTTTGTATTCCCTGACTTCTTTCTTTACCTTATAACCTCAGTTTGGGAACTCAATTACTAAGGTGGAAGTTTGAGTGTGCAAACTTAAGGTTCAAGCCTTTGTTGACACTGGATCTTCACTGAATGTTATATCTTCCAAACCCTTCAGTTAATAAAAGTTGCACCTGACCTCCAACATAATGTTAAGTATGGAACGGCAGGCCCCCAATGCACTATATCACTTGGAGCTTATTCAGCTTTACACATGTGTTTTGGGAAGCTTACTATAAAAGTTTCCTGCTGTGGTTCTTGAGAATCAGAGCTATGAATTATTATTAGGGATGCAGATTCTGCGTGATTACTCTATTTGTTTGTATTTGAATCCTATTTTTCTATTTTCTTGGCATTGGGTACCTCTTATCTTCCAATTGCTATAACCAAGAAGGAAACCCCAATAAAAAGAACTTGCATTATGTAGATGACTGAACTCCTTACCACACTGAGTATCATGCAGTTGACCTCAAGTAAAAATGCTTCCTCAATCCGCTGAAGCTCAGGAAGGAATGCCATTATACGCTCTGCCTCAAATTTTATTCCCAGCTCATGAGCATGTTATAGTAGATATTTTCATCCAACTAATATTCCCCCAGTCATCTACTGTAAGTGCGCGTGTAGAGAATCCATATGTCAAGGAGATATTGCCCTGCTCAGGAATTCTAGATCCAGCCTATGCATGGACCATCTCAGTTTTGCTAGGTGATCTAACTTTGACCTCTCACGTCCTAGAAAAAAGGACCTTATAGCTTATGTTTTCCTATTACCTGATGCTGAATAACATAATGTAAATAAGTTTTGTACTCTAGGATTTTGGAATTGAGGATCCTCCTACTATAGTAACCTTCATATATAATATCAGCTTGGACCTCATCAAAACTCAATGAGTGTAAGCTGAGCAACTCTTAATCAAGTTTCAATTTTTTACGGGCCTTACACTTTTGGAAAAATGATGTAGTGACTCATTAGATAGATACTGGAGATGCCTCATTGATGTGGACCAAGCTTTAACAATATTCTAAAGTGGAAGAAGCTAAAGTATCTATTAAATAAAACAAATCTTGAAGGCTAATCTAATAGACCTTCTCAAAGCCCTTGGCTTCTCCTCTACTGTTAATAATTTAAGAGATTGGATTTATTGAGTGGTGATGGATTACTAAAAACTGATTAATAACCCAAAAGGACAGCTATCCCTTACCCAGGATTGATGATTTCCTTCAGATGCTGGCTGGCTCACAGTGTAACCCCGCTATGGACCTAGTCAGTGGATACTGACAAATAGACCTTGCCCAGGATTAACAAGAGAAGTATGCCCTCATCGTTAAAGAGGGTTTGTTCAAACCAATAGATATGTCTCAGGTGCTGTGCAACGCTACTTCTACATTACAACGAGCCATAGATGGCATCCTAAGGGACCTGTAAATGTCCTGTGTCCTAGTGTATTTAGACGATATCAACATCATATCCTGAACTTTTAACTCCTATTTTGCCACCTATGCTAAGCATCTGACTACAATAAGCATCTTTGAAATTTAAACTTTAAAATGCACATTTTTCCAGCGAGAATTAGAGTTCTTAGGCCATAAATTAACCAACGAAGGTATTTAGTCACTTCCAGATAAAGTTACAGCCAAACACAAGATTTCCCCTTCAAAAGGATAAGGGACATTCAGGTAATTTTGGGGATGACCAGTTATCACTGCCAATTTATCCCTCATTTTTTGAACTTGCGGAGCCTTTAATCTACCTGTTACAATAAAACATGCCTTTCCAATGAGAGTCATTGCAAGAACAATCCTTTTATTAATTATAATTATTATTAACTAAATCCTGTTCTAGTACATCCAAATTTGATAAGTCCTTCCTGCTTACTTCTGATGTCAGCGATTTTGTTGTTAATGCAACATTGGTGCAACATGATGAAACCAGGTAGACCACTCAGTTGCATATTTTATCAAGGCTTTTATAAAGCCAAAGGGAAGTATAACATCATCAAGCGTGAGTGTTTAACAGTAATCTTAGCCATTAAACATTTCTGCCTTTCCTATATGGAACACACTTTAATGTAATAACCTGTCACGCCTCCCTTTCTTGATTAAAAAAGATGCACGGTCCTGACAGATAATTAGGTTGTTGGACTCTATGATTAAAAACTATATTTTTAAGTTTTCATTGACCTAGTGTCATCCAATAAAAGCTGATGGTCTCTCCCGTTTACCAGTCCTGACAGTTTTATATGCTGATGAGGACCGTATATAAGACCTCCATTGGCACTCTGATTTATGGTCATTAGAAACTCCTGAAATCTAGAGTGAACTTAGATAGCGAGCAGTCAATATTCAAATAACTGATGGTATGCTCTATAAATTAGTAAAAAAGTGGCTCCCTTATATCCACCCCTCTGATTGGACTAAGGGTGTTATTGCAGGGCATACTATTACCAGACATGATACAGTATGAAAAATCCCCATAATGGTTGAAATCCCCAAAATACTTAAGATGTATTGCTCAGCTTGATCTAACATGTTTAAGATGCTTGTATCACCTGTCACCAGCTTGATAGGCCCAACTAATGTTTCAATATCAAGTATTTGCTCCTTAGGCCCCTTTTCATATGTTAAGCATTGACTTATAGGTCCTCTACCTACAGGAGTCCACAGTAACCAATATATCATTTTTGGCCATAGATCACCATACCAAATGAATTGAAGCTGTATCCATTTATACAGCCACTGCCCGAGCAACCACCTTCTTCCTGTACTGACAACTCTTTGTGCAGTGTGGTAGCCAAAGGGTGCTTCATATCTGACAACGGCATCAATTTTAACTCAGAGGTGATCTGAAAATTAATGGCCATATTTGCACTTATCAGGATTTCGCAACACCCTAAAACACATTCTCTAATTGGGCTGTAGAAAGAGCTAATGACATTTTTTGTCTCAATTAAAAAAAGATGGCTTCCACTGACCCACTATGATGGAATCACTTTTTCCTAGGTGCCCTGCTTTCCTATTGCGCAAGCTATCACATGTTGATAGAGATGTCCCCTAAGGCGGTTTATGGCAGGGAACCCCGTCTTACCAGCTATTATATATCCCTATCTAACATTGACAGCTCCCAAAAACTTCTTAAATCACTCTGTGCGCCTTAACGTATGATATTATATGACTGCAGTCATTGTCCATGGATGCTTTGGTGCATATCATGACTATGGAGATGGTATGAAGTAATTTATGATAACTCTTTTTGCCGGTTTACCAACCAGGGGACTTAGAGATGTTCTATTACCATCGCCCTGGAGGAAGAACATTAAGCTTGTGACTCCTTGTTCTAGTCCAAATAAAGTCTTGTATAAACGTTGGTCGAAATATTCTATTGTCAGCACTGGTAGAAGCTACTCATCAAACAAATACACGGGCCATTTTTCAGAACTTTCATAGCCCTCTGACAGGATTTTGAGGGGGTATTGGCAGAATTCGCACCAATGAGATGAATTTATTAAAGTTAAGATTTATCTCACACATCTACCAATGATTTAATTCATGACTCTAAATCAACAAAGGCATAAGCCCCAAAAACATTGGGTGGAAGAAAAAGAGATTTGGATGCCATAAAAACCAATACTACAAAGAAGCCACCATAGCAATTTTAGAAGACTAGCATGACATGAAGAAAGACATCTTGTTACACGCCTTTTCCTGAAGTCCAAGAAACATCGATTGTTGGTCCACCATGGAACATCCCATGTAGGACAAACCCCATTTTTTATAGATATCCCAAACTCAAATTTGTTATTTTTTTCACTTAAATAGTTTTTAAAAAGCTTCCTATTTTAGGATTTTTGAGGTTATTCATTTAGCCTTATTCATCCCAGTGGTTATGGCCCCTTGATTATATTATTAAAGATACCAATGTCCAGCTCTGATTAGCTTTGAAGCCTGCCCCTTTGCTTGAACCTTCTATCTACAGTGCCAACGTGGTGTAACACATCCTGTTTATATACCCAACTTTAAAGTCGTCCTTAGCATAATTAACACTACACTTTTCAAAAAAGAATGGCGCTTAGTACTTTTTGTCTTCAGTAAATCAGATAGATTTTCTTAAAGTATCATGGAATATACTAATTGTCACCAATTGCCGTTAAGCCCATGTTCCTCCAGATTACCAAACCCAATGGTAATTAATTCAACTTGCAAGATATAAGCAAAAGCGACTATCTGATGGCACTTTTTATATATAATAGGGATACAAGTTAGCTAAAAGCACTTATATGTTGGCATGGTCAGGGAGTATAAACCTAGACGCGGTGAAAGGTTCATGTTTGGTTAGCTAAATGGAGCATATATCTCATTGTAGAATTCCTTAGAATACTTTAAATAAATTTCCACACCCACTGTAATTTGATAGCCCACTGGAATGATTGTGCTTTGATTAGCCATAGCATAATGTCATTAGATTCCAGAATCTGGATGGGTAACAACTTAATAATGCCATAAATCTGCTGATAACCAATTAGCACTATACCATCCTTAAACGCGAGGGTAACTAATAGTTTTGAGGCGCCTGGGTCTCATTTTTCCAATATTGTAAAAATAGGTGAAGAGTTTATTCTACTAGTCATCACGCTGACCTTGGCTCGCTTAACCTGTATGGCTGACTTGCTGCTCAGGGGTCTACTCCACAAAGATTAGGCATCAGACAACCTTCGCTAACATTACAATCATTATTTTTAAGCAATTTCTCTCCTGATGTTACCCCTTGTAGTATTGATCACTTTGATAGACTGTCCGCGCTCATATGACCTCTTGTAGACACCTTTAAACTTATTTAACATATTTTGGCCCTCAGGACCTAACAGAAACCAATCCAACCTCTCCCTTGAAAAATAAGCTCCAAGGTATCTGCAATAGAAAGTGTCTTCTTCCAAACAGGGAAAGTCTTATATTTGCTACTGGACACAGAATATTAAGTAAATCCCATACTGGTTACTAGTGATTACTTCACTTTAGACTATATAAGTGCAAAAAAAGGGTAATTTGAGTTTCTGTGATAAGGGGTTTTTATTAAGATAAAAAGTGAAATATTTTACTTAAAGGGAAAAACAAGATATGAAATTAATAAAATATTGAAAAGTATTTAGGATTAGGGTTTAATATGGCGTATGCAAAAAAATCCCCTAGTCATACATCTTCTGACTGCTTCTTTAGTAACTTCTTCTGAGATAATTCTTGTAGCCGCAAACTTCATATTGTGGTGGTTATCCCTGAACCTGGAGTTCCAAGGCTTTTGTATTAGTCCCCGCTTCTGGATTTTGGGCCTTTATTTCTTCTGTTAATATTGTTTGTTTTACCAATCTGGAAATACTCTGCTTAACATCAGGTTTGAATGATGGCACTCCTACAATGTGCCTTGCATCGTGGTTTGAGTGGATTTCAAAGTTGGATGGTTACCCAATTTTGGTAATATTCACCTTTAAACCTCAGAAGCTCATGTCAGCATAATTTAGAGTTCTCATTATATCACATTGGCGGAATGCAAATTATTTTGGCCCCCAAAGGATATAAGGGGGTCAATTTTCACAGTGATTTTTGACTTTAACATTGTCTTCATAAATTGAATCTTATGACTTGTGAGGGTGAACATTTTATTTCGCATGACGTCATTCAGATTTAACTGATATCCCATTTTTCTTCCATGTCTATAAGAGGCCTCAATTGCCTCCACCCACAGTGGCTTGATCGCTTGTACCCTTCACCATTTTGCATATTACTTTCATTCATTCCATTGGTCAAGAAATGACTTTCTGCATCAGTCACAGACTCATCTTCAACACTTCCTTTTCCAAAACGAGACCTGTGGAATGATCTAAGGTTCCAGGCGTCTACTCTATTACAACAACATTAGTATCATCATCCCAGATGGAGTATTCCTCCCCCCTTATTTTTTAACACAGTAGCAGGACCAGTCCAAATGGCATGTAACTTCTCAGGTTGTGCTCCCCACAAGTATTAAAAAATCTTGTCTCCTAGGAGTAGCTCTGTTAGCCTAGTTTCTCTGGCTCTCCCTTTGGCTTTGAAGGAGGCTCACATTGCTTCATGAAGCCTCTAACTGTATTCTCATAAGCTCTTATGCTAACTCCAGTTGGTAACTCCTGGGTGGTAGGTACTTTTAATTTACTGAGATGATTGGTGCCATGAGGGTCAGCAATGTGACCACTTCCCCTACAGGGATATGAACGGCAACATCCAAAGCACACGATGATGACTCAACTGGTAAGACAACTGCGCTGATGGCAGCAACTGATCACACTTCAACTTGTACTTAAGAGCTATCTACTTTAAAATTCCTCTTAAGGTCACATTCACTCATTTGACACTCCCATTGAAGGATGGATTGCAAGGAGTATTGAACTTCATTTTCACTCTTAATAGACCAATCAGATTCTTCAGCACGTGTGAGATAAAGTTCTTTCCATTGCCTGATAGTGGAATTTGATGGAATTCGTGTCTTGTGATCACTTTACTGTACAAGAAACAGACAGTGAAATTTGTGGTTTATGACTTGACCACAAAGCTTCTACCCACTTAATGAAGTGGTCAATTGCTACTTGGATATACTTGGCTCCACTGGATGCAGTTAGCAACGGGCCCACCACGTCAATTGAGACATTATTGAACAGTGCAGTGTGGGGAATTGACATTATCTCAAATTGCTTCTCAAGAAGGCAAAAGCTCGCAAGGTACACACAACTCCAAGGCTTGGTGTACTTCATCAAACATGCACTCCCAATATAATCTCTTTTTTTAAGTATGCCAACGTCCTTTGGAATCTTTCATGGCCTACGTGCTTGTGAGACTCCATCACTAACTCCACGCAATTCACTAGTCCATATGTATGGGTACCTCTTATTTTGGATCTTCTTTTGCAAATTTCCATTAACACGCTTGGTGTCTTTATAACATCTTTCAGGACGCTCTTTTCTTTACTCAGTTTTAGCCTGCCAGAACTCTTTAGGTAGCCCAATTAAGTCATATAGGCGAGCACTATCTGCCATCCGCAGGGGGAATACTGGTAACCTTGACAAGCCATCCACGTTGTGTTTATGTACATAGTGATATATGATTTTTAATTCATACCCTTGGAAGAGGATAATCCAACGGGCATGGCGTCCATCAGGATCCTTCATGTTTCTTAAGCAGCTGAGCAACGTCTGATCCATGAATAAATTGGAAGTACTTTATATAGATAAGGTCTGAAAAGTTTGACAGCTCTTATCACGGCCAAGCACTCGCATTTGGTAAATGCATAATTATTTTTTGGCCTTGTTGAATAATTTGTAGTAGTACTCGATCAGGTGAACCACCACGTCTTCATCCAGTTGTGCTAAAATCGTGCCAAGTCTCACATCACTGGCATCAGTGTAAAGGTAGAAGGTCTTGTTGAAGTCTGGATAGGCCAATATTTGTGCTTCTACCAATCATGGCTTCAACTCTGCAAATATCTGCTCCTGATCCAGGCTCCAATTGAGCTTTGTCTCTTTAGTGAGCAGGTAGGTAATTAGACGTTAAGTCCATGAATGGGGATAAACTTCCTGTAGTACCCCACCATTCAAAGGAACACTTGTACGTCCCTAATACTCTTAGGTGTTTTCTTTTTACAATGGCGCTCACTTTCCTGTCCAAGGCTTAATTCTAAAAGAGCTAATCTCGTGCTCCAGGAACTCCAGCTGTCTCTTCAGGAAAGTACACTTGCTTCATTTCAGTTTCAGGTTGGATATGCGCAACCGCGTGAAGACCTCCTGTAGGTGCTGCAGATGTTCTTAAAGTGCGACTGAATACAGTTAATAGTCAAGGTATATCAACACACTTGATAGCTTAAGATCTTTAAAGATACAATACATTGCGCGCTGGAAGATTGCAGGGGCGTTGCAGAGCCCCTGTGGTATCCTCATGGGTTAAAAACCCCTGGCTGCTGATCAGGGTGCATTTCTCCTGATCCTCAGGCGAGAGCTCTAGTTCATGTAGCATCTGGCTAGTTTCATTGCTGGAAATTATATTGAGCCATTATGGCATTTCAAAACATCATTGATGTGCATTAGCGGGTATGAGTGCTTCTTTGTTATCTCGTTTAGGTGGTGGTAGTCAATGACTACTCTATGGGTCCCATATTTCTTGTGCATCAACAACAAAGGAGATGCCCATGGACTCTTCGATGGACAGATTAGCCCGTTTTCAGCTAATTGGTTAAGCTCTTGTGCAATGACTGCGTCCTCTGGCTTCAGTTGGTAGCAAGGTTTGAACTTGAAGGGGATAGCAGAACTGGTGTCCATTTTTTTGGAACTCGCCTTTGCACAGGTTATAGTCATTGGCGCCTGTACTGAAGATACACTGAATTCTAAAGGGTTCATTGAGCTCATCCTACTGCTTAGGGGTCACAGCCCCAAACCTGAGCTCGTCAAAACCTCCTATTGCATGGACAGATTCACTTTCTTGGCAACTGATCAGTTGGGCCAGTGCTACAACTTAACCTATCTCAATTTTGATTGGTTGGGTTGTGATGTTTCCAACACAATGTTTAACTCTCCAGAGTAGGTCATATCGTATAAACCTGAAAATACTCTGGATTCTTGCTCTTGAATTCTGTCTCAACTGTACACTTCTACAATGCTTTCAGATGGAATCTTCACACTGATCAATAGTTTTATGATAGTATAAAGTTAAGTTTAAACTGATCTGACAAGTTGAGTACTAAAACACCCAATTAACAAGTCCAAATTCTAGAGGAACAGCTGCTTGAGTGACTGTTTTTAGAATGGGAAAAAATTTCGCCAGTGGGTGCACATGGGCCATAGTGGTGTCTATAACCCTAGCGTTGAACCAGGCAAACATGGCCCCACGTCCCAAGGGTTGTTAAAATAAGTGAGTTGGAATAGGTGGTTTGAGTTTCATTATCAGGTTGAGTTTGATGTTTAAGATTTATTGGAAAAGTAGAGAAAAATCAAATGACAACTTCCTCAGCGTGGTACAACTGAATAATGGTCTATTTGGGGGAAACTTATCTAATCACAGGATTGGGGCCCTTGAAATTTGACCTAAACCAGCAAACTTTTAGGGAGTGGGGAATTAAGATCAAACCTATTGGGAATTGATATTGAAAGAGTTGGTGGTGGGCTGAGCTGCTGCCAATTGGCCTCAGGCACCCAAATTTCATCTTTTCCATTTTTTGATGGTTAATGTGCAACATCTCGCCCGATGGGCAACAAGAACCTCCAAGGGCCACCCCACATAGGGGCAGTTCCAATAGGTCAGATTGGATTCAGGATACCCAAACTGACTGCACCCGGTCACTTGAGCGTCCATTTGGCCAAACAAAATTTTTTGAGTAGTGCTCTTGATGTGAGAGGAGAGGGTTTCGAGTTAACACTTTCCAATGATGCCCTGATGCCATTGGTAGACTTTGCCACAGATTTAATATTGAGAATTCATGATTTAATAGGTACAAGCCCGCTTGACGTTGTTTCTGAAGTTTCAAAGGCAGATTTTGTTTTGATTACATCATTTCTCAGTGGCTCAAAGCCACTAGCAAGTAAAAATGAGGATTTGATCCCCAATACTTCATTACTTGAATATGTGCACCCGTTGGCCCACGTTACCTTGGTAGTAGGTTTTCTGGATATTTCTGCACAAATTTCTTCAATTCGCCATAATAATTTGGCAGAAGAAATTGTGGTAACTGGTGGGGGAAACTTCAGAGGGATGGCTGTCAACCAACGCTCATCTACCACATGGGCAATATCACCCTGCGTGACAAGGGGGACATCTGCCATATTAGGACCCTTCTTCATGGGGAATGGGAATATTGCCCAATCTAGGCAGAGGGGACGCTCCCCCAGACTTACAGATAGGGTCTTTCTATTTTGATCTCCTGGTCAAATCTCTATGGTTTAACTGGAACTCAAAGGAAGCCTTTTCTCTGCACTCACAAAAGGCAGTAGTTGCTTTACACCTTTCTAAGACAAGGTGTATTAAATGGGGTAGATAGATTGGTTAAATTTTAACCAATCACATGCATTATTTTTTTTTATTTAACTGAGGTAAGCCAACCAGGGGACAGACGTTACTGAACTAAAGCTAAAAATAATCATAAAATAACTATAAAAACAAAACGCCCAAAATGGATGAATCAATTGAATCATACCTAACAAAATATCCAGCCAGGTGGGCAGCGAATACTGCTATCCCTCCATGGTGGACGGGGAGGGGGGATCATGGGGCTCATCTTCAGCCGCATCCATCTCATTCCAGAGTAGGGTGCGTGTTAAGGCAGATAATAGGGGTGTGGGGGCATTGGCGGTATGGGGTTTGATATCTCTGATGACTGGAACTTCCAAATAGTTGTTAGCCATCATAATGCCAGCGATGTATTTGGCCAAAGCGTCTTCAGCTTTGAGGTGGGCGTCTGGGAATTTAACAAATGTGGCAATGTTGGTTCAGGTTATCTTTGCTTTCAGATTCCGTGCTACTGTTACCACGTTCTGGATGGCTTCAGTGAAGTTTTTGTGTAAAATTTCATATTGATCTTACTTTGTGCAGCAAGATCTTTGGGGATAATGGGAGGCGGAATTCTTTCTGCGAGCGCAGCCACAGATTTGGCAGCAGCTTTGCAGAGTGGATGTAAATCTGATGTGTCAGCTGCTTCTACTGCAAGCTGATGGTCGCTGTCACATGCATTATTTCTGTGGTTTAATTTTCTTGTCCTTAAACACCAGTGGAAGTTGATAGCTTAAGCTGCTTACTGTTCTAGTGGTGAGATCAATTTTCGCTTAGTTGGATTTTCAATTTTTTTGTTGGTTTACTGGTGCATTTTCGCACCTAAATTACAACAAATATCTGAAAGGAAAGTTAATTCTTCTAGTGCTGGATATTCTTTGGTAGGGGTTTAATAAACCACTTATAGTAAACTAATAATAAAAAGGTAGCTAAAAGTATAAGTTTTTTAGAATTTCTATTTGTAACTGCAGGGGGGTAAGAAATGAACCCACTCAATATCTAGCAGCTTAGTACTTAAACTATATTAAGGTATAAAGATAAATCAATGCAAACTTTTGATTAGCTTAGCAATGTCCAAATTAGGGAATATGTGGATTTAACCTATTGGAGCTTGGGAAACTCGCCTCACTTTGGAAGAACAGCTGATGGAAAGTTGGTTGCAGGTATGATATATCCGTGATCCAAAGATTTTATATATTTTACCCAATCGTTGGGATGAAAAATGTTTTCACCTTGTGGAACACCCTCCAATCCTATAAAAGGGGCTTTTGTTTCCGCAGTGTTGGTTGTACTAAATCAATTGTAACATTGGGAAAGACCCCAGAATGGCTCCCAAATTTGGCCAATGATTTGGTGCAATCTTAATGCTCAAACTCGTGCTATTTGCCTGTTTATTAATAAATGTGTTACCCAGTTTGAGGGGTTCCACTGGGAATTATACAGAGTCTTTTGGCTAATGTTTTTTAATTACCTCCAATTCACTCTTATTAATAAATCAGACTTGTAATTGTCTGTCATGCCCCAAACTCCAGTCAAAGCTGTGTCCCAATAAGGAAATCATAGTGGTCATTGTATAAAAAAACTGCAGTGCCATCAATATCATGCGCCCAAAGCATAAAGCAACGCGTAATAAGCTCCTAAAGTTCAGGTAATGTCAGGTCCTGTGGTGCGATATTTCACAATGTAGTCAATATTGGGAATGAACTTGAGTTTTCTCATGAGTTTAAAGGGGATAATGTTGAATGGAGCCCCGGTATTTAGAACTTCCAAAACGTGCACGTTCTGGATTACTTCTATTTTCATTACACTCTTGCTGAAAGGGTTTCCAGTGATCAACACGTCAATGGAAGATTTCTCAAACTGTCTCAGAGCAACAACACTCATGTTAGCAATGCAGTATCCTTGCCATCTGGTGCAAAAAATTTTAAGGTAGCCACAACCAACTGTTCTCCTTCTTTAACTGAATTGATCACCTTGGTAAGCTGATCCTCCTGTACCAAATAGCTATCACTCAATGCAGATCCTTCAGTGCTGTGTACTCAGTCTAGTGGGCACAGATACTGTGCTAGCTGCCCCTAACACGTGTTATCCTTTACATGCCAAGTAATTGTTTTCATGGTCATTCTCACCCTCATTGTGGATATCCACCCAATTTGCGATGTTGGGTGTATCCTATTTAAGGATTGGTTCCTTTTTATCTGTGGTAAGTAACAGGCAGGATTGATAGAAGTGCCCAGGTTGGTGATACTTATGGAAAATAAGCTTTTAATGAGGCAAACGTTTAATCGGTTTGGTACCCTTCTTATTAAGCTTGTAATCATTAACATTGACGACATAACCAGCTTTATTAACTCTTCGAGAGGGAGGTGTAGGTCATATAGCCTAGTAATTGTATTTGTACATCCCTTGTATGTCAAGTAGCGCCTCCTTAAGTGCTTTGAGGGACGTCGCACTCTTTACCGCCAGAGTCATATGCATCTTCAGGCTATAATGCATCTCTATGGAGCTTAGTAAACGGTTTTTGTGGAGGGGAGATCTAGATCTCCTGTGATCAATAACTGCTAAGTCTTGAGGTAGTAGAAGGTTTGTAATTCTCAAGTAACACATTTTTGTCCATTTTCATCATGTGGAACTCTTGTTTTTTTACTGGAAGACTTGATCACTAATGACCTCAGAGAGTAAGATGTTCTTTACTTCAATCCAAAATAACCCAGATCATAAGCTCATACTCAAGATCTCCTGCGCCGCGCGGCTTATGCACCCTTGCATGTGGTGATCCTTCTTGTGCTCGCTAGTACCATCCATGCTATTTTCATACATCTGAAGTAAACCTGCAATTATCCCCTCACTAAGAATACATGGTTTGAATTATGGCTTAAGGTTGGGTTTTTATTTACTAGGGTTAGCGTGCATCTTTTTAGTCTTAGTAGCAGTTCTGACTGATTGTATTACATTCCTTTGAGCGTCCCACATAGATGCCTCCAGTCAAGTTATAGGTCAAGTAGAGGTAGGCTCTGGTACAGTATGAATTTGTGCTTTCAAATCTCTTATATTTTTGTCCATCACAAACAGCATGTTGTCGTGCTGTTTCAAGCGCTCTCCATATTCATTCAAAGTGGTTATTGTTTTACCATTCTCTTTTTTTAAGAAATAGAATTTTCTCCCAAAAGTAAATGATCATAGCTTCTAATTTTATATTAGTTGATGGTCCTCTCACAATAAGTAATGATGCAATTTGGGCTCTTTTATCAGTCTCCTTAACTTTCTCAAAATCAGTTAATAGATCGTGCAATTAAAATTCCAGGTTACAGAGTCTAATATGATTTGTATTCTCATCTCTCATCAGGAGTTCAGAGGAATTCTCTCCATGATACACTTACATATCCGCTTCATTGTCAAATTGCTTGGGAGAATTTTTGTGGATATTGCTAGGGTCTGATTGTGCCACCCCTGTAATGAGCACCACAGTCAGCACGCCAACCTCAGCTCACTTAATTTTTGATGTCAACTTGCGGCTCAGGGGATCTACTTAATGAAAATTTGGCACCAGACATGCTTCACTAATATCAAAATCATTCTTAAAAAATTATCTCTGATGTTACCCTTGTAGTAATGATCACTTTGATAAAATGTCCGTGCCCATGGTGAACCTAATGTAGACAATCTTAAACTTATTTGAATACGTAGGACCTCAGGACCTAACAGATTCCAATCTATCCTCTCACTTGGCAGCTAGGCTCAAAGGTATTTGCAATAAAGAGTGTCTCTTTCCAAACAAAGCAAGTCTCAGACTGGTTACTTGACACATAGTATTAGGTAAATCCCAGACTGGTTATTTGTGAGTAAAACACTTAATACAATATAAGTATAAACAGGAGTATAAACTTGATATTCTGTGGAAAGGTTTTTAAGGATAAAAAGGAAATATTTTATACTTCAAGGGAGAAAGATATAAAATGAATAAAATATTGAAAAGTTGTTTGGGGATTTGGGGTTTGATAGGAGAATTTTCAAGATCCCCTAGCCTGGCATCTTCAGACTGCTTCTTTAGTAGTTTCAACCATTTTAGATATTTTTTGTAGCCACAACTCCCTCTTAAGGTGGTCATCTCTGAACCTGAATGTTCAGAGGCCTTTGTACTAGTCCCTGATTCTTGATTTGGTACATTGTTTCTTATGTTGGTATTGTTTCTTTAACAAATTTGCTAATTTTCTGATTGAAATCAAATTTGAGAAATGGCGCTCCTACAATGTGCCTTGCATTGTGGTTTTAAGTGACTATTAAAATTGGGTGGTTGCCCAATTTGGTAATATTCACCTTCAAACCTCAGATACTTAAGTCAGCATAATTTGGTTTACTCATCATATTGTCACCGGCAGAATGTAAATTATTTAAGGCTCCAAAAGATATATAAGGGAACTAATTTTCAGAGTGATTTTTGGCAATAATGTCATCATATTAAATTAAATCTTCAAAATTGTGAGGCCAAAGATTATTTTTCATGACGCCATCCTGATTTAATGAAAACTTTCTTGTCCACATCTATTTTGGGGTCTTGATCACTCCCCTCCACAGTGGGTTGGTCACCTGTACCTCCACTAGTTTAGGATTTATTTTTGTTCATTCCACTAGTTGAAGAATGACTTGTTGCACCAGTCGTGGCCCAATCCATGACACTAGTATTTCTAAAATGTTCTCTTCAAAATCAGCTTTGGCCTTATAAGATTTAACAAAGAGGTACCAATAAAAAAGTCATAATTTTTATTTGTGAAACGATGGCAGGAACATATATCACCAATGAGCTTATAGGCAGCAGCACTGCACTATAAGCTCCTTAAAAAGGTTTCTGTCTGAGTCATGCATCATCATAGATTTTCTGGTGATCTATGTCCAATGAGAGTAAGTTACTTCAATAGTCTAGTGGATACAATGTTGATAAGTGCCCAATGTCTACAATAGCTCTGACTTTGAGCTTATTTACTTTAATATTAATGTAGTACACTCATAAAAATAGGCACTAGAAAGTTATATTGTGTGGAAATCCATAATGACCATATGACTTATAAGGGTGTGGGAGGTGAGTTGTTAGGGCATATGGCTACCAACCTGAAGGTTGCAGGTTCAATTCCCGCTCTTTGCACATCGATCAGGGTGCCAGCTGAAGGAAGCTATTGGCGGTTAAGAGGTCTAATAACACGAAAATCTTACCCAAGACGTAACCAGAAAATTATGAGTCCTGATCTAGAGGTGGAAAGACTTTCATTGACAGAGTTGACCTGCTCAGGTTTCATGTCAACACTTTCTTTCTCTATTTTGGTAATGTCCATCCCCTGTTCAGCTTGCCTCAAATAAATATAATACCATATGACTTATAACTATGAAAATAATTTGAAAATTGAGGGCTAATTCTTTCAAGGCTTTAGTAGGTATAGCTCTTGGACCCCGTCCAAATTAGGGTCTTGCCAGAGGTGACTTTGAGCTTTTTTATTTTAATTGTTGAATGTAAAGTTTAATACTTTCTGCGCTAATTTGCCTTCATGTTTGTTTTTGAGTGAGTTGTCAAAGCTAATAAACGTCAACAAGTAAATTAAACGTATGAGGTGGGGCCTCAGAGATATTGTTACACAATTTTTTATTGTTTATTGGTTCTTATGGTTTTCTTATAGTGGGATTTATAGAAGATTGGTGGTCTTAGGTGTTCATCAAATACTCCACGCTTCTTTTCCCAAGTCATCATCATCTAGATGGTTCACCACATGAACTTTTGACTTTAAGGACTTTAAGAGCATATATTTTCATGTTGCTTTGCTCTTTTCAAAAGGTGACCAGCCATGGATCAAACATCAAATTATCTGAAAAAGAGCTTTGAGGCTTAAATTAAATCCTTTTTGGAAAGATGAACCTGTTATGGCTATTGCAAAGCTCACAGTAACTTCTGTAAGGGCTCCAAAAATGGTGCAACGACATAGATAATCTACAATCTGAGTAATAATAATGATTTCTCATAAAGTTCTGATAATTAATCCTAATATAAATCATTTTAAGGCTTTCAGGCATTGCAAAAGGTGATCTTAGCATCAAAGTCATTATAACGAGAGCTCTAGTTAACGTCTGTACCACCCACTATAATATATTGGCAAAAACTTACAGATTTCATTTTTTAAACAGCTATAAAGTATATTGGCAGTTCAGGTAGTCATTCTTTCCTCTACACCAAATTCTTTGATAAGTAGGACCTTGTTGTTTAAGTAAGTAATAACAACTCTATAAATCTTCATAACTAATTATTAACTTTTAGAGTCCAGAGTGTTCATTAAAATATCAATATTGTCCTTAGAAAAGGCACCCTTATATTAATCTCATATAGGTTTATAAAATACTACAAGTTCCCATCTTTGTTAGTTTAGACAAATTTATAGATTTACATAAAAAATGGCAGCTGTTGTACCTAGTCCAGAGGAACACGTTGATCCCATACAAATTTCTGGGTGAGTAGATGAGAGTGGGAACAAAAAGCATGGCACCACCAAAATAGCCTGAGTGGATGGTGTCACAGTGATACAAGTGTAGGTAGTGGGCGTATTGCAAACTAGTTGTACTGGAGTCTCACAAGGAATAGTCTTTGAAGAAGCAGGGAAATATTTACCAGAGTATCATTATAATCAGCCGCTCTTGCCTTTATTAAGGAAAGTAAGAAAGTTAGGCATGTTGCATGTAAACAATGCCTCATTGCGTTCCATGTCAGCCTTCTTTAGAAATATATCATTTGTCAATAAAAATATTTGATAGTCATTTAACTTGACTGACCCTTCTGGCATCTGAAAAGTCATACTAGATCTTTTTTTGAATTGATCATCATATGTGAAGATGGCGGCATTCAGCCTTTATCATGGTTTCGATAAGTTTGATTTTTTTGGTAAGTGGCCTAAAGATCTGCTTTCAATTAAAAGTTTTTACAAACTAGTACCCTTACTTTCTGTCTATGAGTTTGCATCAAAGATGCAGGGAATCAATTTCTTGATATAAACCAGTGTCAGTGTGAATGTTTTTATCAAAATCATCATCTAGTCCATTAAGGCAGTGGTGATTAAGTTCTAAGTACTATATAATTATATTAATAGGAATCATGCCCTAATAGCCTTTTGGTAACATGGCCGGCGTGGCCATTTACCTTGTCTCATTTTGAAAGATACCTCAGACTTAGTTTGTTATATTAGTGGTCAGCCAGTTCATTTTATTATTAAGTCCACTTCTTTAACACATAATTTTCAGCTTGGGTGCAGTGGTGAGTAATATCAGCAATATAGTGAGTGGTTAATTCTTAATTACTCCTAATGTTATAACAATCTTAATTAGATCAGCATCGAGCTTAGCAACGAGTTCTTCCACCTTCTGATGGGTGGCTTGAGTCTGTTTTTGAAGGTAAAGAAAGAAAGCTTTAAGATCATAAAATGATTTGTTCATTTTTTCAACTTATAAGCATTAACACGTTTTTAGATAAGTAGATGCAGCCAGGACGCTGATTTCACTATGCTGATGGGCAATAGTCCTGTGGACTTGGTGAATGGAAGGGTTTATGTTTAAAAATTACTTTGCTAAGCTTCTCTTGAGGTGCAAGCTGCTTAACTATTGCTCTAATGGTCATCCAATAGCTGAAGCAATAAATATCACGTTAAAAAATTTAAAACTTGTGAACACTCAAACATGACCAAGTGGCCCTTTTCCTTATTAGCAGAATTAAGGCAATAGCTGGTACTTGACTATTTGGACACTTTGGCAAATTTGGGATAATGAGATGTTACAAGTTTGAGTCAATGCTTGGGAATCCAATTGTCTATCTGGGGTCACTCCATGTTTGAAGCTTCTGTCTTGTCATTATTTGAGCTATTAATTAAAATTGAGTGAGTATAGAATATCCTTGGTCCATAGAATCCAAAGAATATTTCTTTGCTGAAGCCAATGACAATTTGCCCCAGTTTAGGATTCAAAGTTGATAAAAGTAGTGCACAAGGATTCAGTAAGTGCCCCTGTAGTGAGTACCACAATGTTGAAATTGGTGCAGGGGCGTCATTACTCAGGTGCACAGGTTAATTAGCACACAAGAACAATGTACTGTCCAAAGACAGCCCTGGTAAATACACACAAAAACCTTAGTTATCAGAAACATATATTTTTAAGCAAAAAAGCACATCATAGTATAAAATACTGTCAGTGGCTAAGTGGCTTGATAGAGAAAATAAACTTTGTTGTAGACTCCTTCTGGATACATAGAATAAGATCTCCTTCCAGATGACAATCCCGCCTAGATATACTTTCTAATTCCAATAGTATTATTGGTGCATATTTCTACTAAGGAGCACTCAAGGATAGCATGATAGGCGTAATATCAAAAAACATGCCAGGGAAACAATTTCCTAGGACTTAAAGCATTTCCATAATAGTATCATTAAATTATACTTCTATTGAAATACCAGCAGATGGCTGCAGCAGATAATAAGGAACTCTTGCCAAATATTATATGCTGGAATAGGGGTAAGATACTACCCCAAATATCTAATGAGTGATATGAATCCAGGCCAATGGTCTGAGGCTAAATAACTAAATAATCAAGAGCTTCACTGGGGGGATTAGGGATTTGATCTTCCTTCATAATTATTATTAACTGATGTCTCCAATTTAGGGTTATCTTTAGTAATATAATAAAACTTTGGCAACTACATATGTAACCATGGGCTATGGGCGAGATAATTTATGTGTAAACTAATCCTATATATTAACATTTGAGTAGCGTACCAATTAAACCCTTCAGCTAATTATTTGTTAAATTTAAGATTAAAGAAATAAAAATAAAAAGATGGTTGGTCAAACAAATCACTAAAATGGTATTATGTCACAAAAATTAACGTCAATTGTGGCATTCACTTTTATATGACTTGTGTTTAAGCACCAACCTTTGAAGCTCAGTGTACTATGGTCTTGATGGCCAATGTCAGACCACTTGGTCGCGCATTAATGGGGTAATCCGTTTAAAAGTTTTCTATCTGATAGATCAGCTGGAATTGTGCCTACCCTTATGAGAGTTTCCTCCATCATTCATTATTTTTCTCTGTTGTCAGTGTTTAAAACTTCTCACAATGCTATGAGAACCCCATTTTAGTATTCATAGTAGCTTTTTAGCGCATTTTGTGACTTTGTTTTGCTTTTTTTAATGTCATATTCAATTTTTACTTTTAGTTTTTTATAATTTTGGCTATGAAAAGTTTATTGAGCTCATGGCTTTTGTAGTGAGTGCTCATTCCATTACAAGTAGATAATCCACATGAGCAATAAAGATGAACAATGGTACTTACTACAAGAAAGGCTAAAAAACTCCAGATAAAAATATCTCAGAACTAAAGTTTTATAAGCTACAACTACTAAAATCAAACTAACTCAAATACCATTTAACAAAGAATAAAATCTTTTTATCACTTGAGAAAGCCCTATAAGAATTATCTATCCCAACTATTAACCAAATAAGCCTATTGTACTGAAATGGCAACAATGTCTTACTCTCTACCCTCAAATCACATATGATTAAACCCAGTAGTAAAAGATACCATTTTATATATCAATAAAGTCACAAACTTGGTAGATGTATATAAAACCAATTTAAAAAATGATCTTAGAAGCGACCTTATTTTTCACACATTGTTCCATTTTATCTGGAATAGGGCGTCCTAAGAGAGGCAAAAAAAAGGTTGAAAAAAGACCCCAAGGACTCCCTCTTTTAGTTCGCACAGAATTAATTTTATTTAACTGACAAAGGTGGGTTGTGATGGCGCTGGTAGAAACGAATTCAACTTGGCTTAATAAATAAATATATGAGAGAAGAAGGGACATAATAAAACTAAAATCACGAAATTCTGATTGGTAAAAATAGGAGAATTTTTCAAATAGGTAGAATTGTCAGTATGACATGATTTGGGCTTTAATGTCGCTTTAAGACCTTATCCATTGATATTGAAGTATATAAGCACTAAATATTCTAAGTTTCTCTTCCTATCTTTCAGAAATAGGTTAAAAATTACATTAAGTATGTATTTAAACAGTAAATCTGTTTTAAAACGTCAATATTGGGTCAGTCCAGATGTGGATTGAACCCTAATGAAACTACTGCCAAACTTCAAAAGATCCAATCATTGACGCCCTGTAACAGACCACTGTCACAAACAAGTCAAAGGACGAATTGAAACTGAAACTTACTAGGAGAGTGATGGAAGGTTCTCCTCTCCTCAATCTAAAGCTTCAGTATCTATGAGACTTCAATATGATCTTGCTTATTGCAAGTGGCGGTGCCCATGCTGAGATTGCGCCCCTCTAAAACTATAAGAATTACCTCTTTTGATTAAATTAAGGTCCGTCGTTTACTAAACTATCTGCGCCCTTAATTACTGCCAAAGCGAATATAGCTTAGTGAAGAAAGACCCTATGAGGACGAACGCTGAATCTAATCTAACTTATAATCATTTAGACTTTGAAGAAACTGAATATTAAAATAAGATTTCCTGAAACTGATGCTTTCTGTCAGGTCCTTCCAAGGCAACCAGAAAATATGTACCTTACTAAATATGGATCACCTTGCAAAGAAAATATACCTCAACAAAAGGAAGAATTGAGTGTGACAAGATGGGTCCACTCTGGTTGACAGGATATGCTTATTTACAACGATGAAACCTTACAATTCAGTGTACCCATGGACTTTAATATTATGGCCCCAGATGAAGCAGCCTACCAAATACAGTTTATTGAGGCTTTAAACAATGGAAGCCCTACTTTATGGAATTTTGTAACATGTAAATAGTCAAATAGAACTCACTCTACCCATGATGATATTATTTTATGCATCTGGATACCATGGCTATCCTTCTGAGCACAACAGTGGGAGTTACTCATACTGAAGATCTTTCTAGTTACTTGTTCACCCAGCTCTTCATCATCAACTAAGATTACTAGGGTTGTATCACATGGAGCTTCAGAGACAATCTAGCCTCAGACACCAACATCGCTCTTGACTTCTCAAAATATCGAGGCTGCCTCTAACTTTGGCTGAGATAAACTTTGAGGCTACTGTTGACAACTTAAGGAGATTACTAAATGGTAAAATCGCCTCACCCAGCTTGGCTACAAATTTGGTGGAAATTGGCATGATGAGATTTTGCCAGCAGCTCTTTAATTCTTATGTGTCATTGAGCGCACAGTTTTATAAAATGGCGACCAATTTTTTGACTCAACTATCTAAACAACAACAGCTCTGTGAAGCCCAGATTAAAAAACTTAACATGATGAATTTTCCAGCTTAGCAAAGTAGCCCACACTCGCATTGCTAAGAAATGACTGCCTTTACTGGTCCCTGTGGCCCAATTTGGCATGAAGGGCTGAAAGGACCTGAAGGAACTGAGGCCCTGAGGATCCTATCCCTATGCCCATGCGAGATGAGGACATAAAGAATGGATTGCAGATATGGAATGGCAATTATGGGGTGTAGCTCAGGGAGGCTGGATGGATGTTGAAAAATACCTGAAACTCTAATCTAACTCTAACTGCTCTCCATGACAAGATTAACACTCTTCAACTAGCCTTTTCTGATGCGGCTGCCACTACCAGGATATTCAAGCCACCATAAAGGACAATATTGAACGCTTCAACTTGCATATAAAAAGCCCAGAAGCCCAACTATGTATGACTTTTCAACAATAAGGCGACTAAGTTTCTGAGAATCAACGGCTTTAACAACTTCTCAGCTCTAAATCGAGTACTGATCAAGTAGAGAACTTAAGCTGTAACAAACAATACGATCTCCAAATCTTCTGGCAGCAGATGGGCCAATTTCACATATAAATCCTTTTCTTTACTGAGCCTTCAGAGATTGGCAGATCTTCTACCCCTGCTGTCCATGTCCTATCTGAGCCAATTAACTTTTTAAGCTTTCCTTTAAAAAGAAGTATTTACCAAACATGGAGAGCATTAAAGTACTTCTTTTATGTCTATGAAAGTACTATAGAACAAGCAACGGACTGGCAGAAGATGAAACATATCCAAGTCTGCCTCAACAGTAGTGCTTGCATGATCATGCTGACCTACTTTAAAGATAGCACCTTTTGGAAAAAGATTAAAGAAGCCCTCCTTAAGGAATTTAAGAGCAATTTATCTCTAACCAGTTCAAGCAGTCTTATATGCATATAAGACAGAAAAAAGGAGAATCATACACTATGTTCCTTAGCCATTTCCAAAACGATGCACAGTCCTATTTCTTTTACAACTGAGTCACTTTGGATGATGTAGTTGCCACCATGGTGTCCATGTTTGTCTCTTACGGCAATCTGGCGCTCTATTTCACAGCCATTAAGAATAAGTTATAGAAGATACTATTTCAAGCGGGCAATTATGGAAATACCTGAGTCTGAGAATCGCTTTACCTCTTTAATCAAGGGATCAAGACCTCATATTCCTGTGTAGGCTAAAATCCCAAATTTAAATACAAGCGGGATCTGTCCTTACTGTGGCTTCTACAACCACCAGAAAAACCAATGTTGAGAGAAGAAATCATATGAGGCGGAAAAAGAGGCATTAGCCTAGGGAGCCTTGTGCCCTAGGCTGATAAACCTGCGCCTCAACAATCTTATCATAACTTTCTTCCTGAATGTTTCATTATGTCTGCTCCTGACGCCCTTGTTGTCCCTGACAATCCTACTTAGAATAAAAGGTTAATATTCTTATCCTGTTGTAAGTTTCATATATTTCATACAATGTTTTGGATTAGAAGTCACCCAAGTGGAGAAATTAGTACACAAGGCGAAAGTCTAGGCCATTAAGGCACTGAATCCCATGTTAATGTCATTTCATTTTTCTAATGAAGCAAATAAGGATCGCTACTGATTGGGATCATACTCTGGAATATGAGACTACCGGTCCTTCCTGTAAATAATCCCTCAGAGCTTGATCGTCCTTGTCATACAGTTTGGGTCCTTATTAGTATCAGTCCCTGATATAGTTTTAATTACAATAACTATGAGATGCTTCTAGAAGATTTAATTCCTGTCTGATTTTGATGCTCAAATTAGCTTCAAGAACATGTATTTCTTCATCTTAGGATACTGCATTCCCTTTATTGTCAAAAATTCTCCTAAGGAAAAGGAGATGAAATAGCTTTGTAGTTTTATTTTAGAATATCCCAGGTCTTAGAAAAGTTGGAATGTTGAGTGATGGGCCTTAAAATTACCCCTTCTCTCTCAATTGGTAGATGCGTCAGAAGGAATGTCCATTTTTCATTAATAAAACGACAATATTTCCCAAATATCAAGTTTTGATGTAAACAGGAATTTAAGTAACTGTACCCACTGCTCATCTTTTAAATATTTATGGGAAATCTAGTTTATCAAAATGGGAGCCCTTGTCCTTCCCTGCATACTTGATCCTACATATCAAGGGAGCATCACTGTATTGATGGAAATTCTTACTTGTCAGCCATCAATGATCACGCAGAACTACCCAGTTGCATATCTTTTTACCTTACTAATAAAACTTGTTAACTCTGTCACATCTGAGGATCATTAGCTGATATAGGTTTTGAAGAGGTTTCCATTATCATGTGATTATATATTAAGTAGGCGACATCTTAACCTGTAATATACAGAAAATGGCTGAGTCACTGATTGAGGAGTACTCTAACATCTTTTCCAAAGGCCCTGATGATTTGGACTAGCGAAAGGGGTTCAACAACAAGTGCATATTGGAGAATCCTAACCCATCCAGACTCACCTGTATTAAAATCAAAATCAAATAGGCCCGCATAGCTCAGGAAATAAAACAACTGGTGGACGCAAGTCTTCTAAAGCCTTCTTAGAGTCTTTTGGCTTCCCCTCTGCTACTTATCTGCAAGAAGGATGAGAGCCATTGCGTTGTAATAAATTGTCAAAAATTAAGTAAATATGTAAAAAGGACAGTTACCCATTGCCTCAAGTCAAAAATTCTAATCACCTTTTAGCTGGATCTCAGTTCTTCTTGGGTATGGATCTTGCTAGTGGATACTGGCAGATTGAGATATCTTCAGAAGACAGAGTGTAATGCGCGCTTATTTCCAGAAAAGGCCTGTTTAAACCCAATCGCGTGCTCTGAGGGTTATGTAATGACCCTGTGACCTTCCAGCAGGCCATGAATGTATGCTCCAAGATCTGAAAATGTCCTTCATATTGGTCTACCTGTATTATGTCACGTTGTTCTCCTGAACTTTTAATGATCAATTAAAGTACCTTTGAGAGTTTTTAAGAAATGAGAGCCACTTCTATCAAGTTTAAGCCAGCCAAATGTAGTTTCTTTCAGAGTAAGATATTGTTCCTTGGTCATAAGGTTACTTGCGAAGGTAATTCACCATTACCTGATAAAGTTGACGCCATCCAAAAGATGTATTGCCCCAAAGTTTGAGGAATTGTAAGTCTTCCAGGGGATGGTCGGTTACTAATGACAATTCATCCCTCATTTTACTGAACTTTATGAGCCCTCGTTTATTTAATTTATAAGGATGTTCCACTTCACTAAGAAAAATCTCAACAACAATCTTTTGATTTCTTAGGAGAGGGTCTAAGGATTTACCCATATTTGATACACCCTGAGTTTGACAAATCTTTCTTTTTATTCACGGATGCTAATGACATTGCATTTGGAGATATCTTAGCCCAACTAGATTCCGACCAAATCAATCACCCCATACCCTACTTCAGTTAACATTATAAAAGTCCAAATAGAATGATAGCATTATGGAATGAGAATTTTAGATTACTCTTAGCTTTCAAGAAATTATGACCCTATCTTTGTTGGAAGCATTTTACAATTCTAACTGATCATGCGTCCCTTCAGAGGTTAGAACGGATGAAATTTTAAATGGCTAGCTTACACGCTGGGCCCACAAGCTACAAGGTTATGACTTCTCTATAGTTCATTAGACAGGTGCTATACACAAAAAAACAAATGTACTATCTCGCTTTCCAATACTATTTATACTCATTTGAAAAAGATCAGGTATACAAATTTATAAAACCAGAAACATGGGATTGAGAAGCCCCAAAAATCATGATCAGCTAAAATTAATGATGTTTCAAAATTGAATCAATAACGTGTTACTTTATAACAAAGTAGGCTCTGCTTAGCTCCCCTATTTACATCTGTAGGCTAGAAATGTGACCATTATGAAGGCCCATATGACTGTAAGTCATGGCGCTGAAAAACTCTACCAATGGATAAGGATCAATTCTTCTTTGATAGCATGATTGATTCCATCCATGATGTCCTTGACTGATGTCTTGTATGTGCTAGACAAAGATCAACTTTGCCCAATTTTTGACAACAAGTCGTCAGACCATCTTCTCCCTTTGCCATTGTGAGTATTAATGTAATTAGACCACTATTATGGCATTATATGGACACTGATACATAATCATTGCCGTCAACCTTTTCACAAAGTTAGTCAAGATCATCTCCATGGGTTCTGCAATGGCTAAAGCTATCGCCTCATTCATGCTTAAGAACATCTTCACCAGACATGGTAGCCTTAAAGTTCTAATGTCTGACAACGGAACCAACTTCATATTACAAGTGGTGACCAAACTTAACGTGTTGACGGGGATTTATCAGGCCTTTAATGTCCACTACAATCTAGTGACCAATGGTGCCATGGAACAATTCAATGGCACACTCATTTCTATATTGAAATATGACACAAGCCAACCTTAGTAAATGGAATGAGTACCTTTCAGGAGCTCTGATGACATAATGAGTGAGCTACCATCAAATCATCCAGATGTCTCCCTTTAAAGCTTTGTACAGACGAGATCCTATTTTACCCTCCAGTGTTCATCTTATACTGGAGACCTCCTTGCCAGAAAATAACAACTTATTCATGAGAGGATTAGTGGAGGAGATATTAGGTCAAAAGCCTTATTGTTTAGATCCTTTAAAACTGTTACACAAAAGGAGGCAATCCAAACTAATGCTATAAAGTCTCTATTGCCGGAATACCATTTGGGAGACCTGGTAATGCTTTATTATCACCACCCCGGGGGTAGGTCTCAAAAATTAGACGTCAGATGGTCTGGTCACTATAATCCATCACTGCATCCTGGAGTACTCTATTTCTTTTATTAAAACAGGTACAGTTGCTAATTGGGTACACGGAAGGTTTCTTCAAAGCTATGTTCCCTTCAGCAAGATCTTGAGGGGAGTATTGTCAGAATGTGTCTATATTGAGTCATTTCAGATGAAGATTAAACGATAATTGAAACTTCCGCTGAACTTTGGAAGATGCCAATTGATGATACCCTGGAATAAACCACTGTCTCATACAAGCCAAAAGACAAACTTGACACCAAAACTCGACAGGAAAGCAATGGAAGTTTCTCCCCTCAATCCAAGGATTTGGCTCCTCTGATACTAAGAAGATATTTTTCAATTATGAGATGTGGTACCCACGCTAAGATCGCGTCCCCAAATGACTATAGTGTTACCTCATTTGATTAAAATAAAGTACTTTCTTTATTACACTGTCGCGCCTTTAATTACTGTCAAAGCTCAATCCTAGTGACGAAATACCCCATTAGGACGAACGCTGGAATAAATTTGACTCATAATCATTTTAGTTTTTGAATTAACTAGCAAATAAAATCATTTTTCCCAAATAATCTATAATTTTATAGGTACACATATTGTGAAGCCTTGAAGTTTATGATGCATTGTCTTATAGCCTTTTATCAAAGTTTTCCATCCTTTAGTTTAGGCATTGATTTAACACCCTGTCTGATTATGCAGAGTCCACGCCTCCTAAACCCTCAAACTCCTCTAATATAAATATCCTGCTATATTGGTTTGTTCTAACTGATTCCCTTGTTGTTTTGTATGGTGCTTTTACTAGTTTCTTTAAAAAGTCACTGGTATTAAAAACCCAATTTTAGATTTTTATTAACTTTTGTTGAAAAAGTGTTCACTTTTTTCATTTTTTTCTTCTGGACCTGAGTACCTAAGCGTCCTTTAGGCTACTCTTTACATTATATAACCTTTTAAAAAATCTCTTTCTGCTAAGCATCACTTTTCGAAAATCATATCAGCCTGAAATTTAGCTTCACTAAAGAGATTTACGAAAACTATTAGCAAATATGGCGGGAAACCCCGCAAAAGAACCCGCAGGCTATGCCAAACGAGCCAGCACCACCCCAAACGAAGCAACCCTCGGTTACCCACCTCAGGGTCAACCAGAATCACCCGCTCTCAAGCAGCAGCCATGAAAGCAGGCACCACCCCCCAACCTGGAGCTACTCCAACTAGCGCCAGTTCACCTGATCGCACTTCTGCAACCTGCACGCCTAACAGCTCTGTGTGCGCTGCCTCCCACCAACCCGCTGGGCCCCCTCCAACCAAGGAGGCCATCACCCACGCTGTTTTAATGGCGTCTGCTCAGTTGAATGCAACTCAGCCCATCCAGACATTCACCTCCCCCATTGTGTCAGCTAATTCAGCCCCATCTATTATTGTTGACGCCATGTTTCTGGCTCCCTCCATGAGGGGCGATACCCAGCTACCTGGCCCCCAAATCCTCAGATGTAAGGTTGGATTAGCCGCACATTCTGGTTCACTAAGCACCAAATTGGGACAATCTACTTTCCTAATGAGGATTCAAATGGTTCGGATTTTGGAACTTCACATAGTTCCAATCTCACCCGTCCCATTTAAACCCCATAATCGGCACTTATCAAGTCGGCACTTTATCTCAATATGCTGAAAACAACCAATTCACCAATCAGCCAATGAGTTTTGCCCACGAAATCACAGCAAATACTAGGACTGAATTTACCCAAATAGATTGGGATGGTGATGAAACATCTCCCTCCTCCCAATTGGCTGGAGTTAATTCAATCTGGATGGGACTCCCCAATTTAGCGAGGCCCAACAATCACCTGGCCCCCAAACCCTCGGATGTAAGGTTGGATTAGCCGCACATTCTGGTTCACTAAGCACCAAATTGGGACAATCTACTTTTCCCAATGGGGATTTAAATGGTTCAGATTTTGGAACTTCACACCAGTTCCAATCTCACCCATCCCATTTAAACCCCATAATAGGCACTTCTCAAGTCGGCACTTTATCTCAATATGCTGAAAACGACCAATTCACCAATCAGCCAGTGAGTTTTGCCCACGAAATCACAGCAAATACTGGGCTGAATTTACCCAAATAGATTGGGATGGTGATGAAACATCTCCCTCCTCCCAACTGGCTGGAGTTAATTCCAATATGGATGGGCCTCCCCAATTTAGCGAGGCCCAACAAACCGCCCCTCAATTTAATATGACGCCAGCAACTGCTGTAACATTCCAGAAACAAGGGAACTCCGCAAACTTGTCCAAACCACCAGCTCACACTCAACCTGCAATTGCAGCCCAAAGCAAACACAAACGTACCAAAGGAGCCACTGGGGCGTGGCAAAAACCTCTGGCACCAACGCTACCCAAAGCTGATCCACGTGAAGTGGCGTTTATTGCTGATGTTAAAAAAAATGGGCCGAAACTAGAGCGCAAAAAGCTATACCTCGCTCAACCCTCTCCCACGCAATTCGCCTTTATTATGGGCATAACCCTGTTGAATTCTATACAGAGGATTACTTCTCATACTTTGCAGCAATTGCGGAGACATTCCCTATTAACACCACCATCCATGAATCAGTGGAGGGCCACTACATCGATGTGGGCTTCACTGAAGCTGCCCTTGCTGACCATGCTGCCACCCTCCAGGTCATTATTCCACGTGGATCTCTTCGCATCTCCCGCACACAATATCACCTGGAGAAAATTTCATGGGTTACTTTTTCCAACCTACCAACGACTGTTGATCCTGAGTCTCTTAAACTGGCACTCCATCGTGGTTTAATGGAGTTTGGGTCTGTTCTTTCAGTGGACTTTAGCGTCCCCTCTTACTATGCTCCCACTCAAAGAGCTCGCACTGCTAGGGCGTCGTTCATCCCCTCCCCCACTGTATCCCGTAGCATTGAGGTTATTCCTCATGTGGCGGTAGTTGGGGCATGCCCTGAGGTCTTTTTGTCGACCATGATCAGGCGCGCCCCCGGTGTTCATGGTGTAACGCCCTTGGACACTTGTATAGTGGCTGCACAGCTCGAAAACAAGCCCTCTTAGCCACCACCCAGGGGCCTAAACCAGGCAAAAACGATCCCACATGGCTGCAGCAGCAATTCCACAACCCACACAATGGGCTCCCGTTCAAGACCTGTCCCTGAGGCCTTACGCCTAGCAGTTGAAACATCTAACCCCACTATTGGTGTGGGATACCTTCGCGCTCATGCCCCCCTTCCAATGGGCACCCCCTCCAATCTCCCAGAGTCAACTCCCTCTCTCACCAAGCGCAAGGCATCTCCCACAGGGTGCCCCTCGTCAGCCACCCCCACTCAGGGCTCCGCGGCACCCCCACCAACCTCCACCAGCGATTTATCGCATCAGCCCTCAGCTCCCAATGGAGCTATGCCCACCAGCATGTACTGGCAACTCGCGGCCTGCGGTAGAAGTGCCACCTCAAAGAGTCCTACCCCAACCCCACAGTCCATTTCGCGCAGATCCTTTGAAGTGTTGGAGGAAGTGAATATGGACTCAGACTCATCAAATGGGGACACCGCGGAGGTCACCATTGAGCACCCTCAGGTCCTTCCCCTGCAACGGAGCGGGGGCAGCATCCTATGCTGGCTTACTGGGTCCTCCGCCCCCCCACCCTCTCCTTCCCCTCAGAACCCTCGACGCTCCTCACAGATTGCAGCTAATAGTCAAGCTAAAGGGCTCAAAACTAGCCGCCTCACAGCAGCAGGTTTAAGCGCTGGCAACCCCCAGGACATGGAGGGGAACAGCTATGAGTCCCCATGGCAGCACCCTGGCCCTGCAATCCATCAACGCAAGTGGGTTGTGGTACTTTAAGCGGAGAGCCCACCTCCTACGAAACTTCAGGTCAGCACAAATTGACATCGCTGCTGTCCAGGAGCCCCATATCCTCCCCCATGAACAATCTGCATGGAATGAACAGTTTGGAGGCAACTCCTTCTGGACAAACCATGCCGCCCTTATTGTTTTGAATCCCCGGGTTAAAACCCATTCTTTTTCACAATATCTAGGTGGCCGCCTCATACTGGCCAAACTCACCACTCTTGACTTCTCCTTCTTCGCTGCAAGCATCTACCTTCCTAATGCAGGTCAGAGCAAAATCGGCTCTTGGAAGAGCTCCTCCAACTCAATCTCCCACGGAATACAGTCCTCTTAGGAGATTTCAACACAACCATAAGTCGCGTCCGTGACTCTTACCCCCTGCAGCAAAGGAACGCCCTGGATCAAGTCGCCTCCAAAATTCCTTCGCCTGAGTGGCTTTATAGATGCGCTTCCACCCTCCGCGTCTGGCCTAGGTTGCATGACTAGGATCCAGTATGATGGAGGAGCTTTCCAGTCAGCGTCACGCATAGATATGGCACTGATTGGCCCCCTGCTAATTGGCCGCGTCTCCTCTCCCATCTCTCGTGACAACCATCTGAGTGATCACAGGTCACTCACCGTTGTCCTCACCACCACACTTAAACCGTCGCGTAGGTTCTGGCCTAGGGTTGCCCCAGCTCTTCTCAACAACCCCTTCACTAAGGAGAAGCTGTCTATGACCATCCGGGAGACTCTCACCTCCCCCACCCCACCTGCTTGACCACAAGGCTAGATGGGCGGTGACCAAGGAGGGCATCACCCGCGTTGCTTACAACTGTGCCAAAGCCCAGATGACTGCAGCTCGCGCCAGAGTCAAAAGGGCGGAAGCCAGAATCAGACATCTAGAGCGAAACTGCCAGCCTTCGCCCTCTCCCAGATGGTTGGAAGACTGGGAAGCGGCGCAGGAAGCACTCCGCTTGGAGCTCACACTGCAAGAAGAACGGGGTAGCAAACTTTACAACATCTCGTTACTATGCTCAATGGGGACGCCCCACACGCTTCTTCTTTTTACAGAAACAGAAAGCCCAGTCAACAGCGCAGGATATTACTGCACTGAAGATTGGCACTACAACTACTTCAGATAAGGAGGAAATCACGCAGGAACTACACCGCTTCTACTCCAGCCTCTTCCATGCCACCCAGGTGGACCCATCGGACATCCAAGACTTCCTGTGGCGGGCTCCAGAGCCGCCCATTGACCCACGGGCTGATGAGGCTCTACTGGCGCCTATTTCCATCCAGGAGGTGATGGAAACCCTTCTGAAATCCCCACGGCTTAAAGCCCCAGGCCCAGACGGAATACCCTTTGAGGTGTACCTACTGGAACCTGCAGTGATAGCGAGAACCCTCCGCGACCTCTTCGCTGCACTCTTGGTGAATGGCGAGGTCCTCCCCGACTCCAGAGGCTCAATCACGACCCTCATTCACAAGAAGTCAGACCGTGAGAACCTGGCGAACTGACGCCCCATAGCGTTGATCAACACAGACCACAAGCTCTTCACGAAGCTTCTGGCCAACCGCATCACCAAATGGGTGTCACCTCGCCTCTCCCCATCCCAGTACGGTTTTATTCCGGGGAGGTCGTTATGGGACAACTATAATGACCTTCAGGTGACTTTGACTGCTAACTCTCGTAAGGTGAATGGCTTTGTGGCTCTTCTGGATATGGAGAAAGCATATGATCGGGTAGCCTGGAAGTATATTGATGCTTCCCTGGTCCGCTTCCATCTCCCACCCGCAGCTAGGCGCTGGATATCGCCGCTCTATGACCAGCTCCACACCAGAGTCCTGGAGCCAATGGGTTTTACAGTGGCAGTACCAGTTGGACAAGGTCTCCGGCAAGGGGACCCCCTGAGCCCTATCCTTTTTAACATCACCCTTGACCCCCTCTTGGCCTCCTTACAGGACAAGCTAACAGGGATTCTGGTCCCAGGTAAAGCCCCCACACGCACCATGGCATTTGCAGATGACACTGCCATTGCATTTGGCTGCCCTGGGGATGTTGCCCTCGCTGCTGTGACCATTGAGAGGTACACCAAGGCGTCCAACGCCATGGTCAACACCTCCAAGACAACAGTTGTACAGGTCGGCTCCCCCACTTTCCCCCACCATTTGGTATTGAACCTGAGCGCGGTACCTTCCGTCACCTGGGCGTTCTCACCAACCAACAAGGAGTTGCGCTAAAAGACAATGAGGACTTGCTCCTTGCAGCAGTAAACCCAGGATTGCCAGCTGGAACCGGCGGCACATCACCCCCCAGGGTCGAGCTCTGATGGCCAATGTGTTCCTCCTCTCCAAAGTCTAGTTCCTAGCGCACGTCTGCCCATTCAAAGATGCCTTTTATACGCGGCTCAATGTACTCCTCCGCTGTTGGATCTGGGGCTCAAACCATCCACCAATGGCCCTCTCAACCATTGCATGACCCTGCAATGAAGGGGGCCTAGGGCTTCTGGACACGCGATCCCACGCCACCACAATCTTCCTGAAGTTCCTATGGCCGATTGTCTGCTGGGACGCGACCCCCATGCCCCAATGGGCGCCCGCTCTCCGCCAGTCAGTGTCAGCAGCTCTGGGTCTTCCTAGAGCATCTCTGACCTCATTAGGGGAGTGGCTCACAAACCACCCAGGCCATCGCCTAAAACCATCCTCATCCCCCTACTGGAACCAGGCTCTCCTTGCCCTGAAACGAGTAGGCGCGCGGATCCACCATGCCTTCCCATACAGAAGGGAAGGCCCTGGCCTCAGCCCACGTCGCCATGCAATTGTGCACAATGGACAAGTTGTCAAAACTCGCCTCAACCCCCAAGATCGTCCTCCCATCCGCCCAAGACTCCTTGAGCTCCTCCCTCCCTCCGTGAGATTTGACCTTAAGGAATTGTGGAAGGACGTCTATCACCCCATCCTGTCAGCAAAGGTGTCCAACACCTTATGGAGGGTGCTCCACTGTTCATACAGGACAGGGGACCAGACTGGCCCTACCTTCCAGCACCGAAGCTGCCCCCGCTGTGTGGAGCCTATTGACTCCCACCTCCATCGTTTTTTCACCTGTCCAGGTGTCGCCGCATTTTTGCCAAAGGCCCGCGCGCTCCTCCATGCTCAGCCCTGGTCTGGACACCCTGTGCAATACCTCATGTTTGAGCAGACATTGCCTGGTTGCCACCGACCCTTCCGTGTCCTCGCTTATGCCACAGCCATCTGGACCATCCATAACTCCTTCCTTCGTGCTGCCTTTGACCAGCAGGTGTGGACCCTTCCACACATGATCACCCACTTTCAGGTACACTTTGAGATGGCCCTGAAGGTCTGCACTATGTCGCCAACCCTCCCCCGCTCAGTTGTCACCGCAGCACGGCTCTGGCGCGCAAACCCCCTCCCTTTCTCGATGCCTCCTCCCTCCCTTCCCTCGCCTCAGGCTTTTAGGAGCCCAGGCGTAATTCAATAAACATCGATGAATCCCCCCTTGGGTTGGGACCATCTAGTACTAAAAAAAAATGACCTTTTTAAACCTTGGGCTTCTCATTTTATACCCCAAAATGATTTATCAGATATTTTTTAATATATATTGCTCAACAGAGCCAATATATATTTTATCCAGTACCACTAACTGCATACATCATTAAATCTATTATAAAACTAAGATTTTACCAATAATGACCATTTCTCTAGCTATTATCATTAGCATGGATATGGATTTTATTATAAATATTTCCTTTGTCATTAGTTAAGGAGTTAGAATTCAACAGTATTCCCATTGGACTAGCTAGAGTACCTCTGTAAGGCTAGTGGGCCAACCCCTCTGTCTTTACTGTTCTTTACACCCTTCCATTTATATACCTGATGTAAGCTGATAAGAGGACAGGCAATACCGAAATTTTATGGGATAGGGGAAGATGAAGTGTAACTAAATTAGGCACACCAGAGTAGATGAGCTACCCCTGTTGCCAGCTGGTACCACCAAGTATGGGGGGTTGAGTGTGCTACTCTGAGGGGGTTCCCCCTGTTATGGAGCAGGTGTGGAGGAAGGGGTCCGTGTGCAGAAACCAGACTGGGAACCATGACTCAACGAGCCTTTGTTGCCTTGGCTTTATGTATCCGTATAGCCAGGCTTGGAAGTGTTCCAATAGGTGTAGGTGGAATCTGCTGATTGTCCCACGGATGGTTGGTATTGTTCCCTTGAAAGCATCCAAAGCTATGGTTTGGATTTTCCACATTACAATGTTTACTATTAGAGTGCGGAGGGTAGGTGGTATCAGGGATTTGAGTTGGAGCGCGAGGAGGCTCCTGGAGATTGATAATTCCTGGTTACTTTGGATCATTAGCAGGCGCGCAACTTCCCGCCATATGGCTCTAAATGGGGGGCATGCTTCAAGGCGGTGGTGTAGGGTGCAATCCCCTCCACACAGTGCGTACTCTGCATGAAGAAAGTTGGAGCGATCTGCTCTTCTGTAGGTTCTACTGAGGCAACGCCATGTGTCAGCTTTTACCCTTGGTTGGAGAAGCGGATGATGTGTTGGCCTCTGTATCATCTTCTGTGTTGTGAGATCATATGGGTCATAAGCATCCAGGTAGTCAAATATTAGGATGAATGGGGCCACGTTTTGTGTGTCTCTCTGGGGGTGGTCATCTGGTCTACTTAGCGTAAAGTGAGCTCTGGACCTTCTCCTTATCTGACTAGTGCCTGTGAGTGTGACAGACCACCCCATATGCCAAATGGTGCGGAGGAGGCGTTTGAAGTATGAAGGGGTTTTATGAGGGCCCACTGCGTTGGGGTGGTTTGCAAGGTATGTGAGCAGGCTGGACGGGTTGTGTGGGTTGGATAGTTTTAGCGCCTGTGCAAAGTTGGCCCTCACCGCTCTGGACCAGTTTTTTGCAGGAGGTCTGGGGCTAGGACTTCCTTTATCCAGGTGCCCAGTATATGGTTGGCGTGGAACTCAAAGTCTTTTTGGCCCATGCCTCCACTGGGGCGTGGGCCAAAGAGTGTTTCCACCCATACAGGTGGCCGGGTTTCAGGCCACAGCCATCTCTGGATAAGTGCGTGGATTGAGGACATGAAAGTAGGTGAGATGATTTGCATGTGTGGGGAACCACAGCATCGGGAGGATGCATAAGTTGGCAACAGTTACTCACCCTGTTAGTCCTGGGGATCATCCGTTAAGGGAGGAGACGCGGTTGGACATCTGGTGTAGTAGGTTGTTCTCCATTGTCTTTTTGGCGCACCACCATGTCTCCAGCCATACCCCAAGGTGGCGGATAGGCTTGGGTGAAGGAGGTGATGTGAAGGGAAGGATGAGAGGGTTGTTCCTTTGTGGGGGGCTGTGAGGTTTGGGTGTTGTAGCCCAGTTGTTAGTTTACTTGCCTAGAAGGATTTTTTCCGTTTTCCTTTTGTTGAGCGACATGTTGCTCACAATGGAATATTCCTCTAATGTGCGTTTCAGTCAGCGGGCATCATTATTGTTAGCTATACCAGTTAAGCAGTCATCCACAAAGGCTAGTATCTTGACTGGTGACTGACCTTGAGTGATTATGCCCATAAGGTGTGAGTTGGCGACGTGAAAGAGTGGATCAAAGCTGAAGTTTTACAGCAGTGGGCTGAGGGGCCATCTTATTTGAGCCCCCTGCGTGGTGTGATCTTATTGGTTAGAAATTTAAGGCCGCATACAGCCATGTATGCTGATTCTTTAAGGAGCATCTCCCAGTTTATGAATCTGGGTGGGAGTTTGAAGGCGCTCAAGCATTCCTTCAGGTACGGCCAAATAACGCGATCATATGGCTTCTCCTTGTCTAAGTATACCAGGGCTCCAGTTGCTTTGGAATAACATATGTTGGCGACAGAGTGTGTATTGGTATAGATTGAACGCCCTGGTATAAACTCAAACTGATTGGGTGACAGGATATTGGAAGCTATTGTGCTTAATATGGTTGCTAAAATTTTTGTGAGTAGTTTTGTATCAGCGTTAGAGAGTGCAATTGGGCGCCAGTTGGCCAGATCCAGCTTGTCACCCTTTTTGAACATGATTATGATATAAGAGTACTGGCCACCAGGCAGGAGGTGAGTCTCCAGAAGGCACTGGTTCATTTATGTCAAGAGGAGGGGGCGATTTGCTTCAGATTTTTTGTAAAATCATAAGGTATCCCATCAGGCCCTGGAAATTTCTTACGTGGTGCACCGCGGGCTGTGTCCCAGAGCTCCTCCTGTGTTATCATGTTTAGGAAGTTTTATTCCAGTGGTGTGCTTTGTATTCCAGTGGTGTGTATAAAATCTTTAATTTTTGGGGGTCCATTGGGGTGTTGCAATATAGAGTTCAGTGCAGTAGTGATGTACTTCAGTTTTGACCTACATTGGGTCAGTTGCCCCAGTGCCATCAACTTTGCGGACTTGTGTGCACATGGGCTGGTTGCCGCAGGAGTGGAATTGGCAGAAGCTTTACGTCAAGCAGGTTTTGCCTTCTTTTATGAGCTTACTTTTTTCTTGATACTTTGATTCTGCGCTGGTGTTCAAAATGAGTGCATTTAGGCAGGCGGATATTTCCGCCCATTTGTGCCCCCAGTTGGGGCTGTAGCCAGACTTCAGGGTGTTGAGCTCAAGGTGGTCCAGTTCTGCTAAGGTGCGCCTGATTGTGTCTGTGTTGGCAGTGTACTTACATGAGGTGAGGTGACGAGTTTTATTTATTAGTTCAGTTTTGAAACTTTTCCAGGTTTCAATGGGATCTGATATGAACAGGGGTTGTGAATTCTGGGTTCATGGCCTCGTGTTCAACCTAGTTGGATATTTCAGGCAATTTTATGTTTTCAGTGTGTAACTTCCTTCAGGCCTATGCCTGTGTTGGAGTTCAGGTTGGTGAGAGCTTCACCTAAATAAGTCAGTGATCAAAGAAATTAATTTTTTTTGTTGCAAAGTTAGAGATGTTTGAGCGGTGGGTTTCCAGTGCAAGGATGTAGTTGATGCAGCTCATTGAGGTGAGCGTTCCCTTGCATATGTTGGGGCGGGTCATGTTGGGAAGGAGTGGTGACCCGGAGGGGAGGGTATCATGTAGGCCTAAGGATGCCTTCATTTCACGGAACTCAATGTGCTCTGGTGGGTATCCCCTGGGATTAGGCCATCAGTCCATGTTGTAATTCCAGCAGTTGAAGTCGCCCAGTAGGATAGTATCTGGTGAAAGGCGAGTGTTGTGATGGTTTTGAGAAATTGTTTCCTCTTGGATGCGGTGCACGGTGCATAGATGCTTGCTATCAAAATCATTTCCTCTTGGTTTATGACCGTTGCAACCAGGATGCAACCGTGCAGATATGAGGAGGAGTTTGTGATTTTTTGTTTTTGTTATTTCAGATGACCACCCCTCAGTATGTCATCCATACCAATAGGGATGGTGAGACCCTGGATGACCAGGATTCCTCTTCCCCCTGTAGACAGTAGTTCCATGGATGGCCAAGATATCTACAGGGGTTTTTTCAGGAAGTCCTGCTTTTTGGCTTGGGATGGATGAGCCCTGGCTCCCACGATGTTTAGTGTCCCCATTGTCACTGAGGTGCCTGCGGCACCTCAGGAGTGGTTGGGAGGGCCGCCTAGCCCACAACTAACGCCCTTTTTGCTAGCCCTTCTTCATATTACTGGGCCAGTATATTCTGTGGTATCGCCCAATTCCATACCCTGTGTCAATTACTCATGGATATTGCAGTTTTTTAAATTTATGGCATATTCTCCCATTCATGACCTATGGTGGGCTGTTGCGATGTGCTGATTTGTTTCAGTGGTTTTGGGGTGCAAATTTGAAAATTTGGGTCCCGCTTTTTCGCCTATAGTGGAGCCAAATTGATCTGCTAAGTTAGCTTGATTGATACTATTTGGTAATTCAGTTGCATTGTTGAGAAAATTTTTATTTTGGGCATATTGCTCTGATTGGGTGACTCGGATAATTTCCTCCATGTCCTCCTCAGCTTGAGCAGTCTGTTCTGATTGGTTGGCTCAGCTGATTTCCTCAACGTCTTTCTAAATTTTGCCAGGGTCGATGGTGGAGGCCATGAGTGATGCAGCCTTGGCCGCTTCCCGTTTGCAGGTCTTCTGCATCATTAAGTGTGCTTTGGGTGTTACTAGGTCTATGATGAGGTAGTGCCCATCCTCTCCCCAGAGAAAGGCGTGGTTGGCGTCAGTAATTTTACCATATTCTACATTGTCTTCATCCATAATGTCATCGCAGAAGTCTGGGGCCATGATGCCCTCCTTCATGAGTCATGCATGTTCCTTGTGCCCCTTGTGATGCAGTGGTTTCAGATAGGCGGTGCACATTCTGGTGTGACGCAGAATGGCTCTGACACCTTCCCTTCTGAAAGGTGAAACTCTTCTGTATGAGGTATTCTTGTGAGGTCTACAGCCACTTCAGGGATCAGGTGGATCATGGCGATTGCCTTTCCTGTGCACAGGTTCAGCATCAGGTGAAACTGTTGTAAATCGAGTTGTTTAATTTCTCTGTAGTACTTAAGTCCAACTTGGAGCTCCTCCTCAATCTGCTTGCAGGGGAGGTTGGTGGGGAGCGAGTTGAAGGAGATGAACAAAGTTGTTGAATCTTGCCAATTCTGTATGTACCCACTAAAGGGTTTTTCGCTCAGGGTTTTGACCATTGAACAATTGGAACGGATGATATGATGATCGCCGGTTCCTTGATACACTCATGAATACTTACTTTATAATAAAAATGGGAGCAATTTCCCCCAAACACTTCTTTATTTTTATTTATAATAAGTCAGCGGATCTTCTTCTAGTCCACTCTTTTCTTCCTTCCTATATACTTCTTTTCTTCTTTCTAAACACCTTTCAAGACTACTCCTTCAGTCTCCTCGTTTCACTGATATCCCAGTGACTTCAGTTGGTACCAACCCTTTCACTTAGTTTATTCATGTCGCCATCTTTTCATTGGTTTCAGCTTGTTGTTCTTCAATTCTTTATCGCCTTGATTTGAGGCAATCCAATATATTTTTTGTCAAATGTAGACATCGCCTTATCGCCCTATTTTGAAGGCAATCTGATAAGACCCGTTATGACCCATTATTGCCTCATCCTAAAGCAATCAATCACTTATAGCTCTGAAACATCCTTGACAGATTCTGTCCATTGAACCTTTGGCGGAATTCCTCCAATGATCTGTGTGGTCGTAATGGTGGCTTGTCCAGTCATATAGATTCTCGACATTACCCCCCTTTGACTGGACAAAAAGCTTTACACCTCTTTTTCCTACAATCGCTATGCAAACCATTCCACGTCAACATCTGCAAGTCCGTGAGTTCAATTTCTTCTACCAGTTGTGGCTTGGTGAGTAGTTACCCGACTCAGGCCACATCCCTCTTCCCCAGTTCCCTTTTCCCCCAGCTGATGAGGATGAGGCTGACATGGACCTCACAACTGTGCTAACCCAGGAAGAGATTCTTCCCAAATTCGTCAGCCACTTGGCTTCATGGTGCGCCCCATTTGGGAACATCGTGGGCCAGCTATGCTGGGGAAGGGAGCAGAGCTGAGGGCCTTCATATAACAAAGCGACCCAGCTCAGGGCAAGTGGCTTTAGTCACCTAGTGCTTCCATCTCCTGCTGAGCCCCATCCCATGTCTTTATCTGTTCAATGGGTGCTGTGCTTTGTGCAGTGGGTAATAGCCTGCTGGTCAGGGTCCTTTCCCCACGCTTCTACCCACTTCCAGTCTTTAGGGGTAAACTTCTGCAACAACTGATTAGCTCGCCTTTGCTCTGGGGTCACCGCAGCGTTCACTGCCCTTAGCGCTGACAATCCATTGCATTACCTTCCCATCATAGCGCTCTTAGTTAACTTAATTTTTCATCCTGCAACCGCTTTAGGTTCAAAATAAAGCAGCACTGGACAGTCCTTGAGTGGGCCTGGAGAGCGGCATTCACCGCAACTGCTCCTTTTTTGATAGCATATCCAAGCATGGAGGACTTCCTTGTATATTGCATGGCCCTGAGCGCAGCCTTTTTTCCCTCAAGCTAACACACACCTGCTTACTTGTCAACCCTTATGACTCCAGCCCTCTCTGTTGACATACTCATTGATTTCTCAGGAGCATCAACGCATGTGGTCGCAAGCTCTGCTCCTCTTGGGGCAGGAACAGTTTTAACTCAATCAACCAGCTGAACTCCTACCTCCTCACCTGTTACCCTGGAATCCCAGTCCATCCTCCTCTTCTAGTCCCGTCGCACCGACCTCCTCACTTCAGCCTTGCGTGGTGGCCCCAGAGCAGACGTCAGCCCCCTCACTCTCACCTTGGCAGCCTTCGCCTCCACCCCCAACCCCAGTCAATCCCATAGGAACTATGGCACGTCCAAAGCAGTGGAAGAAGAAATAAAGTTCCCATTAATTAAAACAAAAGGAACACTGCAAGAAGCTGAAAAAAGAAAAGAAGATGAAGATAGCGAAGTGAAAGGCCTCAAGGGACAACCCCAATTAAAATAATAAACCCGTTATCATCTACACATATTTTTTAGAGTAGCTATATTACTGCTTATATGCCTGAAGGAATTTTGCATGCACCCAATTTATAACACGGCTGCTTGAAGGATCCTTGATAGTATAAGCGTCAACTCTCATGTTTTCTATTATCTCAAATGGCCCAATCCAAATATTTGCCAGCTTGTGCTTCCGCCCAAACCCATGCTGATCATGGAATAGCACCATATCCCCATATTTGAACTGTGCTAGACCACTGCACCGTACTTGAACAGCAGCCTGGTTTTTGATTTTCTTGGCCAAGCTGAATGAGTATGCTTCAGTTTGTAACTTAATCAGCATATTTGTAAGGGTGGTTAAATATCGTTGCAGATCCATTCCGCCAGTGTCCTCTACACTGGCATATAGCAGCGCAGGCAGAGCGGGGTGCCACCCATAAAGCAATTGGAAGGGGCTCTTTCCCATGGCAGAATGGTAACTTATATTATAGGCGAACACCGCGGTAGAAAGAAGGGTACTTCAATCAAGGGTCTATCCATAACCAACTTCCAGAGTATATTCACCAGAGTCCCATTAACCCTTTTTCAATCATTCCGTTGGACTCAGGGTGATACGGGGTTGTTAGGACCCCGCGGATGGCCATTAATTCGTTGAGCTTAGGTAAAATGTGAGAGGTGAAGTTGATTCCATTGTCAGTAAGGATAAACTGTGGGCAGCCATGACGCTGTATGATGCATTCCATTATGAACTTGGCCACAGTAACTGCCCCCAGATCCTAAATGGCTCGCGCCTCAACCCACCTAATCAAGTGGTCAATTGCCACCAGGATATACTTAGACCAATTAGCTCTAGTTGGCAGAGGTCCCACGACATCAATAGAAACTGTATGCCAATCAAAGTGATGTTTCACTAACTGGTATGAAGTCTTCTGGTGGAATGGCTTCTCAACCTGGCACTGGTGGCAGCAAGACAGGGTCTCAAGCACATCATATTGTATGCTTTCCCAATACCGCGGCCTTAATAATTCAAAAGTTTTCTGGACTCCGCTATGGCCAACTGCTCAGTGTGCACTCATAATAATATTTGAGCGGGTGGAAGGCCTTGGGATATTCACGGTAACGTCCCCTATACGCTTATACAATTCCCCATTTCTTAGGAATGTATTGGTCCTGAATCCGTCTAGTAACTTGATAACTTGATGCGGTTCATCCTCATACTTCCCACTGAGCATTTTGGTGAACATTGTATCTCTTAGATGCGCTATAATGCAATTGTCTGAAATCCCGATAAGCAATTGGCGTTTTGGTGTTTTGCTCCCAGTCAGTGTAGAATCTCAAAGTCATAAGCTTGCAGCTTAAGAGCCCATCGGGCTAGTCGCCCCTCAGGCTCTCTTAAATTCTACAACCAATGCAATGATGCATGATCCGTCACAACTTTAAACTTTACTCCATGCAAATAGACTTGAAACTGTTTATATGCATAGATTACCGCTAAGCACTCTCACTCGGTTATGGTGTAATTCCAATCATGGCAATTCAAGCTATGACTACAGTATGCCACAGGGTGCTCACCTCCCTCATCGTCCTTCTGAGACAGGACTGCCCCAACAGCAGAAAGGGTTGTATCCATTTGCACTATAAATTCCTTATCAAAATTAGGGTAGCGCAACACTGGCGCACTAACTAATGCCGTTGCAGTGTATAGAAGGCACATTGACATCATTCCATCCATTCAAACATAACATCTTTCTTTAGTAGCTCAAACAGCGGACCTCTGATGCAACTGAAATTGGGTATAAATTGATGGTAATAACCCATCATCCCCAGAGACACCTGAATGTCTCGCTTATTAGCTGGCTTAGTCATCTTTTGGATGGCTTCTACCTTGTCTGGCTGAGGTCTCAACCCAGTCGCATCTACCATTAACTCAAGGTACTCAAGCTGATCCTTGAAGAAGTGTCATTTCTGAGGCTTGATTTTGATATTGGCCACATCCAGTTGGCGAAATACCTCTTCCAAATGGGTGAGATGCTCAGTGAACATGCAAGAGAAGACATTAATATCATCGAGACACACAAGAACACATGACAGCTTCAGATTACCCAGTATGGTATCCACTGCTTATTGGAACGTCACTGGGGCGTTACATAGCCCTTGCAGCATGCGCGTTGATTGGAAAAGCCCTTTTGAGGTGATTATAATGCATTTTCCTTGTTCCGCCAAAGGCAACTCAATTTGCCAATAACTGGATATCAAATCCATTGCTGAGAAGTAGTGAGCTCCACCTAGCCAATCCAGCGCATCATCAATCCGTGGCAGAGGGTATGAATCTTTTTTGGTGATGCTATTAAGCTTCAGGTAGTAAATTACTACGCGGTTTTTACCATCCTTCTTTTTAACAATTAGGACATGCGAAGCCCATGGACTCTTAGATGGTTCAAGCATTCCCTGCTCCAGCAGCTTGTCAATCTCCTTGGTGATGACTTCTTCAGCTGCCCATGATCGATGGATCAGTCGAGACCTAATGAGGGGGATGATCCCCAGTGTCCAGTTGATTAACAACCCCCTAGCGCACCCCAAATCATGATCAACTGCAGCGACCTCTTTATATTTTTGAAATAAAGCTTCCGCCCACTCCTTCTGATCTTTTGATAACCCAGGTAAATTTTCCCACAGTACAACCACCATTGCGCCAAGATGCAGTTCAATGGGAAGACCAAATTCATCCATAGACCCAAACTCATGAACCTGGTTGAAGAGATCAACCAGGTTCAGATGTAAATACGCTATAATCTGATGTTGGCGGATTCAAATTGGTCTGTTCTGAAGATTTGCTAACAGTTCTTTGATTTCCCCATGGCCTGAAAGTATGATGCCTGCAGCCATGTGGGGCTCAAACTGTGATTGCTGATAAGGCCCAATGATCTCTCCATAGAGCCCAGATGGCACTTCCACTTCTATCTCTGCGTCTACTATTACTTGATGTCCAGAGGGAATGGATATAGCTCCAGCTTCTCTAAGCGGTATCCCTTGGTAATTGTATATCTGATGGGGGAGGGCCCACATTTTCCCTTTTGATTGATGATAGCGCACAGGAATCACCCCATCGCTGTAGGAAAGGTTGATCTGTCCCATATGCGCTGAGCTCATTGGCACTCCGCTAGAGGTAAAATAAATAGGGATTCGCTGTCCCATAATGGCTAGGGTCTCTTCCATCATGACAACTATAGCCCCATAGTGTCTCATAAATGCAGTCCCAATCAACAGATCATAGTTACTATTTGGTAATACCACCTCTGGAGCCACCACAACAATGGATCCAAACCGCAAGGAAAGCGCGCTAAATGCTCCCTCATAAATGGTGGTTTCAGCTCCAGAGGTCCCATACACCATCCGATGGTCTATGTCAGGTTTTAAAGACAACTTCACCACCAATTTAGTAGAGACAATCATAACAGGGGCGCCCATATCAATTATAGCATGTACCCAAGTTTTAGCTACCACAATGTCACAGTAAGTGCATTCTGAGTAAGATGAATCCCAGCTATTTACTACATGTACGCTTAATGCTTCATGTTTTCCCAGGAAGCTTATAATACCCGCACCAATTTTAGGGTATTGGGTTACAATAGCATCCACTGGAAGGGCGACATCTACTCCCCTCAGGGACAGGGCATCCGCGAACGGTTCTAGCTGATCTAATGGACTTTGGTCAAACATTTGACAAGCATAAAGCTTCAGTCGATCCAGAGAGTTTTTGTCCGCCATTTATTCAATGTGTGCTTGGGTCAGCACATTTACTCCCACAACTGGCTGCTGGTAGAGGAATGTATCATCATACTGAGAAGCTTCAGCTATATTTAAAACAATAGACTCAGGTGGGACATGTAAGTTCAAGGTAGCGGAAGTAAAGAGTCCCTTCTCTACTCCGCTCTGACTTTTCCCTGATATCCCTGATCCCACTGTACGGGAGGGATCCATCAATTGGGGAACCATCGTCCCATGTGCCCAGTGCGACCACAATTAAAACAACTTACTCCATAGGGCCTACGGCCACGTTTAGTATAAGTTGGTTCACTTGGTGGATGGTTCTGAGAAGAATTGACATAAACAGACCCCCAACGGTAAAATGACCACCGCCTATCAGCGTATTTAGGGCCAGACTGGTAGTTAGTTAGATGTTGATTGGCAATTAAGGAGCGCCCATTGGACTGTGGAGAGTATCCTGATGGAATCCTCCCTAACTAGTTAACTCTTCCCACATGATTAGGGTGTACAATGGTGACAGTGCGGATTTGCTCAGTATTGGGTGGAGGGAAAGTTACAGATAGACATACAAACTGAACAAGTTTAAGAAGAGGTACATAAGCCTCTAACAATGGGGCTATGACATTGTAAAGTTCAGGGTATGGTTTCACCGCCGAGGCCATTGCAATACTCACATCAACTTTGGATAAAATCCCTGCCCCAATCAGCACATGTGCTTCCAATGTAAATCAGTCAGCAAATGTGGTGAGGGTCTCATTTCGCTGAAACCCAATGGCTAAGAACTCAGTTTTCACTGTGACATTTTCGCAGTTCCACCAAACAACTGCAGCACCATCTTCTTAACTTCATGGTATGAAACGGAACTAGCTGAGAGGTAACAAACGACTTGATCAGCACTCCTGACATCCAAAGAGGAGAGTAATAATTTCGCCCTCTGCCAATCTGAAGTACCTTCAGTTGCAAACTCAAATTGGTGAAAGAACCCATGAATATTTCCTTCGCGATCAAATGGTGGCAGCTTATCACTGCAAACCTTCTGAAGCAACTCATCTTTCCTTTTGAGCACAGTATCTAACGTGAGTCTCAACTCCACATATGCAACAGGGCCACCATTTCATGCATATTCCTTATCAAAACAACCTGGATGCAACATAGCCAGCAGCTGAGTTTTCATTCTATTGTTATTGGTCAATGGGCCCCCTGTAGTGAGCACCACTGTTGAATCTAGGCGATTCTTTATGTACCCACTAAAGGGTTTTTTTCACAGGGTTTTGACCATTGAACAATTGGAACGGATGATATGATGATCGCCGGTTCCTTGATACACTCATTAATACTTAATTTATAGTAAGACTGGAAGCAATTTCCCCCAAACACTTCTTTATTTTATTTATAATAAGTCAGCGGATCTTCTAGTTCACTCCTTTCTTCCTTCCTATATACTTCTTTTCTTCTTTCTAAACACCTTTCAAGACTACTCCTTCAGTCTCCTCGTTTCACTGATATCCCAGTGACTTCAGTTGGTACCAACCCTTTCACTTAGTTTATTCATGTCGCCATCTTTTCATTGGTTTCAGCTTGTTGTTCTTCAATTCTTTATCGCCTTGATTTTAGGCAATCCAATATATCTTTTGTCAAATGTAGACATCGCCTTATCGCCCTATTTTGAAGGCAATCTGATAAGACCCATTATGACCCATTATCGCCTCATTCTAAAGCAATCAATCACTTATAGCTCTGAAACATCCTTGGCAGACTCTGTCCATTGAACCTTTGGCGGAATTCCTCCAATGATCTGTGTGGTCATAATGGTGGCTTGTTGTCCAGTCATATAAATTTCAACAAAAGTTTTTGCTTTGTTCCATCTGGCATGCACAATGTGCACAATTCGTTTTCTCTTAGGGAGTACAGCTTTGATGCATACTTTTGTGGCAGTGTCTGCATCCTCTTCAGTCTCAAAGCCTATATTGACACAATCACATGGTACTGTTTTGATGTTAATTTACACCACATAAGGAAAGAGGGAGGCCTGTGCCTCACACACTTTCTTTCGCAGATTTAGTGACTTGACCCCTAGGTAGAGTCAGAGCCCATGCTCTACCTTTGATATGGGTTGGTTATATTGTATTTCCATGTATTGGTTATGTTTCATGGTGAACTTCACAAACCCTAGTGGTGTCTCATATTGTGTTTTTTGGCAGCCATGCTTCCTGGTCTCCCTCCATGGCGTTTCTTGCCCTTTGGTGCACCATTTTGTCCATTTCCTGTTATGGCTTTTGCTCAGTTAATTGGTGTCTGTTGAATACGCCCATCTCTCCTGTGTGATTATTCAAAAATTTCTGTTCAAATCAAATTGTAATAACTAATGTTATCATCACAGGAAAGAAAAGCTAATAAAGTCTTACACCCTTCCAGATCTAATGAAGCCCTTAACCCCATGACCACCCTTGTCCTCTATGATCACCCTTTCACATTTATAGATGAGCGCTATATACTGATTTTCCCTATAGTAAATTTTTTTTTAATAACATATAATTTTCTTTAACTAAATTAGATAAAAGAGGTTTGTATAGAGGTGGTCTAAAGGCCATATGAAGGCCTCATGGTGCCATCCAATCCCTTTGCATTTATAAGGGAAATGGGATCAACCAAGAATACTGATAGTATAATCAGGCTGATTTAGAATCCTACATCACAATTCATCCCTCCAGATTGAGAAGATTTATACAAACATGGATGTTGTAAAGAGAGTGTCTGTAACTTATCTATTCCTGAGAGGTGATATGGTATCCAAGCCTAGATCTCTAGGGGAATTTATTACTAATAACAAAAGAAACATGACACAGCAGATGGTGCCCACACCTTTATAGCATAGTTATATTGCAAAAAAGGTTGCATAGATCACCAGGTGACATAGGAAGTCAACGACTTGGCTAGGCACTAAAAAGGAGTCTATTACAAGTTGATGGTCACGTTCTAGGCCTTGGAAGCACTGATTAAAAATAGTTAAAAATATTTTTAAGTCTGAATACTAACAGCATTTTATTTTATTAATATAAAGTGACCTAAATTGGTGGATGGTTTCTTGAGGAGGTCCACAGCTAATCCTTCAAGAAGCTCATTAAATAAGGTTTTATTAAATATTATTAATAATTAAGTAACAACTAAGAAACTGGTCTTTAAAAACTATGAAAATGGAAATTGGGGGATGTGTCAGATTTTTTGTCTTGGCACTAACCCAAATTCAGTTAATAAACTAATAATTTCATCAATAGTAGTACTGTAATCTAATAAACCTGGGTTTGAGATATATACTGGAGGCAATTATATCCTATTTTTGTAATATTGTATTTGTACGTTGCTCAAATCCCCTTTTAGAAATTTTTTTAATGACACAATTTTAATTATACTATAGAGTGTAACTTTTACATCATTATTGTAATATTAGTAAACTCACCACGTGAAAAATTGGTACCAACCTGGGCATTCCTGGCCCTTACCCAGCGTTGGTCTAAGTTATTTTTATGATCATGAAATACATCCAACTACATACTTTTAGACTTTAAGACTTCCTCCTTGTTCTTACTTTTTATCCCAGTAACCATATCATGAAACGTTACAGATAGTGTGACACCTCCTAATCCCTAAAGGTCTGAACAACAATGATCTATCCAATCCAAACACTAATTTAATCAGTTTTTTAATTAGTACCCCAAAACTCTATAGAAATGTTTTTGAATTTCACCAACCTACCAATATTATCCTCCTCATAGATCCCAGCTCTATACTTTTTATATAATTTTCAAATTGCTAAAATGAATCATATTCCTCATTTCCAGCTATATGTTAATAACGTTACTTTTACTAGTTTGCCTTTAAGATAAAATGCAATGCATGTAACAACCTTTTGCATCATTTGTTGTATTTTGGTAATTTTTATTTTTTGGGTGCATAACCAGTGTTGTCCTATACAAAGTCATTCATTAAGCTAAGATTTCTATAAAGCCCCAAGTTAACCTAACACTCAGATAATCATTGCTTATAATCCCCCTTTGTAGTTAAATTTCTGTTTTTTTTATTCTTCCCAACAACTACCAACCTTAAGTTATGACAAAAATTTTCACCATAATCCTTGATACTGGTATCAACTTCTCCAAGAGTCTTTTTATTTTTTTATCATGAGGTTATCCACCCTAAATTATTATTATACCTGACATTGTGGTAATCCACCAGACAACTATTGGCCACATCTAATACATTTTAACATTAGGCATGTAATGACAGAATCTTGAGGAGGAGTTCTACTTGCCACCTCATCCACCTTGAGGGTTGCCTCAAAACCCACAGTTGCTTCACTCCAACCATTTAGCTTGTTGTAGGGCGCTCTGGTATTATATCAAATCAGTATTTCTTCTCATAAATATTAGAAATTCCACCTCTAAAATTCTCATAATGGATTTAACCCTGGCCTTCTGGGCCCTTTACTGTACACTGTAACATTAAGATTGAGATCATAGTTCTATTCTGAGCAGCTGTATGTCTGACATCATCAAGCTAAAAAGGTTTTAACGAATTATGAAATGGGTTAATCAGCAAATATGTGAATGTAATAATTGGTTAACCCAGTTTTTGGTTGCCATTTTTTATGATCAATGTCATCTGATGGCGCCAATCAATGCCAAGTACATGGGCTGTGCATACAAGGTAAGCGTTAGAGCCAAATTAATAAATAAACAATCTTGTATTGAGGGAAACCTAAAATGTTAAAAGGCAAGCAGGTTAGCATGGTAATTCCTTGGAATATCCTTTAGTTTGTTAATGAAAATAAAAAATACTGATTGCAGAAAAACTTACATGAGCTGAGGAACCAATAGCATAAAATGAAAAAGACAGGATGATTGGGGTATAATTGGCACCATAAATTCCAGTATTTATTTTTTTAAAAATTCACATGGAGTCATGGAATAATAAGTGAGGTAAAGGACTTAGAATTTTAAAGTGAAGTTCATAAGTACATTGTTTCAACCATAAAGATAGCCCTTCTGAGGAGCCCAAATGTATCATTCTTTAGGTTTATTCAAGCCTAAAAGATGGTTTGGAAGGGGAATAGCTCAGCATCAAGACAAAACCCCAAACGAAAGTCTTAAAAAGTGTTTGACTCAGTGTTTGTTAGAACTGAAACTGAGTTGAAATGCAACTAGCAGGTGCCTTGTCATTATGACGAGGCCTAGTTGTTACAGTGACTATTTATCTCAATAAAACCATGTATGACTCGCTTAATTTCAAAAACACCTATATGATTTATAACTGATGTTCCAGGAGATCCAAAACATTTACCGCTATAATTAACAACTCTAAACTACTACTATTCATGAACAAGTAAATCATTGTGACATAAGATCATCTCTGAAGGGAAGGATAATGGCCCCTAGAAGTTGAACTTAAAGTACCTGGCTGATCCCAAAAGATATGATAACAACAATTTTTTCATGAGAACCTTTTCTATCTAACTATCCTTTATTGTCAACTTCAGTATAATTTGTAATTTACTATTTATAAACTGCAAAAAAGGAATTCTTGGAAATTTGCAACAGAGGAGCACCAGAGTGCCAAACCCATGAAGATGAAGATTGTAGAAATCCAGCTATTTAGGTGCTCACTGGTGCTAACTCCAATGGATTCCACAAAGATTTTTAATAAAATAAAAATAAACGCCACTACAAAATTGAGTTTTTATAATTTTATTAGGAGCGCGGGGGTAAGCAAAAAGTAATTCCCTCTGATTTCCAACTATTTAGTATTTATACTACTTTTGAAATAGCTTTTCTATCTCGTTGCAAACACTTTTTCAACAAATTCAATTCAAGTCTAGGTAAAGTTTGATAATCTCATTGAGGAGATTAGTTTGCACCCAATGTTGGGGAGCAGTTGGGAGAGTAAAGTTAAGGGCACAGGTTAGGCCCCACGTCAACCAAGTTTCATAAATGCCCTTGCAAATCTGGCTGAATAGATAGAATTAATAGTAAAAAACCGGTGGTTACCATTTCCCCAGAAATTTTGGCCTAGCAAGCGTGCTTCAACCAGTTTATCAATATGCCGCACTCCCAACCACTATTGTTGGTGGAACACAAGGTGCATGTGTTCCTGGATATTCAACAAATGACATTTTAGGAGAAGTTTTGTGGAGATGTACACACACATTTCCTGAACGTTGTGTACATCACACCATACTCCATGCCTTGCAATTGGCTGGATCTTGGATTTGAAGCTAAAGATGCAGCAGGTGAAGCTGCAAAAGTACATGTAGTAGTGAACCTCCCAGATGGTGAACAGGTAGTCAAAACAAAGTGCACCCGCTGGACTAAATCAAACCCAAATTTTTGTAACGTTTGACTTCCTACCTACTATGGTCAAGCGCACTGTGCTGGAGCACCACCTGAAAGCTGGGCTCGCCAAATATGGGGAAATCCAATCCTTTGAGATGCAGCACTTTACACTCATGCCAGACCTGTGTATGGGCAAAGCGATTGCTGTTCTCACCCCCATCCACGGGGATAGTGGAAGATATGACCCAAATCCCACATACCGCTTTTATTGATATTAATGGGCAAGACTCCCGCCCATTCAGGTTCACTGTGGATAGTGAGCCTCCTATCTGCACTTTCTGTCGCATTTTTGGCCACAAGGCCCATACCTGCCCCACCAATGAGGGCATTACTAAAAATGAAATAATCACAGATGCAATGTGCAGTGCAGACGCCCACTATGAACTGGCACTAGACACTGACGCAGCCTTCCCATGGGGAGCACAGGGATGCTACATTCAAGTGAAACCTGTGTCCCCACAGGAGCGTAAGAAGTTTAAGCAGGCCTGCAAGGTGGTGGCCAAGGAGGCAGCCAAGACTGCATCTGCGATCCCAACAGCCCAACTCCAGGAGGACATTGAGACTTTTGTGGCAGAAGCAGCTCGCAAATCCCTCCACCAATCAGATTGGGACGCCCAAGCCAATTGGGCCACCCAAGCTGAAAACCCGATGGGTGAGTTGGTTTCACCTGACCAATGCTATCAGGCATTGACTGGAACCAAAGCGCCCAACAATATTCCTGCCAAGATCCCAACTTCATGCAATAATGCACCTCAAGTGCACACAACGCCAAAAATTTGTCCCACAGTTGGGAAAAAGCAGAAGGCATAAGCCAACGTGAACCCCACTGCTAAAGTTTCCCATACCAAACCATACTCTGTTGCACAGAATACCCACGCTGCCAAGCAGCGATGTGCTGAGAACAAGAAGGCTGAAGGGCATGTGTGCCCTTCCCCTTGCACCTAAGGTGCAATGAGGGAATCTTTTACTTTAGGGACGTTGAACATTGCTGGACTCAGGGCCTCGCCATCCTGGGCTAGAAAACTGAGTTTTTTAAAAAATTAATTTACCCGTGGACATCCTGGCCATTCAGGAAACCCACTGTCCGCACAGTGCAGAGGAAGCATGAACAACCATGCTCTTCCCTTTCTTTTTGGTCTACGCACTGTGAGGTGCTTGTTTGTGTGAACTGTAGTTTTAAATTTATTTCATCACAATTGTACCTCGACAGGCATATCCTTATAGTCACCTTTTTGTGGTATGATGAAGTGCACGCTGTCATTAACATTTACGCCCCAACCTGTGCATGAGATCATCAGGAATTCTTCTTGGCTGTCAATTCCCTTCTGCTACCCCCTGACCCATTTGTTATTGGTGACATGAACTGCTGGATGAACCCAACCACAGACCACTGGCCCTCATCGCCTACACCCCCACAGGGGCACGTTGAACTTTGCATTCTCAAAGCCACCCTAGGGTTGTTTGGTACTCTGGCGCATCATGCACCGCTAATCTTCTAACATGTCTCGCCCCCACGTGCACAATGGCCAGCTAAGGTCCATGGCCCGCATTGACCTTATTGTCACACTGTTAAAAATTCAATACCAAATTTCCCACTTTACCACAACAAAAATCGATTTCTCTGACCACAGTATGGTATCAGTTTCCTTCTGATTATCCAATCCAGCAGCCCAGGCACCAAAGTAGTGCAAACTTTACCCCACCAAGATTGCGTTATCAAGGTTTTCCTCATGGGTGGAAACTGTGACCTCAGCTCTGGAGTTTATTGTACCATTATGTGCAGACCCAATTTCCACCTGGTCAACCTTCAAAGTGAACACAATCCGCCAGTCTCGCCACCTCTCCTCCCATTGCTCATGGGCTGCCTCAGCAGCCATTTTGCGCACGCTGGCAGAATTGGACCACCTGGAGTCTAACATCCCCGCTGCAGGCTACAGCCCTGCTTAGGGTCACAAGTGGGCATAGGTGTCCGCTCACTTCAATGCACTGGTAAGACAACACAAGCATCAGGTTTGTGTTCAGTATAAAGCAAAGCATATAACACTGGGCAATACATATTCTTCTTACTTTTTTGAAAATTCTTCACACTGCGCCAGAGTTTGCCTAAACACAGGTGTGAAGGCCATATAACTCCATCGCAGATACGCCAGCCAAAGTGGCGATTAAAAACAAAATTATTACTCCAAATTATATTGATCCAATCTAATTACGCTGGCTAAAATGGAAAAATGTTCTAAAAAGTGCACATATCTGCACCAATTTCCAATTTCCAGAGTTAATGAATTTGATTACTTGGGACAGACTCTGGTCTGCCATTTGCGGTGCACCATACAGGAAATTCCCAGGCCCAGACGGCATCCCTTATGAATACTATAATAAGTATTTCAAAGTTTTCCCTCCTTGCTGCTTGCCTCTCTGAATCAATGCCTTCTGGAAACGCGCCTCTTACCTGGAGGGCAAGAGGCTTTACGATAATGTTGTACAAAAAAGGAGATAAGCTGGACTTGGCCAACTGGCGCCCCATTTCACTCATTAACACAGACACAAAATAGTTTACTAAAATCATGGCTAACCGTCTAGGGGTTGTTGCCTCTGCCCTCATTTCCACTGAACAATTTGGTTTCATCCCCAAAAGGTCGATTTGGGACAATATACACACCGTAGCCAATGTCTGTCAATCCATGGCTTCTGGAACACTTGTGTTTTAGACCAGCAGAAGGCCTATGATAGAGTCAACTTGGATTACCTCTGAGCCTGCCTCCACAAGTTCCGCCTCCCCTTCCACTTCATTAATTGGGTGATGTTGCTAACGGAATTTGCCACAATGGCTGTGCGTGGCCCTGGCTTCCTCACGGATGTAGTTCGCCCCCAAAGGGGCCTATGCCAAGGTGACCCTCTAAGCCCACTCTTGTATAACTTCAGCCTTGACCCACTTCTTCGCAATGTAAATGACAGCCTTACTGGTTTCCATGTGCAAGGCCAAGCACCAGTCAAGATGTTGGCATTTTCTGATGATTGTGTGGTTGGGGTGTCTAACAATCATGATGCATGCTCGCTTGAAGATACTATCCAGGTTTACTCCAGGGTAAGTAATGCTGCACTTAACGCCTCAAAAACTGAAATTGTTCTCTTTGGTCAGTACCAAGCCCGCTGGTCCCCAGCGCCCCATTTTCAACCTGCTTCAACAACTTCTCAAGGGATTGATTGCCCTGCCCACCCCACACCGCCCCGCTTGTGCTCCCCTTTGTGCCAAGCCCCACCGTTGGCCCTGTCCGCCATTTGGGGGTGTTTGGAGGCGGGAGGGTACGCCTCAACGGTGATGGAAAACCATATCATAGACAACGTTACAAAACGCATAGCTTCTCTCAAAGCCCGTCAGACCTCCCTTACAGGAGGGCAGTGCTAGCCAACTCTATGCTCCTTTCTAAATTCTGGTTTGGGGCCCACGCCATCGCTTTTTCCCCTTGTTTCTTCAAGTCATTATACGCCCTTCTGAAAGGGTGGCTTTGATTAGGCCGCCCACCGCCGGTGCATCTGGATGTTATGTTTGGCCCTCGCCATAGTGGTGGTATGGGCCTGTTCAACTCTGAGGCCCATGCTGCCAAAATCCATGGCACCTGGAACGCCGCCATCACCAGCCCTTTGATCTCAGCCCAGCACTGGTCCCATGCAGCCCACTCCATAATCTCCTGCGCCCTGGGCCTCAGCAATCCTACCCACCCCCACTCTCTGTTAAAGTACCTTGCCTCACATCCTTCTGCTGCGTTCCCACATGGAACTTCACCCCACTTCAAAGGGATCCTCCTCTCCATGTGGAGCGCTGAGTGGAGAATTCGCATCTGTGGGCACACTGCCCAGAGGGGGCGCCCTACTCCTTGGTTCACCCAGGAAGTACAAGTACTACCCATTCTGAACGGAGTAATATCCATGAGATCCCCTACCTTAGCCAGGTTGGACTACCTGGACATGGTGGACATCCCCTACTCCCTAGATACCCAGAAAGCCATTTGGAAGTACGCCCACCACCCTCTCCTGCAGCCGCATATTTATTCCCACGTGTGGCGCTGCTTGAGATGGGTTTACCATACTGCCAAGTGCTCTAAAGCTTTGCACTCATCTTGCGTCATGTGTGGTTAGTATGGAACGTTGGTTCACCACCTGGAAGAGTGCTCTCCCTCAGTAGCGATATGGCGTGAGGTTCAGCATCTCTTTTGCCAGGATCAGGCACAGCCCTTCAGCCTGTCTAAGGACATCTTCGCTTTTTCCATAGTTTCCCCTCTATCACCTTCTGTCTGTGCCTTAGTGGTTGCAATCACTATGTGGACTATCTACACAATTGTCTTGGATGCTATCTCAGGCTCTACTCCCACCCTCCAGGAAGCTATACGCCAGTTCCAGTCACACCTTGTGGACCACTTTCAAGCGTGGATGTTTGGGTACCTCCCACCCCGTCGCCACCAGATGGTTTCATCCTGGTTCCTGGTTTGGTTCATCACTTCAGTCCCTTTTCTACATATGTGCTCAATAGTGGCGCAAGCCCCTACACACGTAACCCCCCTTCCTTCTCTTGGCATTCCCGCTGGCAACAGGAGATAGCGTTTGCTTCTCTGGGGTGCCCTCCTCTTGCTGAAGTTTGTTTCGTTAGTTTAGTTTTCTTGTTGGAAGTGTCCATCCCCTGGTTGGCCTTCACCAAATAAAATTTAAAATAATTGTTAATGATCAGGATAGCATACACAAATTAATGGGAAGTGCAGCTTAGAAATAATCAAAAATGGCTCAATCTAAAACTAATGAGGAGCCTGAACTGAAACATAGTTTGTGAAAATAGCTCAACTCAATTTAATGAGGAGCTAACTCAACTCTCCATGAATTAAAAACAAAAACAATATAAATATTGAAACCAGGCAGGTTAATTGAAAGCCAAACCTAATTAACTCAATCTCTGATTTTGGAATCTGCATATGCAAAACTTTATAATTTTGGGATTCAGGGAGAGGTTGTTGATACCACCTCTAACCTCTGAACAGCTTTGGAATGGAGGGAACGTGAATTTGAAATCCGTTGTTTCCTGATCTAACTAAAAAGTTTTGGGTGGGTGAACATTTGGCATTTTTGGCTGAAAAAAACCATTTATGGGGATGCGTGGCGGCTCCCCTTTTTAGGTTGAGCACCACTAGTGCTAAAAAAAGAGCCATTGATGGGGAGCCACCTCCTAAGTATACCCTCAATTAAAACAGTTCCTTTTCACCCCCTTCAAAATTGTCAGGGGGGATAGGCAGGCTCAGGTTGGCCTGCATCAGGTATTGGCCCAGAGCGTTCTTTGGCACTGATAGCTGGCATTGAGGATTTTCCCTGGCAAGGTCATCAGCGATTGTAGCCAGTATCTAGGAATCTGCCTCAGAAAGGTCATTGGTTCTGATAGCCAGCTCTGGGAATTTGCATTGGAAAAAGCATTTGCATTAGTAGCTATCATCAGGGATATTCCCCAGAAAGAGCACGCTGAGGGGCTCAGCAAAGAAGCAGAGGTTGGGTTGGACAGCCAAATATTGGAACTTAACCTTCATTTTAGGTTCAGAGGCTTACTTGATAATCTTGACCTGGTAATGGGAGGTTCAGTGGTTCTGAGCGGGTGTAGTCTCAACCTCTTGCAAAGCTTCTCAGGAGCTTAGCTCAGCACAAGTAGGCAAATCCCTTCTCCATGGTAGAGGTAAGAACTTAGGGGTATACAGGGGCTCCTTGTAGTGAGCACCACTCGTTGGAGTTCTGGATAGGTGGGATACTTATTAGGTGCCCTCCAGAATTCCAACAGTAGGTCAGGTGCAGTATGCTTAGTACATCGCCCTGCCCAAGAGAGCAGGGCCAAAGTTTCCTCTAAGTTTACAAGCCTTGACCCTTGTTGGAGAAGAAATTTAAGATAATATTTTATATTAAACTAGGTAAAGTAAATAATTGATTCTATATTAGGTACAATAGGGTTAGATGTTTTTATTAATATATAGCCTCATACTATTTAAAATTACTAAGGTTAAAGGTGAGAGCTCGGGATTCATGAAAGGCTGGAGAAAAAAATACTAATTGATAGTGGGCAATCAAATGCTTCACTCTAGGAGAACTCTCAGCATCAATTGCCAATTGGATTAATAATAATCTGGCGAAATTGATAGAAAATTAATAATTGATTATCCTCAGCTTTAGTCACCAGTTATCTTAAGAATCATATTACTGTCAGAATCAATACCATTAGTTTTGGATAAGTGAATAGTTCAAAATATTAATAAATGTTATTGAGGATAATCCACAACCCATCTATTAGCACAAACTCAAGTTAATGACGAGCATAATTCAGCATTTGTTAATAATTGAATATTAGTGAGTCATGACCCCTAGTAAGAGGCTTCAGCCTGAAAAGAGTAATTCCCAAAAGTTCCCCGGGAGTATTGCACACCCCATCTGACCAAAGAAAAATTTATTCAGTTTATCAAACAGAGTGGAAACCCCAATTGTTAACCCAACCTTCCACAATTATGTAGAAAACAAGAATGACAACCTGGTGGACGCGCTTATGGGGAGAGCCATTGGGATTGAAATCAATGAGACAATTATTACTCCCCACTATCAAGTGCACGTCTAAATTTAGAAGGAATTCAGTCCAAATGATTACACTGTATGGACTTAACTGGCCTCCCCTCCCAAACCAACCAGTCAGCCTTTTGATGCTTGAAGTCTGGTCAATATTGCTACTGGAGCTCAGCTTGGTGATTGGGATTAAATTGATGTTCATTGGCCAATATTGCCCAAAATTACTTTCCATAGATCTTATTATAGAATAACCAGAACGTGATGTTGTTCAAACTGTGGATGTTTTTGTGGGTATTGGAGTAACCTTGATGGAAGTCAAGTCTTTCCTTGTGCTAAATTTTGATTGTTGACTCAAAAATATACCCTTTAAAAAACCCATCAATGCTGATAGAATAATCCCATTGATGGATCATTTGATCCTTCCCAATTTATCTGCATAATCTGTTAAATCAGATTCACCTCAAAATTGTCTTAATTGCATCAATATAATTATTATAGCTAATAATAGCTTTAATATAATATTAATATTGCTGATTATGGGACCCACTTGGGTGAATCAAGTGGTTTACGGCATAAAATTAATTGCACTTTCAAATTTAATGCAATTATGAATAACAAATATTGAATTTTATGTATGTTAGATACATAATTGGCACTACAGTACTTGCACAAAGACAGCCCAATTAGGGAGTACCTAGTACTATTGATAGGCCTGCTGACGTCCCAATTATAGTGCATCATTAAATTTATTTCATTTATTTCCCCCATTTATTGTATTTCGTCAGCTGTATGATGAAACGTAATTAGGCTTATGAAAAAATATACACCACTGAGGTGCTAATATTACGCCTAAAATTCTCCCAATTACAAGAGTAGAAGTACCTTCAATTGTGCTAAAACAATTGTACCTTTGTTAATTCAAGGGCTTAATTAACTTAAGAATCTTTAATAACCACTTCCATAATCCAAAGAGTATTGACATGGCTTTAATGAACTCATCTAAAATATGAGTGTGGCCAGAAGATGCCTTAGAGGTATAAAATACTGGCGCTTGGCCTTTAAATAAAAACATCATCTTACCATATCATCATCTTTTCTATCTTATATCAGATTTATACTGTCTTCTATTAATTCTATCTTCATATTAAGAAGTGTAAACAAATGTTAAGGGGAGCTTGTCGTTATTACCTGCATCAGGAGAGTTCCCTATTAGAGAGGGGAAATACCCAGAAGAGACCAGAAGAGTCCATATATATTTGTTAAGCTTTGGTAGCTTCAGAACGGTTAGGAATTACCATAAGACACTTATCATAATTTAAGAACTTTTGCCCAAAACTCTTCCTGACTATTGAAGCAGGAATATTTTTAAGCAAGTAAATCCTCAAAACTCAATAAGTGGTGCTCACTACAAAACCACATTGCACATTTAATATAAATAACCAATCTGGATAACAGGCAGAAGCTTCCAGAAGATTTAACAAAAGTGATATGGAAACCAGTGACTAATAAATCACTGAGTACTTTAGCACTGCTTGTTAAAACATTGAGGGTAGTAATTCATACTTATTAGATCTCATCACGGTGGGAGGAGTACATGTGGACTCAATAGTCCCTATTGAGTTTACCACAGACAGTGTTAGGGAGATGATGGAAACCCTCTTTCATTGGTACAGAATTGGTACATCTTGTGTGGACCCATCCTTTGATCTGTTTTATTACCTGAAGGATCAGGCCTTCAAAATGAAGATGTACATGTGATACCAAGAGGCAATAATGACAACTCTGGTCAGAGGCCTCACTGGTATACAAGAAATTAATGTTTTCTTGGTCAGTTTTTACAAAAATCCATTAAGCATACCCAAAGAATTCTGGCTCAGCAAAATCTAGAGCTTGCAGAGATAACAGAGTTCAAGAGGAAGAGCGATCTTCCTGATCTAACCTATTGGATAAGCTAAATTCCAGTTTCACTAAATTCATAAAGGCCTTTGTCAAAAATATAAAACTTGTCAACGATGCCCATAGAAGACTGATTACTGTAGAAGAACAACTTTTGTTAGAGTTCCTAATACTTCAGCTAAAGTTCACACTCACCATGGATTGACCAGTGAGTGGGTTCATAATAGCAATAAATTCTGCCAGAAATTGGAAAATTACTCTGAATTTCTTTCTTCTCATACTTGACGTTTGACCAAAAATGCCACTTCTGCTTGCAGAAATCATCTGGATTTAAAATCAATGCATATTTGGCTCAATGAATATGCTTTAACTGAGCTGGGCATTTTACAAAAGAGCGTTGAGGATCTGGCTGCAATGTCAGAAGTGCCAAATTACGAGGAGGATTTTGCTCAAATACATGAAGAATTATTGAGACTCTGGTCAACTGTGTCATTGGTGCAAGCCAAGAATGTCAAACTTGTTAAGTATAAGCAAGAGCTCTAAACCCAGCTATCTGCAACTAATTACTGTGTTGCTGATCTGAACAAAGATGTCTAGAATATATATGCTTCTCAAATTGCATTTAGAAAAGAATGTGAGAGCCTTAAGAAGAAAATTGATGCCCTCAAGGGGAAAAGCTGAAATTGTTCAACCAGTCCTTGAGGGGGAGAGTAATGGAACCTCTAGATATTTTGGCAGAAAATGACTAGGGAAACTACCCAAGACCCAATTTCAAGAGTCCAAATCTAGAAGTTTGGAACAATTCCATGAAGCAGAGTCTTCAGGGGTTGAGATGGATTATGAAACTAGTTTTCATACATTTGTTCTATGCCCAGAATTTTAATTACTATTCTAACTCCAGATAACACTCATCACGAGTGTGCTAATTATAATGGAGGAATCCCCAAGATGTTCAAACTCCAAACAAAGTGTGACCCCTCTGGCCAATTCTGGGCACGATGACTTCATGCCCTTAAACTTGCCAAAGTTTGACAAATATGGGAATGTACATTCATACCTAAAATTGTTTGAAGAGATATGCAAGGAGGATCTGATTATGCAAAGTTGACAGCTCTCATCAATTGCCTGGACTCCCATGGCGTTGACCTCCCTATGCCCTATCTGAGTGACGACTGATCCTATTCAAATGCAAAAAAACGCAGTAATAAGGCAATTCGGAGGTCCTGTTAAGCTATTGGACTGAAAATAGATCTGCTCAATATCAAATTCCAGAAAGATGAGTCCATCAGAGACTTCACAGATAGGTTCTACCATGAGGTTCAGGTCTTACTTGGGTCTAATGCTATATATATGATGCAAAATTACCATGGAGCATGCTGTCAAACCATACCGTGACTTGCAGCATGTTATGATCCCAGCCTTTAATATAACCATGGGAGCCTTAGAACTCATGGACTATTTGAGACAATGTGCAAATTAGTTTTGACGCCTTAATCAGCCCATAGATCTGTCAAAACTCCTTTTTTGGGACTAAAGAATACCAATTCAAACAATCAAAGAAAGACAATCAGCCCGCAAACAAGAAAGCTGATCAGCAACCAGGGCCATTACCTGTTATACCTGTGGCCAAAAGGGACACTTTGCTAGTCAGTGATAAATGAGCGGATAAAAAGCCTAGGTTGAATGTGGCCTTAAGTTTAATAATGAAGAAAATGTGGGAAAAGAGCAGGCGGAGTAAAGGCGGAATGCTCTATCTCCACCAATGCCCTGACACACATTCCACCTGACCCAGGAAAGCCTTTTTGGCTGTCATAGTGGACAAAGATAGCCTGCAACACATCGTGGTTGACGATGTTTTTATGGTTACCACCTGAGCCAAAGCAAAAGATTTAAAGCAGCTATAAGTCACTGAAGAATTTTTAGGCCAAAGTTTTAAAGCCCTATGCCAAACAGGTCATTGATCAAGGGTTAAATAGCCATCCTAAATGTTCATCCAATCTGCCCTCACTGCATGACGTGCAAGTGGCCATTCCAATGAAGACTTTGCAGAGAGTTCTACAGAGATCTGATCAAGTCTGAAATCCCATATGGAACTGAACAACCACCCTAATATTCACCTAATAAAAGATTCAGATATTTACTCTGAATGTAAATATGTGGATATTTCAGTGAATTAAATTTGGGTTTAGGCCATTGTTGATAGTGGGCACCTATCAACGTTGGCAGCACCAAGATACTCAAGAAGCTGAAGATTGCGCTGATGTTGCCCATTGCCAATAGTATGGCATGGAAGGAACCCACAACACTAAGTTACTCAAGGCCTACATCATGCTACCATTATGTTTCAAATCCATTGTAGTGATGGCACCAGCCATAGTATTGCCAAATACAAGCTATGACTTCCTGATTGGGACTGATTTAGTGTTATTACAAATCACAAAGAAGATAAGATCATCATCTTGGGGCAGAGAATCCCACTATACTAAACAAAAGTGGGAAGGCTGAAAAAAATAGATAAATCTATTTTTCAATATGTCCTACAAGGATGGTGTAGTCCTGATTGATTACACAAAATCACGCTCAAAGATTAAGACCCCAATAATGCAGATTCGTTAATCAAAAGAAATCTTATTACGCTCAAATCAGCAAGTTACTGTTCTTCCTGGAACTCATGTAGTCGTTTCTACTGGGCTGACTATTAGATTCCAGAGGGACTTTATGGGAAATATTCCAACCATGGTCTAGATCCTTATTAAAGCCTAAACATTGCACCTGGAATAGTCATTTCAGGACATGAAGAAATTCACATCTTATATGCAAACCTACAGAATCAGCCCATTGATATACAGAGACATCAAGTTATTGCCTGCCTGCATTTATTCCCAAGTATGGAAATTCAGACCTTCCATCAATTTGGGACCCTAGACGAGATAGGACTTCCCAATGAAGGAACCATTGGTATCAATAATGTTATCCCTATGGCCAAATTAGGGAACCTGACTGACCTGGAAAAAACTCAAGTTCAGGATTTTTTTGAATATTAAAAAAATTGAGAAGGGCGATTTTTGTCATGTGAACATGACATAATAGTGGGGATCAACCCCAAAGACAAGGCTGGGCGCCTGGAGGCCCAGAAGGTGAAGTTGCAGGCCCTTCCTGACCTGAAGAACACCCTGGACCAACGCTGGGTCTGGGCAAAATATGCCCAGGTTGGGACCAGTGGTGCGCCAAACGCCCAACCCCTGACAGCAGCTCAAGTGTTAAAACGAACTATCTACCATATTAAGGCAGATGGTTCAGTCCACTTGGTTTTGTAACAAGGGTTTGAAACCTATTCCGCCTATGAAATAATGCTCTCAGGTTAAATCCAACTTCAGTTAATAACTTGAGTGAAGTCAGTTTTGGTCTATTTTACTAACTCAGATGGCAGTATCGCCCTATTGGTAATCCGCTGCTTGGGCCCACTGCAGCATAACCCCAATTTCCCCATCCGAGCTTAAATACATTTTCCCTGACCAACATTCCTTGTTGGTCGAGTTCCCAAATAAACTTATCCCCCGTTTTAAGTCATTTTTTATTTTATGATATTCTGAATGCTCCTGTGCACAAGCCTCTTTGAGGAGGTCTCACATTCTGTTACACTTGCCATTACAAGTACCATTAAGCTCTCCCCTCATGCACTGTTTGTCTGTCCAGGATCCCTCCAACCTGGGCCACCTAACCCCATCTGATATGTGCACCGCGTCGCCCTTCTATGGGGTTTTATTATAAAATTCGCAATATTATGCCTCAGAAGTTATTGCTCCAGCACCCTCTGCTAGGCTCTAATCCCTCTGGCATTAACAACTAGTTCCCTGGCATTGGGCCTGTGCACCAAGCACTGCCACGCTGGGAACTGGAGAGTTATTGACGCTCTCCTTTATAATTTTAAATTAAGTTGTGCTAGTAATGTGATACAAACTATTGTGACCAGTGACCATGACCCAGTCCAGTTACTCCTGATTAGACGTTCAAAAGCAGCAGAAGAATATGTCTCAAAAGAGATCAAAGAACTTCTTGATCGTGGCATGTTGGCCACATAAAAGAGCCTTGGGCCGCCCCTGATTTTAATAGTAAAAAATAAGGATGGGAGCAAACAGGTTGTCATCAACTATCAAAAGCTGAATAAAATCATGAAGAAGGTTTTTATCCTCTTCCACAGATTGGCGGCGCCTTAGACCAACTTGAGGGTGTGAAGTTATTTTCTTCTATATACCTAATAAAAGGATACTGGCAGATCAATATTCCCAAAGAAGAGAGCAAAAAATGTGCCATCATAACTCAGGAGGGCCTATTCCAGCCAGCAAGAATGCCACAAGGTCTTTGTAATGTCCCAGCTACGTTATAAAGAGTGATGAACATAATCCTGGTGGATCTAAAGTTGTCTTGTGTGTTGGTTTACTTAGACGACATAAACGTCTTCAGCTGCACCTTCAGTGATCATCTGGAACAATTATAGGAGGTCTTCAAGAGACTAGCGGCTGCTAATTTGAAAATCTAACCCAGGAAGTGCAAATTTTAAAGAGCAATTGGAATATCTTGGGATTTTTATAAACAAAGACAGACTATGACCTCAGCCGTCCAAACTAGATGCAATATTAAAGATGAAATGGCCAAAATCCAAGCACAATATAAAACTTTTTCTGGACATGATCAGTTATTATTGCCAATCCATTGCCAATTTTACATGAATTGGAGAGTCGTTGTTTCATTTACTTAATAACAACGTTGCATTTGACTGGAATTGGGCCTGTCAAGGGGCATTTGATCAGCTTTGATTGGTCCTAATAACAGTTTCAGTTCTGCAATACCCAGACTTTGAGCGTTAGTTTATTGTTCAAATGATGTCTCACTCACGACAGTCAGAGCGTGCTGGCTCAGATAGGGGAAAATGGCGAGGAACATCAAATTACCCTTTCTAGTTGGACCTTAAATGTCCATAAGTGGAATTACACAGTGACGGAATGGGAATGCTTGGCAGTCATATACGCCTATAAGCAATTTGGGGTTTATCTACATGTCACTCACTTTATAGTTGTAACAGATCATTCATCCCCAAGATGGCTGAACAACTTAAAAGAACTTGAGGGCCAATTAGCGTGGTGGGAATTAAAGCTTCAAGCCTATAATTACACAATTAAACATCATTCAGGAGTGAAGCACCAAGATGCCAACTGTTTTTCCCATTTACCTACAATCACCACCAGAAGTCTGGCCACAGATGAGCTGTTCCAAAAAGTAATTAGTGGGAAATTTCAAGATGATCCTGAATCTGTCCAAAAATTGCTCTCAGATCTACAAAAGGACATTTTGGTTGAAAATGGAACATTTTAAAAAATGATCAAAGAAAAGAAGTTCATTTTTCTGAGACCTTTGGCACAAACAGATCTAATAATGGCTGCTCATAAGGCCATAGGAAATGGTGTATTCAAGAAAACAAAGGAGCATCTGAAGAGATATTACTACTGGGAGTTAATGCACTTAGATATTCAAGGGACACTGGAGTGTTGCGCTGAATGCTAAGTCAAAAAACCATTCTGAAATAGCACATCTTACCATCTTGTTCAGCCCGAATTTTCCTGGTATACTGTACCATAGATGTTGTTGGACCACTTCCCACAAGTAACTCTAAGGACAAGTATATCATCGTGGCTGTTGACCACTTGACTAAGTGGGTTGAAGTCAAGGCTATTTAGGAATTAGGAGCAGCAACAACGACCAAATTTATCCTTGAAAGTGTCATCTACAAACATGGTTGTCCACAGATTATCCTGACTGATAACAGAAGCAATTTTACTGCCAGTATCACAAAGCTCAACCATTTGATGGGAGTGAGAAATGTGCTTTCAGCCCCTAGCATCCTGAGACAAATGGAACGTTTGAGTGTGTAAATGGTAAACTTGTGAACATTTTCCAGAATCTAACCTCAGACAAACATCTGAATGGAGTAAATTCCAAAGCTCAGCTGTGCTTGCCTAAAACATATTCTATTACTATGCCACTAAGTTTTCACCTTTTCAGGTTCTATATAGAAGGAATCTGGCCCTAACATTGCTGCTATATTTGGTTCTAGAAGATCCTGAGGAGAAAACATACCACTAACATGTCAAGAAGTTTACAGATACACTAATTAAGCTTCAGGATCAATCCTTTGATAACAGTTTTGCTGTTAAAAGGCCTAACATGAAAAGGATTAAAGGTCAATAAAATTTGATCTAATTTGAAGTTGGCAATGAGGTATATTCTGTGATACGCATGGATCAGGCTGATTACAGAAGTTAAATTGCATTTGGGTAGGCCCATTTGTGATTATTGAGAATACATCATAGTTTGTTTACACAATCAAAGAGGTTAGAACAGGTCATATCTTTAAAATGCATCCATTCAAAGAAAATATAAGAAGATTTAAAAAGAGGGCCAATTAGAAGAAAAAACCTTATATAAGAAGATAATATGATTAAGACATAATTAAAAAAGAAAAAAGTGATAAGTAATAGTATATATAAACTTATGTACAAAGGTACAAAATAATATACAAAAGAGAAAAATATAGTATAGTTAATAAAAAATGAATTTTTTACAAAGACAAATGAATTGGTAAAAAATTTAATTAATAAAGGTTTTTACTCCTCTGCTTTGAGGGGGAAATGACTCAGGATCAGATTTTTCTTCCATGTTTGCCAATTTGTCCTAATCTAAATTCTGAGCGACAAGAAAAAGGGCCATAGCAGCATAGAACCAGATGCACCATGTACTGGTTGTAGCTAATTCCCAGAGAACAATCAGTAGGGGAGGTACAAAACCATTAACAGTGGTTCAATTGATCCCACAATCAAGAGGGAAGCAAACACCCAGGAGGAGACAGTCAACCAGGAAATCAGTCTGGTACTGATATATCTCTGGGGTTGCCAGTCAGACACAATAGATTTGGGCTCTCCACCATTCAACAAGGGGGTGCGTGCAATAATCAACCTGAAGGCATCCAGTTGAGGAAAATATGCATAAATTGGCTGAGTAATGCCATCCTAGGAAGATAGTTGTAAGCGCTATCCTGGTGCAAATCTTAAAGGCTGCATAAATGGATGAGCAGAAACAAACATCCTGAACGTCATTGGTATTTAGCTTCAAGTATGAGGCATAATTGGGCCTGCTTCCAAGCGTTGCAGACCAGAAACTGATAACCTCCTCCACAAAGGCGTCAACTTGAACGAAATCTTGAGGTCACATGGTAGCATTTTTAGCCAGAATAAAATGAACAGGGTTAAAAAAAGCCGCTCATATTTGGCCCTCATTTGATTAAGAAGTTAACCTTGACATGGGAAATTTGATGAGTCCAGTGTTGCAGAATAGGCCCAAGACATCAGGAAATGATTGAGGCAAAGACTAACTCTTCCAGGAGGTCCTTATCCTGATAAAGAGACTGCAGCGAAAAATTTGCATCTCTAGGGTCAAGGATGTGGCTGAAAGTGTCCACTTGAAGATTTGCTGATAAGTGTGACCAAAGTTCATAGCCCACAGATCCTTGAAAAAACCTGAAGTCCAGAATAAAATTCTCCTCAATGATGGTTTCAGGCTGAGTAGACATCATTAAAGTCAGCACAGGAATAAGCTGACCCAATTCAGATTCCTGGATGAAGCCTAGGAACATACACATATGCATAGTCCTGTCCAATTGGTTGAACTGACAACGATATTTGGGATCAAGGGCAGCGATGGAATTGCAATAAGCAGAAGAGGTACTGTTTACAGACATGAAAGAAAAAATTTGGAAACTCAGGGTTTATAAGTCAAATGTGGGGAATGTTAGATTTTAATAGTTTTCTCAAAAATAAACCCTTTGAGTAAATTATCAATGCTAGTAGATTAACCCATTGATGGATCCTTTGATCCTTCTTGATTTATCTACATAATCTGTTAAATCAGATTAATCTCAAGACTGCCTTGATTGCATCTAAAAAACCTGATTATTGTAGCTGATAATAGATATGATATAATATCAATATAGTTGATTATGAGACCCACTTGAGTGAATAAAGTGGGTTTACAGCATAAACTTAATTGCACTTTAGTATTTAATGCAATTACAATCAATAATCATTGATTTTTTAGGTATGTCAATCTTTGTAATTGGCACAATAGTACTTGCACATGGATGGCCCAATTAGGGGTACCTAGTCTTATTGAGAGGCCTGCTAACGTCCCAATTAGGGGTGCATCATTATTCAAGCTTCATAAATTCTTTTCCCTAATTATTGTATTTTGTCAGCTGTATGAAAAAATGTAATTGGGCTGGTGAAAAGCAAATATACACCACTGAGGAGTAGTATTATGCCTAAAACCCTCTCAATTACAAGAGTAGAAGTGCCTTCAATCATGCCGAAACAATTGTAATTAAGTTAATTCAAGGGTCAAATTAGCTTGGGTATCTTTAATAACTACTGCCATAATTCCTAGAGGATTGGCATGGCTTTAATGAACTCATCTAATAGATGAGTGCGGCCTGGAGATGCCCTAAAGGATTAAAATACTGGCGCTTGGACTTTAAATAAGATCATCATCTTACCATATCATCATCTTTTAATTTTATATCAGATTTATACTATCTTCTATTAATTCTATCTTCATATTAAGAAGTGTAGACAAATGTTAAGGGGATCTTGTCATTATTATCTGTATCAGGATAGTCCTAATTAGAGAGGGAAGAATACTCAGGAGAGGCCAGAAGAGTCTATTTATATTGTTTAAGCTTTGTGAGCTTCAGAATGGTTAGGAAATACCATAAGACATTTAGCAGAATTGAGGATAAATTTTTCTAAACCCTTCCCAACTATTGAAGCAGGAATATATTTAATAAGCAAGTAAATTCTCAAAACTCAACACCTTGGCACATCAGCTGTCTGATATATGGACCCCAAACACTATCCTATCCAACAAGGGGTCACACTTTAATAAGATGGTTGCCAAAACAGTTGCCCAAATCCAGATGAGACACTCTATGACCACCTCTTATAATCTTTCAGTGCAATAGATTAACTGAATGGCTCAATCAACCTCTTATGCATGCTTTGGAGAAAAGCTGCTTAGACAATCTTGAGAAATGTGCTGAATAATAACCTACCATTCTATGGCCTACCAAACCAAAATCCACTATACCACCTGACATACCCCATATGAACTTTTATTCAGATTTAAATATCAATTTAATCCTACTAATCTACATTTAGAAATTAGGATTCCCTCTGACCTGATTTAAACTACCACCCAGAAAATTTCACATGATTGAGTCAATCAAATGAAAATTAATATAACAAACAGCTTAAGATCCTCCAGAATTTCACAGTGGGAGACTTGGTTTTACTTTTCCAAAATGAGTTAAACAACTCCAAGTCCCAAAAAACTCAACCCCACTTCAAAGGACCCTTCTGAGTCTCCAAATTCCTACCCTATGGAAACTACAACTTGGAAACTTTCACTGTAGCCCCCTATCAGACCAATATCAACAGGAATCATCTCAAGTTATATCAGCATAAAAATGGATAGGGGGAGTGCTATGAAACTGCTAAGATTGTCAATCCATCAGGGATATTTCCTCCCTGGTTTTACCCTTCAATACCATTTATTCATTTTTTTCTGATTCTCCTTTGATACCCCTCAAAATCATTTTCCCTGTGACTATTTTTCTATTATTCAGGTATAAAAGCCTGGCCTTGATTTTCAATAAAGGATCAAAAATCTCTATCTTCATTACCCCATTTTTAACCGACTTTGAAAAAGGTTATCAATTCGACCTGTATGTATGTTTTTTTATGTTTGTTCGCACATAACTCTGAAAATACTGGACCAATTTGGATGATCATCTTCTTCAAAAATAGAGGATGCTTCAACTTAGGTCACATTCTACTTTTGTAAGTATTGGGCAAGTATCCGCCCATTAATTTAGTAAATATATCAAAATGGGCTCGGAAGCAATGGATACTTGTGGGACTAATACAGCTCCGGATAAACATTTTTCCGGCATCTTTGAAGCGATAGCTTCAAAGCACTTTTGATATGTCCTATGGCTGGAGGGTATGTTCAAAATTCAGTCAGTATGAGCTCATACCAGGTCAAGCTTAAATCATTATAGATGGCTATCATTTTTGCATAATTTGACCAATAAACTCATCTAAATTTGATAAACTGAATTATTTTAGATAGCAATCAATAAATTTACATAGATTGACTAATAAAAGCAACCAAATCTAATAAAATAAATTACTGTAGATGGCAATCAGTAAATTTGGTATACGGTGACTAATAAAATCATCTAAATTTAATAAAATGAAGTATTGTAGATGGTGATCAGTAAATTTAGTTTAATTTGACTAATAAAATCAACTAGATTAAATAAAATGAATTGTTAGCATATTTGTTTATAAGATACTATAGATAATAGATATACAATAAGTTTTAATTTTATAGAGAGTAGTAAAGGGTCAAAAATAATATACAGAGATACTAATATTTAATAAAAGCAGGAAAAAGAGCCACTTTTAAAAATGCACTAATTTTTTGAGGGGAAAAGAGCTGGGGTAAAGTATTTTTGGGGAAAAAAAGAACCTCCTTTAAAAAAAGCTCTAAAAAGTATGAAATAATCGAGAAATTAAGACTACTCAATAAACCCCCTTTTTGAAGTTGGTGCCATATTTTAACTGACTAATAGGTATTTATAATTTATATACTCAGTACTATTTATTCTAAGTTGCTTATAGTTTACATTTGAACCTAATCCAGACATAAGATATAGATTGTATTTATGGGCAAAATTCTATAATTAAGTTTAAAATATGGCACCGACTTCAAAAAGGGCTTTATTGAGTAGGCTTAATTTCTTGATTATTCATACTTTTTGGAGCTTTTTCTTAAAGGAGGTTCTTTTTTCCCAAAATTTTTTTTTGTTTATCGGGATTTATCACCGATCCGCCATCTGATATTTCGGGCCAAATGCCCCATTGCGAACGCCAACCAATGACAACCGGAATGCCTGATAACTGAAATCCGAGTTGTTACCCAAACCTCACCTTAGGTCCGTGATAAATTTGGGATTCCCGAACCTTCCCGACAAAGGCAAATTCGTATTCCCGACAAAACGTTAGCCCACTAACTTAACGGGGTTTGCTAATCCTTAAACTTTTGTAATCTATGCTGAACCTAAACTGCATAATTGCATTGCATCCATATCATATGATCTTATGTATTTAAAATTTCGAATGATCCACAATATGGGCCTCTACCAATTAAAAATCCTAACCTCAAAAATGAAACCTTTGAACCGCCAGAGGCTAGGACGGTCCACTTAGGCATGTTTAAAACATAAGATTCCTTTTGCCGACGTATTAGTATAAACAATTAAAAATGCTTCCAATCTCCAGGCCCTTACCTTCCTTAGCTGCCAGAGCGGTAAGAGAAATTTATACTTATTGTCAATCAGTCAATCGTTATAACAATTTTATTCATTGCATTCCTTTGTTGGATGCTTACTAAAAGTCGTTTTAGCTTAGAACAAACACCAAGTTAAATCGTGCTTTTGGATCAAGTGCTAAAATCATGGTATGTCGAAGTCTTATCGTTACAACTACTTGTTATTCCATAAATATTATGCCAAATAGAAATTTCGGTACCTTATTTTTACTAAAAATGTCGAATAGTCGCAGTTTCGTAGTGAGAAGGACACCTTTGGCGATCTTCAGGTTCCCACCGATCGCTACTGGGGGGCTCAGACCCAGCGGTATCTTAAGGATCTTGAAGGATAGATGTGCTAATAAACAGATCCCTTCAGAACTTTAATATTGGGGGTCCAGGCGAAAAGCTTCCCGAGCCCCTCATCCGCGCCTTTGAGATTGTAAAAAGGCTGCCGCCATGGTCAATCTGACCTACGGGTTGGATAAAACTGTGGGTGAAGCTATCATTAAAGCTGCTGATGAGGTATTAAAAATTAGTTTCCCTATTAAGCCTAATTAGGTGATTGAAGGGAAGTTGGCCTCCCACTTCCCTTTGGTCATTTTCCAAACAGGCTCGGGCACTCAGTCTAATATGAATGCTAATGAAGTAAGCTGGCTTAAAGGAAGCTTTTTGAACGTTTTAGGTCATCTCCGATCGAGCAATCGAAAATTTTGGGTGGCGAACTCGGAAGCAAGAAACCTGTTCATCCTAATGACCATGTAAACATGAGTCAGTCTTCAAACGATACGTAAGGCTCTTCTAACAATGACATAATGTAAAATCTAGCTTTCCCACGGTTATGCACGTAGCGATCGTCGTGGAAATCCACGGCCGTCTAATTCCTGCTCTTAAGCTCCTCCAAAGTGAGCTAGAAAGCTGCTCCAAAAGGTTCGCTCATATAATAAAAATTGGCCGCACTCATCTACAGGTAACCAAGATTTTGTAATTGGATTAACTCAGAACTATTAGGACGCCACTCCTTTGACTCTGGGACAGGAATTTTCGGGGTATTCTGCGCAACTGGCTTACAGCGTTGAGCGCATCGAGGCTGCTCTTCCACGTCTTTATTACTTGGCGCAAGGTGGTACCGCCGTCGGCACGGTAATGCTTTGCTAAGGCCTGCGTTAAATTACTTAGGGGCTTAATACCCGTGCCGGGTTTGACGTGAAAGTGGCGGAACAGATATCTAATTTAACCGGTTACCCGGCCAAACAGCGCCCAACAAGTTTGAAGCTCTTGCTGCCCACGATGCGCTAGTTGAAGCCAGTGGAGCTCTCAACACGATCGCGGCTTCCCTCATGAAGGTAGCCAACGACATTAGATTTCTGGGCTCGGGGCCCCGATGTGGCCTAGGAGAGCTCAGCCTTCCCGAAAACGAACCTGGATCCTCAATCATGCCCGGCAAAGTCAACCCTACCCAGTGTGAGGCCATGACCATGGTTTGTGCTCAGGTCATGGGCAACCACGTCGCGGTCACAGTCGGGGGTGCTACCGGCCACTTTGAACTTAACGTGTTCAAGCCCATGATGGCTGCCAATGTACTGCGGTCTATCCGCTTGCTTGCCGATGCCTGTGTATCCTTTACAAACAACTGTGTTGTAGGCATTCAGGCCAACGAAGGAAAAATCAAGAAATTATGGAGAAATCACTGATGCTTGTCACGGCCCTCAACCCTCATATCGGCTATGATAGTGAGTTTGGCTTTTTTAATTTAATCTAATTTTTAAGATGCCGCCAAAACTGCAAAGAAGGCTCACAAAGAGGGTACCACGTTAAAGGAAGCTGCTATCGCTCTTAAAGTTCTAACCGAGGAGGAATTTGATCAGTACGTCCGTCCAGAAAACATGATTGGCCCCCAAAAATGAATGGTTAATGACTTACTTCACAAAATCATATTTTTTACTTTATTTTGTTACCGAACTAGCGGGCTTCTCATGCTTTGTAAGGGATAAGTTATTTTACTCTTGTTTAGATTTATTACTCTACGTTAAGCCTTTCAAAGCTCTTTAACCTAATTCTTAATTTTAAACCAGGTTTGAGATTACCATCATTAATAAAAAGGTGTGATAATTTTTTAGTAATCAATTGTCTAGCTTTTGTTCTATGAGAGAAACTCATCGATATAAGTTCTCAGGAACTTTTTATAAACTTTAGAAAAATATTTTATGCCGTTTAATATTAAAATAAATTGCCCTTTTCATATATCTCCTTCTGCTGAAATATGTACTTAAAGCCTTTTAAATTTTTCTTTGATTAGCTCAACTATATGCTATCTATTTATCTATTCCAACGTTTAAAAAACAGTTTACAATAGAATTTGCAGCAAAATCTGACTTTAGTTTTTATAAGTATGCGATACCTATCTATGTTAAGTTTAATACAATAAAGTTAAACTATAATAGATTGTTTTATTCTGATTTCGATAAACTAAAGGCTAAAATCTATTTAGTAGCTGCCCCATTCAAAAATAAACCAAAGTCTAGAAATGTTTATGCTTAAAACATAACTATCAGATTAGTAGGCTTTATTCAAATTTTATAATAGACTAAAAGTTAAAACTTAAAATTGTCCACCGCCAGATTTAAACGGCCGATCCCTTGGTTATAAACCTGAGGCACACAACTGTGCTTAGAGAGCCTTAACTATAAATGGTTTTAGCTAATCGTTATAGTGAACTCATGCATCATTTAGATACAGTAGAGTCTACCTAAAACGGAACGCGATCGTTCAGCTATTTTTTTCGTTTTCATTGGTTTCCGGATTACAAAAGTGTTGTGCTTTAAAAAACGAGGTATGGTAGAAAAAATATGATCTCTTAGGATTACAATGAAGGAATGATTTTAAAATAAGCAACCTGTGAAAACGGAAAAAATTTGCCAGAACGATCGCGTTCTGTTTTAGGCAGGGTTTACTATATTTAGTTAAGCCATTGCTTATCATACTGATTTTTATATACTAAAAGCTATTATTTATTTTTCTTCCAACTTTAATTTAGTAGATCATAAAACATACATTAAAACATCCCTTAAAGTTTCTCTCGTTATGAATAAATTTTTCAATAGCTACTAATCAGTATAAAAATGTATGAAAAAATAGTTAACCGATGTCACATCTCATATAGTGATACAGATCAGCTATATGAGCTAAATTTAAAGTGAGTGTTGTTGGACGAATATATAAAGCCTTTAAATATCTTACCACTTTATACTTTTAAATTACCAAATTTTTGTAGTAAGTGGTAGTTTAAGTAACTTTATAAATAATATATCTTTGATATAGCTGAACAAATTGTTTTGTCAAAACTCGATGACTGGTTATACAGCTAATAACAAGTTATGTCAACGATTTCCATATGTATTAAAATTGGTTAGATAAATGGATAGGGCATATAGATTGATACTACAGAAATTCATACCAAGCTTATTGGTATAGCTTAAAAATAGCTAGATTTTAATTCTAAAAGCCAAAAATACAACCTAGATAGGAATCAGGTTTGGACATTAAGCTAGTCATGTCTAGTAAGAACATTTAACTTAAGTAAAATTTAAAGACTATTTTAGTATAGATATACAAATGGCTGCACCAACCGAAAAGAACATAATTAGCTCTTAATATTATTAACGCTGCCAGCCTTTAGCCTTAACAGATAAAATCTGTTTAGAAAAATGTCTTCTTGGTAGCATCAGGATGGAGATAAAAAAGTCAGTTTTTTAAATAAGGTTTTCTTAGGATCAAAGTATATTTTATAAATAATCAAATGATTTCTAGAGTTTTATATCAGTTAAGCCATTTAATTTAATGAAAGGCTGATAGGCTATGTTTAGAATTCTTACTGTTAGGATTACATATAAAGCTTTGCAGTCCTAGGAAAAGCTTTATTAAGATTGGTTCCTGGTCTACAATTATTAATAGCTAGTTTATTAATGCTATTATACTTAGTCTTGTACTTATAAACTAAATTTTTAAAGATATGATTCTTTATTTATTTTGTATACCTTTTAGGAAGCCAAAGATAAACCTTGAGGTAAGTAATTATATGATGTATCCTTATAGGTTATATCTAAATTGACATTTTATTAATATAAAGTTTAAGGCATAATGAATTTATAACCAGTTTATAATGAATTCTTAGTAATTGTATTATAATTACTAATAGGTTTGAAAGGTGTGCATGATATCTATGATATTAAAATCATTTATTTTAAGTTAAATAATATTACAAACTAGAAAAAAATAATTAATGTAGCTATTATGTATGACTAACCATAAAAATATCTACCATTATATTTACTTAAATCTTAACTTTTAGACAAAGGGTTCGATTTCCCAGCCCTTGACACCAATCTCAATCTGTTGAATTAGTTAATGACAGTTTGCCTTGATGCTGATACCAAACTGTTGAATTAAGTTATAGCAGATTACCTTGCCTCTGCATCCACATTTTTATATGTAGCTATTAATTGATAGGATTAAATTACTATCATATTGTTCTAGCCATGACAAGGATATATATTGAGGTTCAAATCCTTCCCACCCTACTGGCAATATCCCCAAATCACTTATTATCAATTTACACTGCTTTACAGTATCATAAATTCAAGTCTATTTTTTATTTTATTATATTCTCTACCTTGCTCCTAAGCTGGTGTAAAAATAGTCATAGATTTTTATCCCCAAAGTTCTAGGCCAATGGGTTCTACCATTTTCAGAATAAATATACACTGCCTGGTATTGTGCAATATAGTCTATTATGATGGAAATAGCAAATTTATCAGAATCTTTTCTTCACCTAGCTTTTAGAAAGCTATGTAATAAAAACCTTGATGATAAGATCTATATCATTTTATTGTAGGACTACTGTCTTCATACAGTTCCCTTTACTTTTATCATATAAAGTAACTGATCTGTGAAGTTGTATATCAACAACTATGTGCTGATTGCAACAATTGTATAACTTAATTATCATATACAGATATGCATGATCCTTATCTATTATTTTTTATATCAGTGGCAAAACATGGACTTCTTGTCAAAGAGCTTAATGATAAAGATAAGAGTGTACTGACACTCAGGAAGAGTTACCACCTATAGCAACAGCTTAAAACCACTGGTACAGACATCCTCAAATTATATTTTAATATGAATAGTGAGAATATCAACCCCTGCCAGGTAATCACAACATTGGAACTCATACCTGAAAATTAGTATTTCAGATTCCCTGATTTAATAATAATTGAGTGATTAATTTATTTTAATAAAACTAAGGGAAGTAAAGAAAGAAAATGGAGTGACAGCAGTATCTTCTGGGGACTGCTGCATTATAAAACTTACTATGTGGGGGATAGAGAAAAGTTGGATAAATGCCTGGAAATATCTTCACAATTAGAGGGATGGCAGATTGTCACACTATTTTGCTACTAATGTTGATTCAGATCCAACCTGACTGGCCAAATCATTATAATATTTTTACTAAGATTTTTTATGGCATAATTCTGCCTGGCAAGTTGATGATTTGCACAACAGCTGACAGGGTGCACTTAAAGCCAGGGATGATAAAGTTTCATTTTGAACCAGATGTAGTTGCCATACCTAAACCTGTTAGGGGTGGGCTCACCTTCACTGCTGGTAGGGGGAAGGTTGGAGAGGAAAATTTTGAATCCAAGAGCAATTAAACCAATATAATTTTGCCAAGTAACAACTTACCACTACTATCAAAACCTGGATTAGGGGGAAGCCTTATGGAAAGGTGGGGAGCTGCACCCTTGCTGTTAGCTATAGCTTTTAGCTACCACCTCTGACTGACACACTCCCTTGATTTTCTTCACCAATTCTTTAGTGGTGAGAAGAGGTAAAAAGAAGCAACCTTCAGGGGTAAGCTGTCACTCACCTCTCATCAACAACATGGGCTAGATAAACCTGATTGATAAGGGGTGAGCAGGCTTTTTACCCCCTTCCTGGTTCTGAAGGTATTTTACTTCCTGATGAGATAAATGGGGTGCTCCCAGAACTTACGCTTATACTATATACTAAACAAATTTTGATATTTCTCTTTAATGGTTATTACATTGCTTTTCTGCCTTAATGCTCATAACTGATCAAATAAAGTAAGCTGTTAATTATACCCTTTATATGCATTATACAATTTATGAATGCCTATATATTGCTATTGTGTTACCAAGTATAATGCACAGGTTCTTGACATTCTTTAGGAAAATATATTAGATTGTTTTAACCATTTTATGGCCAAAGCAATAATAGGAATCAAAAAATCTCTGGGTATATATATTTCACCTAAAATTAGAATCTAGCACTTACAAGGCTATTGGTGTGAAGGTGAAAACTACAGTAAGCCATGTCATTGGTAAGTGTGTGAAGAATTTAATTGCTTGACTAAACTTGCTTTAAACACTCATTTCAGGTTAGTTGTACCATTATAGGAAAGTATAAGTATACAAAAAGATGAAAATGCTTATATTAATTTCTGTATCATGGAGCCAAGGTTGATGTAGAAAAAAAGCTAGAAGATTCCCTAGCCCTGTTTTTTAGTGTACAAGTCCTTCTACTTCTATACATCTTGTTAAGCCAGTATATTCAGTCAAACTAAAATACAAATCAACTCTGGGTGTCTAAATCTCTCAAGCAAACCCTATAAACCTCTTTAATATTTTTGTAGATCTGGGTCAATAATTAGTAAATTTTGTTTCAGTTTATTAATTAATTTCCTACTTCCATACTTTCTATTAATTCTTCTGGTAATATTACATAATTCTTGATTCTAGTCACATAACAGTTCCTATTCAAAGGAGCAAATATTATAGCAATTTGGTGGTCTGGCAATGCCTAAATCATTTGTTACCACATAGACATAAAAATTCTACTTTCCAGGATATCTAGAAGAAAATGCTGCTATTTTCCATGCGCTTCCTTGATATAAATCCAGCCCTTTTTACTAGACATGATCTATGGCCCTGAGCTACTTAGGCATCCTAAAACCTCTTTTACTTCAATTTTCAGGCTTTTTTGAAAACCTAGGAACAATAGATGTGGTTTAGAGTTTATGATGACTTCATTTAATCACTCATGCACTTATTGGTGGCCATAGCTTCCTTGATTACTCTTAATGTTCCATAGCTAAAGCCAACTGTTGCTCAGTTTAAGCAGCCAAAACAAACTCCACTTTCAAAAAAATATTTGAGGTGGGTTGACCTTGGGACAAATATGCCAAACTGAGAATTTTACTAGCCAGTACAGGTTTTGAACTTGAAACCTGTACTAGAGTGGAAGCAGTTTTACCTGCCAGGCTAAACACCCCCAAACTCCACTTCTAATTACCTCAATTACTTAGCTACTAACACATTAAGTCAGGATTTGTGATACAAGTGATAAATCTTATCTAAGATGTTCAAATTTAATTATTCCCCTACTAAAAAGGTATTTAATTTAAATCAACTAGGATCAAACTTCCATTTACTTAAACTTGAAGTACAATATAATTGGACCTTCTTAAAGTTCAGAGCACAATGCGTGGGACTTTATTTTTTTATAACCCTATGCCAGAAGTTTCCCTGCTAAGAAGAGTGACAAATCCAGAATGAAAGGCGCTACTAGCATTATAAAACCTTTTTCTAAAAAATAATTTTTGATATCTCATTAGAGCACAAAGACTTAAAAACCCTTAAACTTTTTAATCTTTAAATAGATAAATTTAATTTGTTTATTAACTGCTGTTAACTTTTCTCTCTTGTTGCAATCACTTTTGCAACTTATTCAATTCAAGTCTGAATCTAGTTCAATAATCTCACAGAGGAGATTAGTCTGCGCCCATGTCAGGGAGCAGTTGGGCAAGTAAGGTAAGAGGCACAGGTGATAGGCCCACAACCTTCAACGTTCAAAAACGCCCTGGAGAAACTGGCAGATTAGAAAAAAATAAAAAACTGGCGGTCACTATTTCCCCAGAAATCCTCACTTGGCAGGCACGATGTAACAATTACATCAACACGTCACACTCTCAACCACTCTTGTTGGTGGAATATGGAGTCTGGGTGTTCCTGGATATCCAACAAACAGCTTTATGGGAAAAATTTTGTGGGGATGTGCACACTTATTTCCCAACTGTGGTGTATGTCGCACCTCACTCCATGTCACATGGTTGGCTGGATCTCAGTTTCAAAAACAAGGAGGCAGCAGATGAAGCTTCTGCGGTGTGTGTTATGATTGACCTACCTGAAGGGCAGCGGGTCATCAAAACCAAGTGCACCATATGGACAAAATCCAACCAAATTTACCTCACATTCAACTTTTTGCCCACTACAGTCAAGCATGCCATTCTGGAGCAGCACCTGAAAGATGGTCTCACCATATACAGCGAAATACAATCCTTCAAGGTGCAACGCTTTATGCTGATGCCACACCTGTGCACTGGCAAAGCCATTGCAGTTCTGACTCCAACTGAGGAGATCACAAAGGACCTAACCCAGATCCCGCACTCCACTTATATTAATATCAAAGGGCATACCACCCACCCTTTCCGGGTAACCGTAGACAGTGCACCCCCATCTGCACCCACTGTGATGCATTCAGCCATAAGGCACATGCATGCCCCACCAAAGAGGGCATCAAATTCCAAGAGCACCCCTCAGCGGCCATGGCCAGCGGGGGGGCGCACTATGAACCAACCGCCAGCACCAAAGAGGCCTTCCCATGGGGAGCACAAGGCTGCTACTTACTAGTAAAGCCTATCTCCCCTCAAGAGCGAAAGAAGGCCAAACAGGCCTGCAGGGCTGTGGCTAAGGAAGCGGCCAAAGTCGCCTCCGCTATCCCATACTCCCAACGCCAGGAGGACATTGAAACCTTCACAGCGGAAGCAACTTGGGAATCCCTCAACTAATCAGATTGGGAAGCCCAAGCTGATTAGCCACCCAATCTGAGGATCCGATGGGCAACTCAATTTCATCCAACCTTTGCAACCAAGCCCTGATTGAAACTGACTTGGTCTCTAACCTACCTGAAGATTTTTTTTTTTGACCAAACGTTGGTGCACCAAACTCATTTGCACCGCAAAAAATTCGTTCAACAACGGGGAAACAAAAAGTGAAGGCAAAAGCCAATGTGACCCTATCTGCTAAAATTAACAAAACTACTGATAGTGTTGCTGCAAACACCTGCACCACCGTGAAGGCCCGTGGGGATCCAGAGGAGGCTGGTGGGCCTGGGGGCACCCCCTCACACCTAAGGTGTGATGGGGGAAGCCTTCACTTTAGGGACGTTGAATATCGCCAGACTCAAGGCCTCAGAGTCCCAGGCTAGGAAACTGAGTTTTTTACAAAAAAATTTACCTGTGGACATCCTGGTCATCCAGGAGTCCCACTGTCCACGAGGTTCTGAGGACGCTTGAAAAACCATGCTCTTCCCTTCCCTATCCTTCTGGTTGGAGCACTGTGGGGTGCTTGTTTGGAAAAACAATTTATTTTAAATTTTATTTTCAGAATCCTTCCTCAATGGCTGAGTCCTCATTGTTACATTCTCGTGGGCTGACGTGGCATATGCTATTGTCAACATTTATGCCCTGACCTGTGCATGAGAGCGTCAAGAATTTTTCTCATCAGTCAAATCCCTTCTGTTACCCCCTGACCCTTTTGTAGTTGGTGACATGAACTGTTGGCTAAACACACCCATGGACCATTGGCCTTCCTCATCCTATGCCCCCCAGGGTCACGTAGAACTTCACATTCTAAAGGCCACCCTAGGGTTATTAGACGCGCTGCCATGGCAAGCCCCACTGCTTGAAAGCATGATGCGCCCCCATGTCCACAACGGCCAATTAAGGTCCATGACCCGCATCAACTTTATCTCACACTGGCAAAATTTCAATCTCATATTTCCCACTTCCAAACATCAAAAATCAATTTTTCCAACCACCGGCTGGTCTTGATAACCTACCACTTACCTGTCACAGTGGCTAGGGCTCCACATTGGTGCAAACTCCGCCCACTCAAACTTGCGTTGCCAGGATTTTCCACTTGAGTGGAATCAGCGACTTTGGCAAAAGAGTTTATTACACCATTTTGCGTGGACCCAATTTCCACATGGTCAGCCTTCAAAGAGGATACCATCCACCACACTCGCCACCTCTCCTCCCGACGCTCATGAGCTACATTGGCTGTCATCTCGCGCGCTCTGGCAGAGTTGGCACACCTGGAGTCCAACATCCCAGCCACAGGCTACAGCCCTGCTTGGGGGCAGAAGTGGGCAGAAGCATCCACACACCTCAACGCGCTTGAAAGGCAACACAAACATCAGGTTTGTGTTTAGTACAGGGCCAAACACATTACAGAGGGCGAAATGTGCTCTGCATATTTTTTTAAAAAATTCTTCGCACCGTGCTAGAGCATGGCCTGCACACAGGTGCAGAGGTCAGATAACTCCATAATGGATAAGCTGGCCAAAGTGGTTATCAAAATACAAAAGTATTACTCCAAGTTGTACCAATCCAATCCAATTCAGCTGGCCAAAATGGCAAAATTTCTCAATAGCACTCACATCTGCACCATTTACCAATACCCAGAATTAATGAATTTGATTACTCCAAATGAACTCTGGTCCGCCATCCGCGGTGCACCAAATTGGAAATGCCCAGGCCCTGATGGCATTCCATATGAGTTCTATAAGAAGTACTTCAAATATATATCCCCATTGCTGCTTGCCTCCCTTAACCAGAGCCTTCTGAATATGCGCCTTCTACCAGGAGAGCAAGAGGCCTTCACTATCACACTCTTCAAGAAAAGGGATAAGCCAGACCTAGCCAACTGGCACCCCATTTCTTTAACTAACACGGATACAAAAATTTTAACAAAAATCATGGCTAACCGTTTAGGGATTGTAGCATCTGCCACCATCTCCTCAGAACGATTTGGTTTCATACCCAGAAGGTCAATTTGGGACAACGTGCACTCTGTGGCTAAAACATGCCAGTCCACAGCCTCTGAGGCACTTGTATTTTTGGACCAACAGAAGGCCTATGATAGAGTAAACTGGGAATACCTCAGGGCCTGCCTCCACCAATTCTGCTTACCCCCTCGCTTCATCAATTGAGTAATGCTGCTTACAGAATTTGCAACAATGGCAGTGCGTGGCCCTGGCTTCCTCACGGAAGTAGTCCGCCCTCAAAGGGGCCTACGCAGAGGGGACCCCCTTAGCCCACTCTTATATAACTTCAGCCTTGACCCACTACTTCGAAATGTGAATGCCCGCCTCACTGGGGTCCATGCACCAGGTCAAGCCCCAGTCAAGATGATGGCATTTGCAGATGATTGTGTGGTTGGGGTGTCTAATAATCAAGATGCACGCGCGCTTGAAGCTCTCATCCAGAAGTATTCCCGGGTAAGTAATGCTGCACTGAACGCTTCCAAAACTGAAATCATCCTCCTTGGTCGGTATCAAACCTGCTGGGCCCCAGAGACCAATGCCCAGCCCAGCCCATCTGCTCGCACATGTGCTCGCCTCCCTGCTCACCCCACACCGCCCCACTTGTGCTCCCCTTCATGCCACGCCCTACCATAGGGCCTGTCCGCCATCTGGGAGTGTGTATGGAGCAGGCGGGTATGCCTCAGCAGTAATGGAAAGTCATATTTTAGACAACATGACAAAGCGCATCGCCTCCCTCAGAGCCCACCCTACTTCTCTTACTGGCAGGGTTGTTTTAGCCAACTCTATGCTCCTCCCCAAAGTCTGGTTTGGAGCCCACGCAATCGCCTTCTCCCCAGGTTTTTTCAAATCTATGTATGCCTTTTACAAGGGTGGCTATGGTCAGGCTTCCCACCGCCAGTGCAGCTTGAGGTCATGTTTGGCCCTCATCTTCATGGTGGCATGGGCCTGCTCAACTTTAAAGCCCATGCTGCCAAGATCCTGGGCACCTGGATTATGGTCATCACCGCCCCTACGCTCCCCTCCCAACACTGGTCCTGCATGGCCTGCTCCAACTTCTCCCGCGCCCTGGGCCTTAACAATCCATTGAACCCTCACTCCTTGATGAAATATCTGGCTTCCCACCCATTGGCCACAGGTCCTCACAGTACTAAAACCCAATACAAACGAATCCTCCTCTCCATGTGGAGCGTTGAGTGGAGAATCCATATTAATGGACACACAGCCCAGAGAGGCCGTCCCTCTCCTCAGTTCACACAAAAGGTACAGGGGTTACCCATTCAAGATGGCTTGATCCCCACACGGCCCCATGTCCTATTCAGGGTGGACTACCTGGACATGATAAACATCCCTTATTCCCTTGAGACCCAGAAGACTAATTGGAAATACGCACACCATCCTCGGTTGTAGCCTCAAATCTGTTCCCATGTGTGGCGCTGCCTAAGGCGGGTGTACCATACATCTGAGCGCTCTAACACTTTACACTCATCCTGCGTCATGTGTGGCCAGTATGGAACGCTGTTCCACCGCCTGGAGAAGTGCCCTACCTCTAAAGTGATATGGCGCGAAGTTCAACGTCTGCTTGGCCAGGATCAAACACATCCCTTCAGTCTGTCAAGAGATATGTTTGCTATATCCATGGTATCCCCTCTTCCACCCTCCTCCGTGCTCTGGTGGTCGCAATAGCCATGTGGACTATCCACACAATTATCTTGGATGCCATCGCAGGCTCCACCCCCACCCTCCCAGAAGCTGTCCACAGATTCTGGTCCCATTTGGTGGACCACTTCCAGGCGTGGATGTTTGGGTACCTCCCACCACATCGCTGTCAGATGGTCTCCTCCTGGTTCCCAGTTTGGTTCATCAAATCGGACCCTTTCCTCCACACGTGTTCAATTGTGGTTATGGCCCCTTTACACGTTCCCTCCCCCTCCCCATAGTGGCGTTCCCGCTGGCAACAAGAGATAGCATCACTTCTCTGGGGTGCCTTCCCTGTTACTAAGTTTTATTTTCTTTCAGGTCGACATTCAGAAGTGTCCATCCCCTGGTCAGCCTTCCCCACAATAGATTAAATTATTAACTGCTGTTGTATTCATTCTCTTAGACGTTCCTTGCCAAATGTATTTTTTTATAGTGTGATAGGGTCCCTCATCACCTCTATTAATTTATCAATGTCTACTGAGGATTCAATCACTGCCCTCAGATTTACCTCCATCACCAATTATATCATATCTACTTACCTATTGTAGTCTATCTTCAGAACTTTGGATCACTTTAAAAATACTACATCCTATTTACTCTGCTGCATCACAACAAATTGTGGTGCTTCCTTGCATATACTTCTAAGATTTCTGGTAAAACTATTACTCATAATGATAAAACTTTAACAAACTAATTACTCTTTTTATAAGAAAGTAGCCAGAATACACAATGGGTATAATCCAACCACTATCAATATGAGCCTATTTCACCAAGAAGTGTTGATTTATGCGCTAACTTAAGGGCAGTCAACCACTCTACTGACCAGAATATTTATTGAAATCAACATATTGATGTGACAAAACTTTTTAACGTCTCCTCTGTAGATTTATTTTTAATAATGAGTTTGTACACATCATAACAGGGGATCTACCCTACCTATATACATGTGACTTATCTAAAATGGTTCCTTACCCAGTTGGAGCTAAAAGCTACTCAAAAAAGATAAATCTAAATCTGTTCATGAATCCCGCGTTACAAAACCAATTTTTATATCATGGATCACCATAAAACTATTGTATATAGTTATATGCTTCTCAAATGTTTATACCCACTAAACTGGGATTTTTAATTATGCCTCCACTTTTGTAAGAGACAAACAAGAGGCTATTATCAGCAATTGAAAATTGATTCCTAATGTACATCAACTAATATAGGTTGATATGGAAGTGGCATATTTTTTTGTGAAGCAGTTGATACCAAAATCTTTGATAGCACTGTCCAGTTGGAAAACCAGCTTTGACGTTATATAACTGAACTTAAGCGCCAGTTGAATAACCTTAAATCTTAATCTTACACAAGGATGGCTCATTTTAGAGGAGATGTGTGTTATTATAAGGACAGTATGAGCAACTAATTGAAATTGAGGGACACCATAACCCATGGAAATTAACATAATAACTTGAAACAGGACAAAGGGCTATTGCAAAGATTGCTGGTTACCACAAAAGGATAGACCTAATAAAGTTTCTCTGACTGTTGATGCTATAAACAAGGACTTAACAACATGAGCAACTTGTATGATTCTGTTGCTTACAATTAAGTCCATTTCCAAACAGAATGAGAGGCTCAGAGCCAAAACAATCTGCACAGATCAAAATTTTGAAGATATCACAACAGGTCATTTAATACCATTATCAAAACAAGAATGAGAAAACACAAACATAATGAAAATATTATGAGAAAAGCTCCTTTAAATTCAGTACCCAAAAACATCCCTTTGTGAAAGAAGTATAATAAATTTTTAGACTTAAAATCATACTCAGATACATCAAAAAGTTTCTCGTACTAAACCCTCTAATAATAGATAAAACTCCTGAGGCTGTAGATGATATTCCTCCTATGATGGGGACTAACTTCAAAACCTCCTCCAAGAATAGTTATACATATGGAGAGAAAAGCATCACTATGTTCCTGTATGTTCATGGAGTACCATAGAGGATGCAACTTATTGACAGAAAACCAAGTATATAACCTATTTTAGTCATATATTAAAAGAACAATGATGCCACGCTTAGTGACAAGGAACACATGGATGATGTAAAAGCTGTCATTATATAAGAACTTGGAAGTGACTGAACTATTGCTAAATAAAACAGGCTTTCCTGGACATACAAAAAGTTGAGAATTTCCTGATGAAAATGCTTAACAACTTTTCATGAGGTGCAAACCCTAGTAGCTTTTCACTATATTTCCCTCATATATGCCAAGGCTGCTATGTTGTCTGCTTTATCTCCCAGTCCTACTATCCATATACAAAGTAAATTTATTGACAGGTTTGCACATTAATTTTAATATAGATCAGGATGCTAATGGTAATTCTTCCTCAATGAACGCTACAGAAACTCCTCCTAATGTCTAACCCAAAATTCAAATTCATCTATTTAAAAGAGATACATAGAAAAAGTAGAACAATTATTGAAAAATACCTAATATGGTCAGTGAAACCATACTTATGCACGTTGTTTATTACAAAAGGATGATAGGGAAAAGGGAAGTCAGAATAGGATGTAAGACATCCTGCAAAGACAAACTCAATACTTTAATTACACAAACTTGACTGTTGAAGCCAGATGGTTTATGGTAGAACCTCCAACATTAGTGTAACTGACAAGATTAATATAAAACGCAAATGAATCTTTTTTTTTTTTTAGTACTAGATGGTGCAAATGAATCTTTTGTAACAGTTTTCTACTCTCATAGATTCCAATTATTAAGCACCTCCTTGTTTATAGCCTTGTTAACACATGTAGATTTAATGTAAATAAATTTAAGGTCTTTTTCATTATTGACATTGGCTCTCCAGTAATTGATTGTCAGAGAATTAGTTTGACTGAATAATAAGACTAAACGATTACTACTGGTCACTAATCTAACATGACAATAATCTACCAGATTATTGGTTTTTTTAAAAGTGTTCACTACGGAATTGACAGTACAATCTACAAAGAAAAAATTACGAAGGTTCACACGCTGAGTTGGTTACCTCATAAATTTTTGAAATCTAAAATTAAAAAAATTAACCATCTATCAGTTCTAAAAATGGTCAAGTAAGGAAATCAATGCTTTTGATTGTAGTATCCACTATACTATTTAAATATTTGTTTCATGCATAATTGGTTTAAGTTAAGAACATAAGCACTATATTATGGCCAAATAATTGAAATTGATTCATGATATATAAACTGATGCAGAAACTGGTTAGGTAGCCCAAGTCCAGTCCCAAAGGGAATAACTGCGCTAGCATCAATGAGATTTTAATGTGAAACTTAAGGCAAACTTTGAGAAAGATGGTAAGTGTATAAGAAGCATAAGCATTAAAGATGACAGGAGGTTTTTATTGAAAGCTATCCTGAGACCAAAAATGTGACCTGCAATTGATAAAAACATTTTACTGTACTTACTAGTATATTATTTTATTACCTTTAAAGTGAAGCAATCATCATATTGCTACTGTAAGGGAGGATACCCCAGTGGTAGAGTGTGGACCCTCTACCACTGCCTCCCGAGTTCGATCCCGGTAATGGACTTTGGGTAGGGGACAATTTTGATTGTGTTGATTTTGTGCGCCAATGCCCCGAACCGAGATAGCGAATAGCAAAGGCGGTCCATGGAGTTACTGGCCTATCATACGCCGCGCATGGAGGTTTTCCGGGTTTTATCCTCCTTTCCCATTTTCTTCACTTCCCTAATCGGTGCGGTACCGTCCCCAGGTCGGCCCACCTCGAATAAAATTTAAATTTAAAATTTTAAATCATATTGCTACTGTCATAAGCATGTTGTTGTTAGCTATTTTATATATGTCTCAAGCAATCTTGCACTCTTTGTGGTATCTCTGTATGATTACAGATTACCTGTCAAAAACTATACAAATAGTATTAGGAATATGTTATATTTTATCTCATATCTGCATTAAAAATCTAGATTGTACTCCTATTTATGTTAGAACTTGCTATTTCATAAGTTTAGCATAGCATTTCTGGTATTATCAGCCGTACTACCTATAAAATGTAGGTCTTGTAAATCAATTGATTTGTTGACCTCAGTCATAATATATGAACTCCATAACACAATATGCCCTGTCTGCCTGTCATCTGTCTCATTAGATACCCAAAGATCTCTAGAAGTTTTTCACAGTCCTTGCAAAGTTGAATATCATTCTAGAGTTAACTTTGTTAATTTCCTGTCTAAACAGATTAGTTGCTTCATTAAAATCATATGTTGACCCCAGTTAAACTATGATATAGATATAACATCGCCAAGTGTTTTAAAAAGGGTACCAAACATTCTTAGCCTTATTATAGCATGATTAATAGAGTTTGATAAATACAAATAGAACTATGACTGATAGAATTTTGCCTATTATAATTATTTCATAAGGCAGATCACCAATCTGGTGATTTTAGATAGCTAGTCTATAGCCATTTTGGTTATCTAGATATTTTTTATCGTGGCAATGAATGTTAATCAATATCTTCCATATTATGTATCAAATAAATTATAGTGTAATTTTCAGTCAATCCCATATATGTAAGATTCCAGACTCCATCTAAAAAGCTTAATAGGGCCTTGCGACCTTTTAGGACAAAGAGGAGCACCAATACCAGGGCTCTGCATCTTTCAAAAACCCATAAACTAAAACATACCCTAGATGAAAAATATAGTAGCAGCAGCCCCCTGTATGAACCATGCCACCTCACAACCCACACCTAAGCCCAAAACTATCACTATAATTTAATACACAGAGTTTTATAAGTCAAAAGTTAAGCAGTTCTGTTCTGAGTTATATGGATAAATTTAAAGTATATGGGACAAAGGCAATCCCCCCTCACAATAAGCAATTCTTAAAGAGATCCTTATTGTAAGTAATTTAATACATGGGTCAACATAGGTGAAAATAATTACAAAACATTATACATACAAGCATGATTTAAACAATAACTGCGTACAAAATGCTTTGAATGCAGTAACAAATTCTGAGTATGCTAAGGTAGAACTGGCATATCAAAACCCTTATTAGATGATCAAGACCCTGAGTCATTAAAAACAAAATTATAATATGAGTTTAGTAAGAATAGTGTTAGCCGTCTCAATGCACTCAGAGTATAAAAACCATCGCCTCTATCCCTAGGGTAAAAACCAACAACCTTCATATAGTAGGCTGTTGTAATTACTATCTCCTAGCTCTAATAGAACAACTATTCAAAATTTGAGCTTTCATATATGCAATCTAATTTTATTTTCTACTTCTAATTTTCAAGGTCTATGGAGGGACAAAGCTTGTTGTTATTGTGCTATTGAAGGTCATGTCACTTTTGGCAATTGCCTTAGTATCTGTCAAGAAAAATTGCACAGTTAATTTAGGGGAAGCTACTTTGAACTAAACATTAAAACATCACAATATCACCAAAATAGTATTAACACATCCAACTATCCATAGAATACCAGCACGGAGGTGCCTTGTAGCCTGAGACTGCTGTCATGGGTGCTAGAACCCCATGAAGTAAGCAAAGCTTTCTCTTGGAACGTTGGTACACTGATATTTTACCCCAACCATTAACTATCACTGTGAAACAATGTTTCATGTCCTCCTGAAATGGGACCAGATAAAAACAGCACAAAGTTTTTGGCCTGTTAGGGCGCTCTTACCAATTTATCATTAATCAACTATAACAAAGCTATGCCATATTTTAACTGCCCTCTCAGTGCAATCTATGAGCACATATTCAGGTTCACACGACTGAATGGTATAAACTAGTATAAAAGCTAAACTAATTTTGTAAGTCCTCAAGGGCCAGTCATCAAACTGGACAGGGGTGTGCACCCCTTTAGAACCAAAAAAAATTTAAATCCCAAGGCCCTTCCTCTCACCCAGATCTCTTTCCTAGGGCATACCATAGATGAGAGATGGGTAGCCTCTGCCCCTCCCTGCTTGCCCACACCTTTTATCCATCTACTCTCAGCCCAAATTCACTCAAGTCTCAAAATCAGCATGGGTTATATAAGGAAAATTCAACAGAATTATGAAGACTTCAAAAAATTTATGAAACCCCATACCACAGCCCCCATCTTTTGCACCCAACGGTTGGTTCAGCCAGAAGCCAACCTGAACAAAAAACACACCTAATTATTCTAATCCGTGGAAAAAGTTGAGGGATTGAGGGCGAAAACAGGTTTTATACTTGTCACTCTAATCCAAAATCAAAAACATGAATTCAGACTTAAGGATTTGGATAAAATGAACCAAGAATATCTTGGAAGTTGATTGACACTATTGAGGTGAAGTTAATGTTTAAAGCTGTAAATTTTAAGGTTTTAGATTAGAAATTGAACCATACTACCGTGGTTTAGCTTAGTAGCTCTCTCCCCCATTCCAACATAAGACCCAGCAATCTGCTAATGGTAGGGTGTTGGGTTAGTTTTAATTTTATCAAAAAAGTTTACCTTTTAGCTAAATCTTTAATTATATCATTAAATAACCTATCTGGTAGTAATTGTAATAAATTAAATGAGATATAGGCAACAACTACATGGTTGGAGCTTTACAGCCACCTCACCTAATGCGGCAACCCAGAGTTTTTTGAATATAGCGGTGCTCTGTGGACCTTGGCTGCCCCTATGAGCCTTGGCGTACCCACGCCAAAAGCCAGGTATTTTCTTAGCACGCTGGATTACCTAGGAATTTGTTTGATATAAATAAGACATTGTTCTTAGTTGCATCAAAGCCCCTAATGGAAGAAGGTGGTAACAGTAAGTGTATAGTCATGGAACTAGGACCTAGTATTTGTTCCCCTCAATGTCATGAATATGATTGACTATGCTTATTGAAGGTTTATCATTTACATTAAAGTAGGGCAACGTAGGGTGTCAATATATATGTGCTTTTTAAAACTGGAGTCATGGATTTTTATATTGACCTATAGGTTGTGCAGGCTTCATACCTCAAATTAACAATGGGTACGCCTGTATTGGGTGCTTCATGGATTCATATTTTCACTCGTCCCTTGTGTAAAGCACTTCAAAATGGTTCCCATGAACATAAGTTTGTGGCTAAGGTTTCAGAAATTACAGAAATATTGTATTCAAATTTTCTTGGAGGGGGGTATTCTGGTGATGCCATCAAATTGGTAAGCAATGACTTGGAAAGGAGCACACTAGACTTTAAATATAGTTTTCATTCTGGTGAAATTAATTTCTTTCCAAATTGGCAATGAGAAGTGCAGTGGCGGCTATAGAGGAATATTTCTCTAATGATATTGTGGCTGAATTACCCATTGTGACATATAACCTTGAGCTCTTAAAGCAGTTTATTATGTGGAAGGCTCCAATAAACTACCTAGTAACTCTGAGCCTGGTCTGAGCTTAAAGATGACGGTTGACCTTATTAAAACCAACTACTATTAGTATGCTTATACAACAAAAAGGCTCAGAAATAAAGGTCTATATTGACAATATGATGGAGAAGGGATGGATGGTAAAAAGATTCCAACATTTTATCCCCCAGTGGCTTTTCCCCAGAAAACCAAAGGTTCTCTGAGTCCATGCGGGATTCTAGGCATATTAAAAATGGTACAGTCTTGGGCCCATACTTCAACCCCTTGAGCCAGCTATTGCCCAAGCAATCTCAAAATCTGTGGCCTTCTAAAAAATTTACCTGATAAACAATTTCCACAATTGCTGGTGAAGTCTGGCTAATAATGGCCGCCATCAAGCTGGACACAGTATTGAATCTATCAGTTTAAGCCATACTTTTTAAATTAAAGAATGTATATGCAGTTTTACTCTATTTTAATAATAATGCCTTGGGAATCTTTGGTTTAGCTGTGCAGTATCATACTTTGATGACATATTAATTTACTCATCTATTGCAGAAAAACAGTGAAGATTTTGGCAACTGTGGCTTCGGTACTTCACAAAACTGGCATATTTGTAAAGGACACATAATGAAAGTTCTACAAGGATGAAACATATATGGCCACTGCCCCAATTCCGGTGGTTGGCTCAGTGCTGGTTGAATCCAATCCATTCGAGGCTCTCTTTTGGATTTATGAGGATGAACGGCTGTACCATGTCAAGCTGGATTTCACTTTGGAGGAATTTTTTGATCCTCACAAATTGCAGCCCCACCGTTTGCCCTTGAAGTGCTTATCCCATATAAAAATATAAATAAAATGGCAGTCAAAGCCACTTCAGCTCCTGACAACACCCTACTCTACCAGAAACTTCATGTGGCAATGGAGCCCCTTGTTGAGGGCATCCATATTGTGAAATTCCAACGATTGCTCACTTGATAATTATTATCCTGCACACATAATTGGGACGAAGTTCCTTTAATTGATCCTCAATTTTGCCAGTGGCTTACAGTATTCAAACTGTTTGGAAACTCACTAGGCCGATTAAGATAGCCCCAACTCTTCTGGTTGATTTTGGGCATAATTTCCCAATGTAATCAGGAATTTATTCCAAGGCAGGGTTTGATACAAGCTGTGGATTTGGCGCTTCCAGCTTGCCAAAACTACTCCAAAGTTAGGATTCAGATAAGAATAGGAAAAAGATAAAATAAATATATCTTTTATTAGATGATATTATTAGATAATCAGTCATTAGTCCAGGCGCCAGTAATTATACCTCTAGGGCATCTCCTGGCCACATTTGAGCACAGAATTAAAACAAATAAGTTACCACCTCAGTTGGCCTTTTACTGATACAACTGAAACCTATTATTAGGTTTATTGGTGGCAAAGTACTCTCAAAATTGGGAAGATTTCAGGGACAGAAATTGTGATAAAAACATGAAAAGTTGTCCTAGGATTTTTCTGATTTGAGTTTCATCATACTGCTGACAAAATACACCTTCTGTGAAAATTTTTGGTTCATCTCAATTAGATGATGTATCCCAATTGGGACGTCAGTAGGCCTCTCTCTTGATAGCACTAGGTACTCTCTTTTGGGTAGTCCATATGCAAGTGCTATCATGCCAATTACGTAGATTGACATAAAAATTTCGCCCTGGGAAGGAAATTAATTACATTATTGTTTGCCTGATTGTCCATGGGACTTTTAAACGTTAACTTTGGGTCAGCCCCAAACGATTTTATATACTGAATGTTTGATATTATTACCAATAATCAGGACCAATTGCCAAGATTTGGTGCAGTGATAATTGGGTATAATGTGCGAGCATATTAACCCAAACTTTTTACAAAATACTTGATCAAATTGGTTTTAAGATATTCATCCCAAGCTGTGTAGTTTAATAGGCTTTGAGATGAGAATTAGGGTGTTAGATCAAGTATTGAGAGTATGATCGGCCCAATTTGATGGTTGTCAAAAGGTTTTTTTGAATCAACCACCAGAATCTGATATTTCCCCCTTGACTCAAACATAAGCCCTAAGATTCCTGATTAGCCTTCGTTGATTAATGGCATTTGTTATCTTTGGCCTGAACGCCCAGTGAGTTTAAGGTTGTTTCTTCTAATTGGTAACTTTGTGCCAAATGCCTGTCAAGTCTGGAGTTGAATCCTCTCCCCATCCTCAAGTGCAAAATAGGTTTGTTAAAATAAAACCATTATTGTATATGTATGTTTTTTTCTTTTTTTCTTTTTTTCATCTTTTTCTTTTCTTAATTGGCCCACTTATTGAACCTTCCTAGGAATTTTGCATGGACTTGGTTGTATATATGACTGGTCTTAATATCCTTGATTGTGTATATAAACTTAGATATCTTCTCAATCACTTCAAATGGGACAACTCAGATACGATCTAACTTTTGCAATTGGCCCAATCCATGGGTGTTGCAAAATAAAACTTCGTCATTAACTTCAAATTCAGTCAGTGTGTAGCAATTCTCTAAGTCCTTTTGATGTCGGGCCTTTTTCTCAGCAAAACTGTTGTTAAAGGCTTGAGCTTATAGTTTGGTTAAAGCTCTTCAAGCTTCTTGACATACTGAGTATAAGTGTTTTTTTTCCAGGTTTCTCTAGGACCAAATATAGTAGCGTTGGTAGGGCCAGATATCTTCCATATAATACTTGAAATGGAGACATCCTGGTTGAAAAATGGTAGGAGATATTGCAGGCAAATACTGCTAAACTTAAATAAGTACTCCATTTGGATGGTTTGGCCAATATTAATTTCTGGATAATGTTCACCAATGTACCATTTGTGCGCTCAACCATTCCGTTTTTCTCTGGATGGTAGGGAGCAGAGAGTACATCTCGTACTCCCATTAATTGGTTGAGCTTGGCAAGGACATTGGTGGTAAAGTTGGTTTCATTATTGGTCAGAACAACCTGGGGACATCCATGTTTGAGGATGATGTTTTCAAGGGTGAACTTGGCGGTAGTTGACACTCCAGCTTCCTGAATGGCCTTGGCCTCAACCCATTTAGTCAAGTGGTCAATGACTACGATTATGTAATTGGCCTTCATATTGCTTGTTGGAAGTGGGACAACAACGTTGATAGATACAGTGTGCCAGGCAAACTTGGGCTGAACAAGCTGGTAAGATATGCTTTTTCAGAACGGTTTTCACCTTTGCACTCTGCACAGCATTCTAGTATTTCTTGTATGTTAAACACATTGACTCCCAATAGTAGAATTTCTTCAGATGCTCTTTCATTTTCTTAAATCTGCCATGCTCTATGGCCTTATGCACCGCCATTATTAGGTCTGTTCAGGATGAGGGTCTTGGGAAAATATACTTTTTGTTTTCAACAATCTTGTAAAGTGTCCCATTTTTGATGTTTGTGTTTTTTGTAGATCCAATAATATTTTTTGGATGTATTTGGACTCATATTGATACTCTCGCTGATCATTTTCATAAATAACTCATCAGCAGCCTGACTAAGTGTTGCAATGGTGGGTAGTTGGGATAGGCAATTGGCATATTGATGTTTTGCCCCAGCTCAATGCTTAATGGTGTAGTCATAAGCTTAAAACTTTAATGACCAGCGGGCTAATTGGCCCCTCAGGCTCTTTCAAATTGTTTAATTATCTTAGGGAAGCATGATCAGTAACAACTTTGAAATGAGTGCCATGAAGGTAGACCCAAAATTGCTTGCAAGCATATATGATGGCTAAGCATTCTCATTCCATCACCGTGTAGCTCCTTTCATAATAATTAAGGTAAGACTAGTGAAGGCAACTGGATGTTCTTCACCATCTTCTCCAACTTGGGATAACACGGCCCACACTGCTGTTAGGGATGCATCAGTTTGGATATTAAATTCTCAATCAAAGTCCAGATATCTAAGAACAGGCGCGCCCAATAGGGCTGATCAGAGTTGGTCAGGTGCATCCTGGCAAGCTGGTGTCCAGTCAAATGGGACCTTATCTTTAAGTAGATAGAAAAGAGGCTCCCCAAGTTATGCAAAATTGGAGATAAATTAGCAATAGCACTGATCATGCCTAGGAATACTTGAATATTGCGCTTGGACTCAAGCTGTTTCATTTTAAGATGAAAAGGATTTCACCAAATTCTCTTGTCTTTAAAGATTCTACTCCATCGATTCCCCTGGCTTCATTGGAAAGAGAGCTTAATTTATCTCAATCTATCAACATTTTTATTTAACTGTGGTAAGCTGACCAGGGGATGGACATTACTGAATATATGTAAAACTAAGGAAAAACTGACAAATATAAAATTGGGCACCCCAGGGTACTCAAGTTACCCCTGTTGCCAGCGGGACTGCCAGGTATGGGGGGTTGGTGCACTACTCTGAGGGGGTTTCCCCTGCTGTGGAGCAGGTGTGAAGGAAGGGGTCTGTGTGGAGGAACCAGAGTGGGAACCATGATTCTATGAGCGCTTTTTGCCTTAGTCTCATATATCCATAGAGCCAGGCTTGGAAGTGCTCCAGTAAGTGGACATGGAATCTGTTAATAACCCCATGAATGGTTGGGACCGTGCCCTTGAACGCATATAATGCAATTGTGTGGATTGTCCACATTGCAATGAGTATTACTAGGGAGCAGAGGGTAGATGGTATTGGTGACTTGATCTGGAGCGTGAAGATGCTCTTTGATATCAAGAATTCCTGTTCATTTTTGATCTTATGCAGGCGTGCGACTTCCTGCCATATAGCCTTGGTTGGGGGGCATGTTTCTAGGCGGTGATGTAGGAATATTTCCCCTCCACATAAAGCACACGTTTTGTGGAAGGAGTTGGAACGGTCCGCCGTCCTATAGGTCCTTCTCAGACAGCGCCAGGCATTTGCTCTTATCCTCAGCTGTAGGAGTGGGTGGTAAGTCATTTTCCTCATTGCCTTCTGTGTGGTTAAATCATAGGGAATGTCCAGCATATCTAGGTATTCTATCCTAGCTATGCTTGGGGTTGTTGCGAGCATATCCCTCTGGGGGTGATTTTCTGGGTTTCTTAATTTGAATTGGGGGCTGGGTCGTCCCCTTACCTGTATAGTACCCGCGTTCTCTATGGTCCATCCCATACGGCGGATAGTTTGGAGGATATTTTTGAAATGAGGGGAGGTTCCATGCGGACCCGTTGCAGTAGGGTGCTTGGCAAGGTATGAAAGTAGTCTGGGTGGACTATGTGGGTTGGTTAATTTGAGCGCCTGTGTAAAGTTAGTCCTTGCTGCTCTGGACTAATGTTGTTGCGGGAGGTATGGAGCAAGGATTTCCTTTATCCAGGTACCTAGGATGTGATTGGCGTGGCTCTCAAAATCTATTAGTCCCATGCCTCCGCTTGAGCGTGGGCCAAATAGTGTTTCCATCTGTATAGGAGGGTGAGAGCCAGGCCACAGCCAGCCCTGGATAAGCGCGCGTATTGAGGTTATAAAGGTAGGTGAGAAGGCGATCGCATGGGCCTGGTACCACAGTATTGGGAGGATGAGCGAGTTAGCAACTGTAACTCGTCTTGTTAGTCCTGTGGTTCTTCCCTTGAGGGAGACGACGCGTTTGGATACCCATTGTAACAGGTTACTTTCCATTGTCTCATTAGCATATCCCCCTGATTCTAGCCAGATTCCAAGGTGTCGGACAGGAGTGGTAGTAGGAGGTGTTGCAAAGGGTAAAATGATTGGGTTTTTTCTTCGTGTGTTGGTATGAGGTTCTGATGTTGTGTACCAATTGTTTGTGTATTTGCCTAAGAGGATGATTTCTGTCTTCCTTTGTTGAGCGATGCATTGCTCACCTTGGAGTATTCCTCTAGAGTACGTTCCAGCTGCTGGGCATCTTCATTGTTTGCTTTACCTGCTATGCAGTCATCCGCAAAGGCCAGTATCCTGACTTTTGGTTGTCCTTGTGCAGTTATCCCCATGAGACGTGAGTCAGTTACTTGGAGGAGTGGGTCAAAGCTAAAATTGTATAGCAGTGGGCTGAGGGGATCCCCTTGTTTGAGCCCTATGTGTGGTTTAGTATTGTCTGTTAGGAATCCAGGGCCGCATACAGCCATGGTTGCAGATTCTGTTAGGAGCATCGCCCATTTTATGAATCTTGGTGGGAGTTTAATGGCATGTAGCATTCTTTTAGATATGGCCAGCCAATTCGGTCATACGCCTTTTCCTGATCCAAGAAGACCAGGGCACCAGTTGCTTTGGATTGGCAAATGTTTGCAACAGGGTGTATGTTTCATATTGAACGCCCTGGTATAAACCCAAACTGGTTGGGTGATAGGACGTCAGATGCAATTGCACCTAATCTAGCTGCTAAATTTTTTGTTAGAATCTTTTGTGTCAGTGTTGGAGAGTGCAATTGGGCGCCAGTTGGCCAGGTCCAACTTGTCACCCTTTTTAAACAAGGTTATAACGTAGGGTTCATGGCCTCCTGGTAATAGACGTGTTTCCAACAAGCTCTGGTTCATAGACGCCAATAGGAGGGGGAGATTTGTTGAAAATATTTTTGTAAAATTTGTAGGGTATCCCATCAGGCCCTGGGCATTTCCTACGTGGTGCACCGCGAATTGTCTCCCAAAGCTCCTCTCATTTAATAAGGGATAGTAATTTGTAATTTGGTGGTGTACTTTGTATCTCGGCAGTTTGTATAAATTCTTTAATTTTTTGTGAATCTGTTGGCATTTCATGATATAATTTGGTGTAATAGTGGTGTACTTCCACCTTGACCTCCTCAGGGTCAGTTGCCATGGTGCTGTTGGTCTTGCGGACCTGTGTGCACATGGGCTGGTTTCCGCGGGAGTGGAATTGGCGGAAAAAGTATGTCAAACAGGTTTCGCCTTCCTTTATGAACTTACCTTTGTTTGATATTTTGATTCTGTGTTGGTGTTCAAAGATGAGATTGTTAAGTAAGGCAGAGATTTCGCCCATTTGCATCCCCAGTTGAGGCTATAGCCAGATCTTGGAGTATTTATTTCTAAGTGGTCTAGTTCCACCAAGGTACGCTTGATTGTGGCCGTGTATGCGGTGTACTTATGTGATGCAATATGTTGGGTTTTGTTGATTAAATCCATTTTGAAAATTTCCCATGTTCCAATGGGATCCGAAGTGAATGGGGCTGTGAATTCTGGGTTTATAGCCTTGTTTTCAACCCAGTCAGATATCTCAGGCAATCTTATATTTTCTGGGTGAAGCTTTCTTCAAGGCGACACCTGTGTGTGGGATTGGGTTGGCGCTAACTGCACCGTAACTAATTGGTGGTCAGAAAAATTGATCTTTTTTGTTATAAATTTGGAGATTCTTAAGTGGTGGGATTGTGGGACGAGGATGTGGTCAATGCGACTCATTGATATGAGCATCCCCTCACGTATGTTGGGACGCGTCATGTGGGGAAGGATTGGTGAATTGGGGGAAGAGCATCCTGTAAGCCAAGAGATGCCTTCATTATGCGATATTAAATGTGTCCAGGCGGGTATCCCCTGGGATTAGGCCATCGATCTGTATTGGGGTTATCCCAGCAGTTGAAATCGCCTAACATAATGGTATCTGGTGGGAGGGTGAGAGTAGAAATTTTTCAAAAAATTGTTTTCTCTCAGTTGCAGTGCACAGTTCATATATACATGCTATCAAAGTTATTTCCTCTTGGCATGTGATTGTTGCTACCAGGACTTGACCATGCAAGTGTGATGACGAATTTGTAATTTTAAATTTTTTTGTTGTTTTGGACGATCATCCCACAGTGAGATTTCCATACTGATTGTGATGGTGTGACCCTGGCTGACCAGGATTCTTCTTCCCCTTGTAGACAGTGGGTTTCTTGGATGGCCAAGATGTCTACAAGAGGTTTTCTCAGGAATGCCAGCTTTTTGGCTTGGGACGTATGAGCCCTGGCTCCTGAAATGTCTAGCGTCCCTATTGACACTGAGGTGCCCGCGGCGCCTCAGGAACGGTTGGGAGGGCCCTCTGGCCCTATCCCACCATGGCTCATTTTGGCCATGCTCCACATCTGTACTCCAACTCTTTCACTTCCATTGTTGGTTCCCTTGAGCTGACCCAATGATTCAATGGAATTACAGTTTTTTGCATTTGCATCAACTTTTCCTGCACAGGTCTCATATTGATTTGATGCAGATTGTTAATTGGATTTTATATTTTTGAGGTTCAACTTTGGTGAATTGTGCACCTCATTTTCACCCAAATTGCAGTTGCATTGTTTTTCAATATGTGCATGACTGATGTCGCTTTGTGACTCAGTCAGGTTACTGTAAAAATTTTTGACCTGGGAATATTGTTCTGATTGGTTGGTTCAGTGAATATCCAAAATATCCTCCCAAATTTGTCTGGGGTTAATGGCAGACTCCGCGTGTGCCACCGCTTCAGCCGCTGCTCGCTTGCAGGCTTTTTGTGCTGCTTTACGTTGTTTGCTTGTAACTGGGTCCACGATGGAGTATAGTTTATCTTCACCCCAGCAGAATGGGTGGTGACCATCAGTCATTTTGAATAATTTTTTATTATCTTTGTCCATTGCTTCCTCACAATAGTCCTTTTCCATTAAGCCCTCTTTCACAGGGCATGCATGTTCCTTGTGGCCCAGTGAGCCACAGTGGTTGCAAATGGGCGGTGCGCATTCCTGTGTAACTCAGAATGCAGCTGACTGGCCCCCATCTTCGAAGTGAAATTCTGCTGTGTGGGGAATTCTAAATTAGTCCTCTTCCACTTCTGGGAAGGGATTGATTACGGTGATAGCTTTGCCTGTGCGCAGGTTGGGCATCAGGCAAAATTGCTGTAATTTGAGTTGCTGAATTTCTCCATAGGCCATGAGACTTTGCAGAGCTCCTCCTCAATTACCTTACGAGGAAGGTTGGTGGGGAGCGAGTCAAAAGAGATGAACAAAGTTTTCACTTTGTTCCATCTGGTGCACGCGGTGTGCACAATTTTTTTTGCCCTCAGGGAGGGCAATTTCCACACAGACTTTTGCTGCGGCATCAGCTTGATCGGCTGTTTCAAAACCAATATCAATCCAGCCATGGCCCATGTTGTTGGTGGCTACATACACCACGTGAGGGAAAAGTGAGGGCTGTGCCTCAATTGTTTTCTCCCACAGGGTCAGTAACTCATCCCCAAGGAAGAGTCTTATCCCATGTTCCACCTTTGATAAGGGATGGTTGAACTGAATGTACATATATTGCATGTGCTTTACAGTGAATACCATAAACCCAGACGGTGTCTGAGTTTTCAATTTCTTTGTGGATTGGGTTCCTGGTCCCCCTCCAGGGCGTTTCTTGCCCTTAGTTGCACCGTTAAGCGCACCGCTCGCCATGACGCTCGCCCATGTTGTATTATTTTTATTGATAAAGTCGCCCATCTTTCCTTTGTGTGATTATCCAAATTTGCTGTTTGAATTGAATTGTAGTAACTAAAGTGATTGTTACGAGAAAAAAGCAAAATCAATCTATCAACATTAATAAGAATGATCAGCCTCATCCCAATCAACTGATTGAAGATTTTATTACATGACAATTAATTAGTACTGATAGATTATGAACCAAATCAAAACCTATAAATATACCATCATTTCATTAATAAAGAATTAGGTCAAAATATAACCTGCTTTTTACTTTAATTTATCGCTTATTTGGAGAATCCACTCACAGTAACTTCAAGAGAAAACCTGCCCCATTGGAAGTGTAATTCAAAACTTCAAGAGTGGTGCTCACTACAGGGGTTACTCTGAGTTATGCATCATGAACACGTCTGTCACTATTATGGATTCTCAATTTTTACCTGAAGAAGCTCAAAACCAGGAGCAAGGCAGTATTTTATGATGGGTCCGCTCAACTAGAAACAAAATCCCAAGAGTACCGTCCACTTTGGAGTTCCATGCCAATTTAAAGTTTTATAATCCTAATATAAGCTTTACAGAGAATTTTCAAATTTCTCCTGAGGTTTTATGAAATATCATTAATCAAATACTGGAGGAAGCCTTTATTCTTGGAATCCATTCCACCCAATCTTGTTCTAATGCTGTACCCTCTATTTTAAGAGAAGTGTTGCAAACCTCCCAAATGCCAGGAATTAGCACCAAACAATACTTACATCAGCTATTAAAACCTACCCTATACCATCTATTGCCAGTTGTGGGAATGCATCATAAAGGGATGCTCAATTTATTAGAAGGACTTCAGTCCTTGAATAATTATGTTACTGAGTTTTTAAACTGCCTCTGAATTTAGCAGAGATAATTGAGATGCCATCATAAATAATCATTCCTCTTTAAATGAAGTACATCAACAGCTTATTCTTCTTGACCATGGGATGTCCAACTTCGTTGAATTACAGTTTCCACAACGAGTCCAGGAAATTCAGCAAGAATGGAAAGTGGGAATTTCTCAACTTTCTGAGCAGAGTCGAGCAATGGAAGCAAAACTCAGAAATTGTCTTTCTCAATTGGAGCAATTGTACTTGGGAATCTAATCTGTAGTCATTGAAGTTGAGAAAACTTCTGGCGCTATGGGTCCTCCTGGGGTTGAAGGACCCCATGATACACCTGGGGGCGTAGGTCCAAGAGGACTTTCCAGTGTTGAAGGGCCTCATGGACCCCCAGGTGCAGATGGACCTCAAGTGCTTCTGGGCGCTGATGGGTATTCAGGATCCCTTCAACAAGTTGACTCCCTATTGAGCATGATGGACCACTTATGTGACCAATTTTATAAAGTGGCCAAGAAATGTAACTTAACCCCCAAAGGGGTAACAATTGATCCCCTCCTGTCGCTTCAGTCTCTCTCTGATTAATTGAGCAATCTGGGTAAATGGGAAAAGGACACCGACATCCTGTTTCAGGCCTATAAATCAAAAGGCGAGATGCTCCAAGCCAAAATTAAAACCTTGGAACTCAAGTACAATGCTCAGCAGGAACAAATTCATGACCTATCTCGTCGGTTAGATGAAAAAGTAATGCACGTTGAATTGAATCAATGGATTGGCGAGATTTGGACTGAGACTGTCAGCCCCTATCCTCCATTTTCTTTGCAAGTTTCTGATTCCAACTCTTATGTTTCTAATCAATCTGAACATCCTGGAGTACATGTTTTAACGGCCAATGCTCCAATGAGTTTCAAGCCAGTATTTAAAGACAAGTACTCTCCTGGGGAAGGCAGCATTATCTCATTCCTCTATCTATATGAGAAGGCTCTGAATGAGGCCTCTGATCAACAGAAGATGAATTACTTGCCTAATTGTCTCAATAAATTGGCCCAGGATATAATGGTACCCACTTAATGACTTGCACTACTTGGTCTCAGGTCAAAGAGGCGTTAATCAAATAATCCAGAAGTGAGCAAACCTTATTCTCTCAAAAACAGGCTTTTATGGGGATACAACCCCTCCAGAATGAATCAATCAAAGATTTTGCTCATTGGTTCTATTGGGAAGATCAAACTTTGGTGGCCTGTGGTTGATTAAATTTGGATGATGTAATTACTGCCGTTATGTCTGCTTTTACTTCCAGGACTTAGCTGCAAGTATACCTTCTTACCGTAAAGAAGAATTTCAGAAGAATATTAGATATCAAGGAGGCCTTGTTAGAATTGTACCCTCAAGTTTCAAAGAAACCCCAAGTTTATGAATCTCCAAGACCTAGTCGCCCCTTGAGTTTACGCTGTGCCTGATAATACTAGAGTGATTCAATGCAACTACTGTCACCGATATTTACATACAGAGGACTGTTGTTTCAAGAAAGAAGCGGATGAGAAGAAGAAAAGGGATAAGATCAATAAGATTCTTCATCTTGATAATGATATGAGTTTGCAACAAGAACATCAAAGCCCTGTCAAGTATAATAAAGATGAACATTCTTCTTATTCCTTTCCCTAATTGTTGGCATTATCCTCTCAGTTTGGAAGCACTATTACCCATATTGACTTCTGAGTGAATCAAGTCAAGATTAAAGCTATCATTGATACAAGATCTCTGGTGAATGTTGTCTCATCAAAATTTATCAAGCGGATCAAAATTAACGCCCAATATTTCCCATTTTAAAGAATATGGCACTGCGGGACCTCAGAGTACTCAGTCAATTGGAGCTTTTTTGTCCCTCACACTAAAAATTGGGAAGCTAACTTTTACCATCACAGCCATTGTTTTTGATAACTTGAGTTACGACCTACTATTGGGGACTCAATTTTTGCAGGAATTCTTTGGAATTATTAATTACCCTAATTTATCATATCTCTCTGGGGTATAGAGTTCCTTTACTTTTGCCTGAACATGCTCATACACAACGTCATTTATGTCTGTTGGAAGGGTCTAAAAGGTCTTATTCTATTCAATACCATGTTGGTGACCCTGGGTAAAATTACCCCCTATCTCAGCCGATATCAAAGAGGGGATGTCTATTTTCGCCCCCAACAATCTAATTATTCTGTTAAAATTGCAGGTAATTGTAAATACTTTTCTACATTTTTCGATTCCCAAAGGACATTTGTTATAAGTCCAGGGCATTTTCAACCCTTCAGTTAAAGAAATCTTGCCATGTCCTGGAATATTGGATTACGTTTATTCAGGATTGTTATCTGTTTTATAGGTGAACCTTAACAATGAACCCAAGATAATGGATCAACAACACCCCATTGCTTATGTCAAGTTATTACCTGTATCTCGGATTTATGATGTTAAACCTTTTGGAAGCCTACAAGACTTTGGGTTGGAAAGTATTCAAGAAATCCTTACTGTGGGGCCTGCTATTGGAAAACACCTCACTAATGATCAATAGAAACAAGTGCTACAGTTGTTAGAAGAATAATCCAACATCTTTTCTAAGCATACTTATGACTTTGGTAAGATGAAAGGAGTAATGCATTCCGTTGAAACTGGAAATCACCTTCCTATTTGTACCAAGCCATATTGTAAGTCTAAAGTTAAGAAGCCCAAGTTACCAAAGAATTGCATAAATTATTGGAGGCTGGATTGTTGAAACCCTCCAATAGTCCTTGGGCATCTCCGTTGCTATTGGTTAAGAAAAAAAGATGATTATCATTGAGTAGTTATAGATTATTGATGACTGAATGCTATTACTCGATGAGACAGTTATCCTTTACCTAGGATCGATGATTCTCTTAGGTTGTTGGATAAATCAACTTATTTTTCAGCCATGGATTTAGCCAGTGGATACTGGCAAATCGAATTATCCTCAGCTGACCAAGCTAAGTGTGCTCTAATATCCAGTGAAGGTTTATTTGAACCAGCTCAGATGCCTCAAGGATTGAGCAACGCCCCAGAAACTTTCCAACTGGCCATGGATGGTATGTTATGGGACCTAAAGCTTACTTGTGTTCTATTATATTGATGATATTAATGTATTTCCCAAAACTTTTACCAAACATTTGGGCCATCTAAAAGAAGTTTTCAAGTGAATTTGAAGCTCCTCCTTGAAGCTTAAACCCTCTAAATATTCATTCTTCCAAAATGAAATGGAATTTTTAGGACATAAAGTATCAGCCAAAGGAATTTGACCCCTCACAGATAAAATTCAAGCTATTCATCAAACGCCTCCTCCTACCTCTCTAAGGGATATTCAAGTCTTTCTCAGTATGGTTGGGTATTATCAGCAATTTATACCCAAATTTGCTGATATGGCTGAACCATTATTCTATCTATTACAAAAAGGAGTGTCCTTTGAGTGGAGTTCAGCTCAGGAACAGTCATTCAATTCCCTGAAAACTGCCTTGACTAAGGCATCTGTTTTAATTTATCCTCACTTTGATAAGACTTTTTTAAACATAAAGATGCAAGCAATGTCGCTATTGAGGCTATTTTATCTCATTGTGATGAAGAGCATAAGGACCATCCAGTTGCATACTATAGCAAAACTTTGTCCAAAGCTGAACGAATTTACAGTGTCACTGAGCGAGAGTATTTGGCCATATTTCTAGCTATAAAACACTTCCGTCCCTTCTTATATGGTAACCATTTTACTTTTATTACTGACCATTCTTCTTTAAGATGGTTGCAGAAAATGAAGGATCCTGATGGGAGAATGGCTCGTTGGGCCTTAAGATAGCAAAATTACAATTTTTCCATTGTTCATCGTTCAGGTGCTCAACATCAGAATGCTAATGGTTTGTCTCAACTGCCTATTCTGACTTTGGAAGTGGAGAAGGAAGAACGCTTATATAACCTTATTGGACGTCCTGATTGTGGAATCGAGAGTATGAAGAAAATCAAGACTATTTAAAATCTATAACTAAAGATACTATGATTTGGGAGTGAGCTTTATATAAGAAGGTTAAAATTAAGTGATTAACCTTTTTACACCCAAACTCAAGATTTCAGGCCGTCATGGAAGGGCATGAGCAAGTAGGTCACAGTGGGTTGAAGAAAACTCAAGAATGGTTTAAAACCCGATATTATTGGGGTTAACATGAGCAAATTCATCTGAGAGACCCTTGACTCATGTCTCATTTGTAAAAGTCAAGGAAGTACCAACTCAACTTATCAGCATCAAGTTATTTCCCCAACTAAAGCGTTTGAAGTGGTAAGCATTGATATAGTAGGTCCTTTTACTCAGGGATTACATGGTCACCAGTATATTTTTATGGCTGTCAACCATTTAACTAAATGGGTTGAGGCCATTTCTATTGCCACCCCTTGGCTAAGACTACAGCGTTATTTCTTTACCAACACATAATCTCTCAAAATGGGTGTCCCAAGGTCCTTATGTCAGCAATGGGACTAACTTTACCTCGCAACTTGTACAGGAATTATCTAAATTATTCAACACTGCTCAACGATTTGTTGTTCTGTACAATCCCTCCACAAATGGGGCCATCAAACGAGTAAATATAACTCTAGTTTCAATCTTAAGAAAGATGGCTTCTACTGATCCATCTCAGTGAAATTTTTATTTACCTAGCGCCTTATTTGCCTATCAGATAGGCTATCATTGAATTATCAAGATGTCGCCTTTCAAGTGCCTATATGGGCGAGATCCCTCTGTCCTTCTAATGTCCAAGCCATAATTGAAGAGAGCATAACAGAAAACTCTGATCTAAATTTGAGAAATATGGCGGATGAGATTGTTTGTCTTTAAGGTCAAGCTATGAAATTGATTGAAGTAACCACTCAAAAAGAGACTCAAAGAGCCAATCAACATAAATCCGCCTTACCTGAATACCAAATTGGAGATTATGTCATGTATTACCTTTCTCAGCCTGGTGGACAAACTGAAAAGTTAGGAACCAACTGTTCTAATCCTTAATGAGTTATATTTTGAAAAGGACTAGAGTATTCAATTGTTCATGTTGATACTGGCATAGTGATCAATCGTATTCACCCTAGGTTTTAAGAATTCACCCTCCGCTGCAATCAAAGCTTGAGGGGGAAGTGTCAGGATTTCACCGAATTCTCTTATCTTCAGAGATTCTACTCCATTAATTCCCCCAGCTTCATTGGAAGGAGAGCTTAATTTATCTCAATCTATCAACGTTAATAAGAATGATCAGCCTCATCCCAATCAACTGATTGAAGATTTTATCACATGACAATTAATTAGCACTGGTAGATTACAAACCAAATAAAAACCTATAAATAATCCATCCTTTTGTTAATAAAGAATTAGGATGAAATATAACCTGTTTTTACTTTAATTTATCGCTTTTATGGAGAATCCACTCACAGTAACTTCAAGAGAAAACCTTCCCCATTGGAAGTGTAATTCAAAACTTCAAAAGATGGCATCCAGATTAGAGGGTTGGGGCCAAAAGACCCTCTTTGTCAACTACAAATCTGAGGCATTCCAGTTGGTATTCGAACATCTTGCATTTTCTGGGCTTGATTTTTAAGTTTGCAGCTGATAGCCTTCTGGAAACCTCCTCTAAGTGTTCCAAGTGGTCGTCAAAAGTGCATCTGAAAACGTTGATATCATCAAGGTATACTAGTAGACATAAACTTCAAATCTTCCAGAATTGTGTTCATAGCCCATTGGAAAGTAGCTGGGGCATTGCAGAGCCCTTGAGGTATTTTCGTCAGCTGTAATAGGCTCTTGGGTTATATTTTGCACATTTCTTGCGCTACTCTTTGGGAAGATCTATTTTCTAATACCTGCAGATAAGGTACATTGCTGAGAAGAACTTCACACCCCCTAGCCTATACAAGGCATCATTAATTTGTGGCAGAGGGTATGAGTCCTTTTTGTGATGTTGTTTAACTTCTGATAAGCAATGACTAATCAGTTGCTTCTATCCTTTTCAACACTATTAAAATTGGTTCTGCCCATGGACTTACTTAAGGTACTAACATGCCATGATCATAGAGTTCCTTAATCCCCTTGAATACAGCTTCTTATGATGCTTTTGAGCATTTAATTGGGTGTAATCAAATTGATTTATGATCTCCAGTATTGATTTTGTGGCTGACACCCTTAGCACATTCCAAGTCAAAATCATCTGTGTGAATATTTTCTGATATTTGGAGAAAAAATCCTGAGCTTGGCCTTTCTTGGAGTTGGTCAGGTTGCTTAAATCAGCCATAGGGATGACATTATTTATGATGAGTTGGTCCTTATTGGGAAGCCCTAATTTGATAAAAGTTTTGAACTAATTGAATGAGTGAATTTTTGTGGTAGGAGACAGATGCAGAAATACAATTGTTTGATGTAGTTTGATGGAGATGGGCTGATTTTTCAGGTTTACGCATAATATATGTAATTCTCCGTGGCCAGGAATGATAATACCAGGAGCAATGTTTGGTTTGCATCAGGATCTAGACAATGTTTGATATACTTCACCATAAAGTCCTTCTGGGATATTAATTGTTAATCCCATCAGGACAATTACTTGTTCTCCAGAAGATATAGTGATCCTCTGATTTGATCAAAGTGGAATGCCATTTGACTCATTAATCTGAGTGGGTAGTGCTTTTATCTTTGACCGTGCTTTGACATATTCAATTGGAATGACTCCATCTTTGTAAACCAGATTTATGAATAGTCTGGGTTTCTTTTTCTCAACTGCCTTACCCAGTTATAGTAAAGTGGAATATCCTGGCCAAGAACGGTGAGAGTATAGTCCTTATGATTGGTAACAACTCCATATCTTCTTAGGAAATCAGTCTTGATTAGGATATCATAGTTCATATTTGACAATACTATAGTAGGTGCTGTTACTACAATATATTTAAAAATGAGAGGTAGGGTACTGTATGCACTCAACAATTTAGTTGCATGCGCTCCAGCTGTTCCATATTCCTAACAGTGAACAACATAAGGCGCAGTTTTCAGTTTAGTAACCAACTTTGTGGTGAAAATATTGATAGGAGCACCACTATTGATGATGGCACAAACACGCACCTTGATTACTGTTATGTCCACATAAGTACATTCAGAGTAGTTTTCAGAGATATTTAATATATGAATGCTTTGATTGCTGCACAATTCCAGGTGTGCTTTCAGGCTTGAGCAAATATCTGGGAAGTTATCTGCTTAGGTCTTCATGGAAATAGCTACTCAAACGTTGTTAAGCTTAGGTAGGTAGGTTAAACATCTGGGTTGGAGGTCTAAACCCTGATCAATAATCTGTTTTTCGTAAGGTTTTAAAGCTTCTACTCAGAATTCTTTGGTAAGTTTCAAGGGTTTAGTTGCTTTTGCTGTGGCTGAGTAGTGAACATCATGACATCATTAGCCACAATATGGTGGAGGTTATATTTGGCAACATCTTCAGCCCTAAAGAGCTCACCAAAATCAGGTGGAATGGTTTGAAGATTGGTGGAGTTAGAGAATTCCGCCTCTACTCCATCTGCTCTTTTCCCGCCTCACTGTCACTGTTGATTTCTAGAGCAACGTTGAACCCAGGCTTTTTTGTTGAACTGTCTGTAGCATTCGCTGGCAAATGCCCCTTTTGACCACAGTAGTGTCATATAATCAGCCCTTTTTGCTGCTTTTGCTCGAATTTTTGTTTGTAGTTCAGAAATTTTCCCCTGGTCGGGCATAGTGCTGATTTTTGGGCCCCAAAATCGGGATTTTTGCTGATCCTTGGCCCAATTAGGGGTATTGAAATTATGGGAAAGCTTCTCAAGTAATTGTTTTGTTCTTGGATTTCAATCTACCATTGAATGCAGGTATCATGACATTGTGCAGTTCACAGAAGGTCATAACTGCATGTTCCATTGCAATCTTAGTGTCAAACTTATCTATTGTATTGCACCCATGAAGAACTTGTGCCTCATGGAATATCCGTCTGCAAAGTCCTTAATAATCTCTTTCTGTTTGAATTCAACATTAAGAAGCTCTCTTTTTTTGGGTTTCTAATTTCTCAGGCCCTCTGAAACTGTTTTGTTACTTCAATTTTGTCATCCATATAGGACAAATCGTTGCCCAAATAGGGCATAATGAGGTTACAGCTATGGGCATTGAGTGAGTTAATCAGTGCTGATCCTTTTGCATGATCTGATGCTACCCTCATTGCTTTTTCAAATAGCTTAAGGAAAGAGTGAACATTACCATCCTTAAAGAACTTTGGTAAGTTTAGTGGTTTAAAGTCATCTCTCCCTGTTTTAAGCATAAAGGTTGTACTTTTCAATGAACATCTTGGTGTATCATTGCTCATAATTAGCCCTCTTTTTCCCGTTGGGTAGTGTCTGGAGTCAGGATTGCTGCCAGGAATCTAGGCATAAACGGATGTTAAAAATATCAGTTTCTGTATTGGTGTCAATTTCCGATGATTCAGTTTCATGATATTGCTCTGAACTACTGGATTCTGATGTTTGAATTCAGCCCTTAGTTGTTTTTCAAACTGTTTTTTGGCCTAATGGGATGAGCGTTTTCCTATTTCTCTTTTGTCAAAGCTGGGTGAGCATTGGCAGCTTTGTTTTTTGAGTTTATCATGCTTTTCTTCAAAATAAAGCTTGATTGGACAGTATGCTTTTAATGTCTTTGGCCATGCTATCTACATGGGAATTTGCAGTTGATATTTTGCAATCTGAGTTCCCAAATTTCCTGAGTAATTTCAGTATTTCTGGCCTGCAATATTGACACAACTGTCCAAATTTCTGAAAATTCCTTGTTGTTCAAGGCATCATCCTCATCCCTATTCAGGACGACTGGTTTTGCAGCATGAGCTCCCCCACTGTGATAAGATTCTGGGAGTAGGAGGTACCAGCTTCTGAGCCATGGTGGCTGTTATTAAAATAATCTGAGATTTTCTTTTCACAAGTTTCCAACTCGTTGTCACTTTCTTGTCTGGCCAAATCTTCCAAGAACTAGTTATGTGAATCCATTACAGAGAGTGTCACCGGTTTTGAGTAAGCACCAGTTGTGAAATCCTATGGATCACTCGCTTGATAATTATTATACTGCATGCTTAATCTGGACAAAGTTCCTTTAGTTGATCCCTGATTTTGCCAGTGGCTTATGGTATTTGAACCTTCAGAAACTCACTAGGCCGATTAAATTATCCCCAACTCTTCTGGTCAAATTCAGGCGTAATTTTCCCAATGTAAACAGGAACATATTTCTAAGGCAGGTTTTAATACAAGCTGTGGATTTGGAGCTTCCAGCTTGTCATCACTTCTCCAAAATTAGGATTCAGATAAGGCTAGGAAAAAGATAAAATAAATATATCTTTTATAAGACGGTATTTATTAGATAATCAGTCATTAGTCCAGGCGCCGGTAATTATACCTCTAGGGCATCTCCTGGCTAAATTCAAGCACAGAATTTCAACAGATATTTTACCACCTCAGTTTGGCCTTGAACTGATATGTCTGAAACCTTTTATTAGGTTTATTGGTGGTAATATACCCTCAAAATTGGGAAAATTTCGGGACAGAAATTACAATAAAACATGCAAAATTGTCCTAGGATTTTTCTGATTTGTGTTATATCATAATGCTGATAAAAAACACCTTCTTTAAAATTCTTGCATCAATTCAAGTTGATGACATACCCCTAATTGGGACGTCAGCAGGCCTCTCTTGATGTCATGGTAAATCCTGACATTAGTGGAATTCCTAAGATTATAGATATTGTCAGTCAGATCAATATGATATGTGATGAAGTTAGATTGAATAATTGCATATCAAATTAATAGTGTAGTGAAAACATCCGATTAATCGTGTAAATTACTTCATTTGCAATAGTATTCAGTCAATTTATCACACCAAAACGAATTTATGATGAGACTGAGACGATTCCCACTGCCTTTCAAAATCACATGTAAGTTGCAATCCCATAAGCTCCAGAGAAGAATAGTGCACTGTTTAAAATCAATTAAGCTTAGGTAAGTCCAAGAAGTTGGATGGTATATAAAACCAAGTCATTCATTTGGTTAATCTTTGCGGTTAATAAAATTATTCTTATAATGCAAACACTATTAAGTTTATTTACTATAGTGTTATAATTACTAATCTACCACCCCAGCCTACAAGAAACGCCCTTCCAACTTTCTCCTTTTAAAGATATGCCTTTAAGCAACTCCCATACCAGCTTACCCACCATTCCTTATACCTGGACACCTCTTGTGTCCTTGTCATACTGGGCTAGACCCCTTGGTTATGCTAACTCATGGTTAGCTACCCCCAACCAGGTCAGTAGTACACCAGTCCTTGACACTTGATAGCACTAGGTAATCCCTTTTGGGCGGTCCATGTGTAAGTGCTATCATTCCAATTACATGGATTGATATACCAATTTCACCCTGGGTGGATAATTGATTATATTATTTTTCATCTGATTGTCCATGACACTTTTAAACATTAACTTTGGGTCAGTACAAACGATTTTGTATACTGAATGTTTGCTATTGTTCCTGATAATTTGGACCAATTGCTGATATCTGGTGTAATGCTAATCAGGCATAATGTGTGAGCATATTCAGCCCAAGCTTTTTACAAAGTACATGATCAGATTGATGTTAAGATATTTGGACCAAGCCGTGTTGTTGCAATAGGATTTGAGGTGAGAATTAAGGTGTTAGCTCAAGTATTGGGAGGATAATCAGCCCAATCTGATGGTTGCCAAAAGGTTTATTTTAAGTCAACCACCAGAACCTGACACCTATCCCTAAATTTCCCTCATGATTTTGAGGAGGATGTTTAAGAAATTTAAGAGCTTGCTTTCAGTGCAAGCCACGCTTGCATCAATGCGGAAAAACTTCTCTTTTTAACCCCACTTATCCCAAAACTCGCTGGCGCATTAAGTCTTTCACTTGTGTACTGGATCTCATCATTTTCGCTGAGCATCAACTTGCTCAATACATTGAGGCGATGGCACCGCTGGCCTCATAAACAAAAAAACCCACAATTTTACCTCCTTATGCCCTACGTTGCTGATGCTCTCACCTCAATGCTGTCTGCCATGGTCTGCCAGCTAAAGCGGGCACCAGACAAAAGTTTCCCAAAGCTTCCTCACTCTCTGATATGGCTTCCTAGGCTGTTAGCTGAGGCGGCATTTTAGGAATTTTTTATCTCTAAAAATTCCTTTGTTAGGCCCAATTGCAAATAAAGATGCATGGCGGCTCCTCCTTTTGGGTAGGTCACCATTAAAGCTAAAAAAGGATGAAGCTTGGTTCTTGAGGAACCTAGTACTGAAGAACTGTCACATCATTTTGCCATTTAAGTTTAAGGACAACCACACTTGGTCGACTCCTGTGACTCAGAAACAAACTTGTATCTTCCTTGGGTAAGTCACTTTCATAAAAAACACCTCTAGCCATCTCCGATATCGCCTTATACTTACACTGTCAGGAGAGTATCTGTAACTATCTCATTCCCAGAAAGGTGCTGCAAAATACTCAGCCACAACACAAGGAAACTCATCTCCAGTAACAACGAAAATAGAGCACCTATGAAGTTGCCAGGGCACAAGGGACCCAAGGCATAGTATATAAAATATAATAAATATTGAGGTAGATGAAATAACAAAAATTGGTTGAAACCCAAGGAGGAGTCCATAACCAAGCGCAGATTAGCGTTGGGGGGCTTGGGTGCCCCGATATGGAGGGGACCAGGCTTTCCCAGGTGTGCACCAGATTCCATCATTACTTTGGATAAACAAAATGACCCATGTTGGAGACCTCCTCAAGGAGGTCCATCAACAGTTCAGACCAAGGAACCATTAAAAAACGCAAAAACTATTGGGGTGTTTATTGTACAGTCGATCAACAAAGAAGGTTTAACAAAACAGTATTAAAGAATTGGATTGGTCATTTCCCATTGAGCAATTCACTGCACCCAATCCAACTAATAAGCATAAACCACCATCATCTGTGGTACATTACTTGATTATTCTCACACTCAAGTGAATGTATGCAGTTGGATTCTGCTGAATTTGGCAATATGGTAAACCAAACGAGGCTCAAAGCCTCATTCTCCTACCAAATGTAACTACCCATCATTATATAATAAATAACTGGTGCACCGCAGGGCCAAGACTGTAACACCCCCATTTCCATCACGTGCACCCCTGAACCAACTTAAGCATATTTTGCCCTCAACTGGCGTTGGTTCAGGGTGTGCCTCAGGTCAGGCAGGTTCATCAGCTTTCTTTTTGGCTTATTACGCTTTGTTTTATTATTACAATCTGTACTAACTATAATGTCGTTTAACCATGACATACACTCTCTAACTGTCTAAACGCGCTTTTCATTCGGATCTTTGAATAATAACAAGCAGGTAATGCAATAAAAGATATTCACTACCACTTATGTTATACGCAATGCTGACAAAGAAAACCCTTATTTGGTATGTAATGTCATGATGGCTGTGTAAGCTGTACTTCACAAGAGCACAATGGACGGGAACAAACAGTAGTTTAGTTCAAGGAAAAATTTTATTGAAATGGAGCGTATCTGGGGAATTTAAAATCATGAGTTGTCTGCCATCTCTACTTCAATAATGCACTGTAGATTCTTTTATAGGGAGACAAACATACTTCTATTTGTGTGCACTGACCATAAATTACTCACATATTACTGTAAGCCACAAAGATTGCATACAGACAAACAAGGAATAAATGGGATATGCTTAACTTTGACTTAAAACATAATTTCGTCATGACGTCCAACCAATCTTATCAGATATTTTGAGCCGTAATAAAATTATGAGTCCTGCCATGATTTATAATTTTTTCAATTAAGTGGCCCCTCCTGAGAGAGTTTTAACCCTGCCACCACCTGCCAATTATCACAGTCGCTCCATATCCACCATGCTTTGAATCTTAAAACTTCTTTTATTAACCTTTCCATTGTTTCTCTCACATCTTTTAAGTCTTCTGGTTTTTTAATCAACAGAACTGGAAATAAGCTAATATGGAGATCAATGTCAGATTCTAAAGGTTGACTTAAAATAAACCTTTGACAACCATCAGATCAGGCTGATTATCCTTTCAACGCTTGAGCTAAGGCCTATTGCAATTATACAATTTGGGCCAAACTATCTCAACGACAATTCAATTGAGTAAATTATCAGGCACTTGGCCCAAATATACTCGCATATTATGGCCAATTCTGATGCATCAAATCTAGGCAATTGGTCCTGATTATCAAAACACAAACCATTCAATTGTATATGAAATAATTTGGGGATAACTTGAAGTTACTTCTAAAAGTCCCATGGACAATTAAATGAACAAGCAACGTTATCAATTTTTCACCTGAGGGCAAAATTTGCATGTCAATATGCATAATTGGCATTATAGCACTTATGTGGACTGCCTGAAGGGGGTTACTTAAGGATACTGAGGAAGAGGCCTGCCAACGTCCCAATTAAGGGTGCGTCATTTTCTTCAATAATAGATGCCAAAATTTCACAGAAGGTGTGTCTCATCAACAGTATGAAAAAACTGAAATCCTAAAGATCTTAGGACAACTTTGCATGATTTTATCACAATTTTTGTACCTGAAATCCTCCCAATTTTGGGAGTATTTTGCCACCAATGAACCTAAGAAAAAGTTACAGTTGAAGGACAAACTAAGTGGCAAAATAGATGTTGAAATTTTGTGCTGGATGTGGCCAGGAGATGCCCTAGAGGTATAAATACCAGCGCCTAGCCTAATGACCATTATCAAATAAATAGCTTATAATAAAGTTATGTTTATTTTATCCTTTTTCTGGTTTTTTATCCTAAATACCAACTCTGGAGAGGTATCAACAAACTGGTAGGACCAAATCCTCAGTTTGTATTTAATTCTGCCTTGGACAAAGTTCCAGCTTACAAAGGAAAAATTATGCCCAAAATTGGTCAGAAGAGTCGAGGCAAATTTAATAAGCCTAGTGAGTTAATAGACAGTTCAAATCCTGTAGGCACTATCAAGGATCAATTATTGGAAACTTTGTCCCAATTATGTGTGCAGGATACCAATTTCCAAGTGAGCGATTCTCAGATTTTGACAACTGGTGATCACTAAAAACTGGTTACATTCTCTGAAATGGAGTCCCATAACCAATTCCTGGCAGAATCGGCCAGACATGAAAGCAACAATGATATGGAAACCAACGATAAGGAAATCTCAGATTATTTTAATACCAGCCACCATGGCTCAGAAACGGGTATTTCCTAATCCCTGGATCTTATCACAGTGGGGGGAGCTCATGAAGATGCAACCAGCCCAATTGATCTTATATCTGCAAGCATAAAAGCTATGCTGGATATCCTATATCAGGGTTTTAGGATTGGTACTTCACAAAATGATCCCTCCTTTGGCCTGTTATACTATCTTAAGGACCAGGCACTCAAGATGGAGATATATATGAAGTACTGCAACGCTACCAAGGCATCCCTTACCAAATGTCTCACTGACAGTCAAGCAACTAACGAATTCCTGGTTAACTTTGTTCGACTCTCAATTAAGAATACCCAGCAAATAATTGCTAGACAAAATTTGGAAATCACGGAAATCTACCATGTGCAAGGGGAGGAACAACCTTTCCGAAATGACCTACTGGACAAGATAAATTCCAGTTTTGCTGAAGTCCAAAAGGCAATTACTGACAATACAGGACTTGGCAATGAAGCTCATGGGAGATTAAACACCCTCTAGGAGCTTCTAAACAAAGGTGTCCTGAAAATAGCCGCAGAAGTTTTGGCCCACAATGGGTTATCACATGAATGGGTACAAACTATGAATAACCACTGTAAAAAGCTGGAAAGCCATTCAGATTACCTATTGTCTCAATAAGAACAACTTACCATACACGCCACTGTGGGCCAAAGAAATCACCTAGAGTTATGTGTAAAAGTTGATGAATTTGAAGAGTATGTTTGGGCTGAACTGGAAACTACCAACAAAAACTTTGAGGACCTTGCAGCAAAGTCAGCCGTCCTGAATAGGGATGAAGAAGATGCTCAGATCAAAGAGGAATTTTCTAAACTTTGGACTGTGGTGTCGAGATTGCAGGCTAGAAATACTGGAATTACTCAGGAAAATTGAGAACTCAGAATGCAGCTATCAACTTCAAATTCCCGAGGAGACAGTATGGACAAAGACATAAAAAGCTTAACAACCAATTTAGCTTTATTCAAAGAGGAGTATGACAACCTTAAAAAAGAATTCGAATCCCTCAAACAGCAAGGCTGCCAATGCTCGCCCAACTTTGACAAAAAAGAAGTAGGAAAAAGCTCCGCTTATCCGACCAAAAAACAGCCTGGGAAAGTAACTAAGGGCTAAATTAAGGCATCAGAATCCAGTAGCTTGGAGCAGAATCATGAAGTTGAACCATCAGACATTGACACTAATGCAGAAACTGATATTTCAAACATCCGTTCTATGCTTAGAGTCCTAGAATCAACCTGACTCCAGATACTTCTCAATGGGAAAGAGGGCCAATTATGGGCAATGATACGCCAAGATGCTCAAGAAGAAGTACAACCCCTATGCCCAAAATAGGGCGAGATGACTTCAAGCCACTGAATTTACTAAAGTTTGATAAGGATGGAAACATTCACTCCTTCCTCAAATTATTCAAAAAAGCAATGAGAGGAGCATCAGACCATGCAAAAGGATCGGCACTGATTAACTCACTCAATGCCCATAGCTGTGACCTCATTATGCCCTATTTGGGCAACGATTTGTCCTATATGGATGCCAAAATTGCTATAACAAAACAGTTTGGATGGACTGAGAAACTAGAAACCTGAAAAAGAGAGCTTCTTAATATCAAATTAAAATAGAATGAGACTATTAAGGACTTTGCAGATAGATTCTTCCATGAGGCACAAGTTCTGCATGGGTGCAATGCAATAGATGAGTTTGACGCCAAGATTTCATTGGAGCACGCGATTATGCCCTTCTTTAAACTGCACAATGTCATAATGCCTGCATTTAATGGAAGCTTGGAAATCCAAGAGCTCACCAATGACTTGAGAAGTTGTTCCCATAATTTCAGCATACCTAATCGGGCCAAAGATCAGCAGCAATCTCAATTTTTGGGCTCAAAAAACAACACGATGTCCAACAAGGGGTAAAATTTCCAAAATATGAATCGAAAATTTGAGCAAAAACAGCAAACAGGGCTGATTACATGCTCAAAATGTGGTCAAATAGGGCACTTTGGTAACCAATGCTACAGACGGTCCCACAAAAAGCATGGGATTAACTTTTCTCTGAAATTAACAGTGACAGTGAGTTGGGAAAAGAGCAGGTGGAGTAGAGGTGAAATGATCTCACTCCACCAATTTTCAAATCGTTCCACCTGATCCTGATGAGCTCTTTAGGGCCAAAGATGTTGCTAATGATAACCTCCATCATATCGTGGCTAATGATGGAATGACGGTCACTACTTGAGCCACATCAAAAGCAACAAACCCCTAAAAATTACCAAGGAAGCCCGAACTGAAGTATCAAAACCCTATGCAAAGCAGATCATTGACCAGGGTTTTGACCTCCAACTCAGATGTTTGACTGACCTGACTGAACTTAGCAACTTTCAAGTAGCCATTCCCCTGAAGACCTTAGCAGATAATTAGCCAGATATTTGCTCAAGTCTGAAATCACACCTGGAATTGGGCAGCAGCCAAAGCATTCATACAATAAAAACTTCTGAAAACTACTCTGTATGTACTTATGTGGATATAGCAGTAAACAAGGTGCGTTTTTGGGCCATCATCAATAGAGGTGCTCCTATCAATATAGTCAGAACAAAGTTGGTTAAAAAACTGAAAATTGCGCCCGATGTTGCTCACTGCCAGGAATATGGAACTGCTGGAGTGCATACAACTAAATCGCTGAGCGCCTACAGTACCCTACCTCTCATATTTGGATCTATTGTAGTAACAGCACCTACTATAGTATTGCCAAATATGAACTATGATATCCTAATAGGGACTGATTTCCTAAGAAGATATGGAGTAATTACCAATCATAAGGACTATACTCTCACCATTCTTGGCCAGACTATTCCATTTTACTATAACAGGGATAAGGCTATTGAGAAAAAGAAACCTGACCTATTCATAAATCTGGCCTACAAAAGTGGAGTCATCCCAATTGAGTATTCCAAAAATTGGTCAAAGATAAAAGCACTACCCACTCAGATCAATGAGTCAAATGGCATTCCAATTTGATCAAATCAGATCATCACTATACCTTCTGGAGAACAAGTAATTGTCCTGATGGGATTAACATTTAATATCCCAGAAGGACATTATGGTGAAGTATATCAAACATGGTCTAAATCCTGATGCAAACCAAACATTGCTCCTGGTATTATCATTCCTGGCCACGGAGAAATACATATCTTTTGTGCAAACCTGAAAAATCAGCCCATTTCCATCAGGTAACATCAAAAAATTGCTTTTCTGCATCTGTTCCCTATTACAAAAATTTACTCATTTAATGAGTTTGGAACTTTTGTCAAATTAGGGCTTCCCAATAAGGAACAACTCAGAATAAATAATGTCATCCCTATGGCTGATTTAAGCAACCTGACCAACTCCAAGAAAGGCCAAGCTCAGGATTTTTTCTCCAAATATCAGGAAATATTCACACAGATGATTTTGACTTGGAATGTGCAATGGTGTCACCCACAAAATTGATACTGGAGGTCAAAAACTTATTTTATTCTGCCTTATTAGATGCTCAAAAGCATCATAAGAAGCAGTATCTAAGGAGATTAAGGAACTCCCCAATCATGGCATACTAGCTTTTTAAAAAAGTCCATGGGCAGCACAAGTTTTAATAGGGAAAAAAGCATGACATCAAAAAAGACTTAAAGAATTGCTACCCACTGACTAAATTCGAAGCTAATGGCGAAGTTCTACTCTGCAACACCCATGAATCAGGCCAAATGCTAAAGTTAGATCATATCTGAGTTGTCCCATTTGAAGTGATTGAGAAGACATCTAAGTTTATATATACCATCAAGGATATTAGGACCTGCCATATATACTACCAAGTCCATGCAAAATTCCTAAAGAGGTTTAGAAAAGTGGCCCAATTAAGAAAAGAAAAAGTTAAAAAAACATAAAAGACATAAAAATACAAAAACAAAACCAAAACTCAAAAAAACAAAAAAAGTACTTATAGTTCTATACTAATTTATTTTTAGTTTGCACTTGAGGTTGGGGAGGGGATCCAACTTCAGACTTGACGGGCATTCAGCCCATCATTCTTCAGACCTATCAGCTGGTCCAGCTGAAGTTACCAAATAGAAAAAACAAAGTCCATTCTTGTCAGGCATTTGGACCAATAAGAAAAGACCAACATCAGCTAATTGGAATTCTCAGGGCTTATGTTTGAGTCAAGAGGGGGAAATGTTAGATTCTGGTGGTTGACTTGAAAATAAACCTTTGACAACCATCAGATCAGGCTGATTATCCTTTTAACGCTTGAGCTAAGGCCTATTGCAATTATACAACTCAGGCTGTTTATCTCAACAACAATTTGATTGAGTAATTTATCAGGTGCTCAGCCCAAATATACTCTCATATTATGGCCAATTACAATGCATCAAATCTAGGCAATTGGTCCTGATTATCAAAACACAAACCATTCAATTGTATATGAAATAATTTGGGGATTACCCAAAGTTACATTTAAAAGTCCCATGGACAATTAAATGAACAAGCAACGTTATCAAATTTTTCACCTGAGGGCAAAATTTGTATGTCAATATGCATAATTGGCATGATAGCACTTATGTGGACTGCCTGAAGGGGAATACTTAAGGCTACTGAGGAAGAGGCCTGCCAACATCCAGATTGAGGGTGCATCATTTTCTTCAATTGAGGCCAAAATTTCACAGAAGGTGCGTCTCATCAGCAGTATGACAAAACTGAAATCCTGAAGATCTTAAGACAACTTTGCATGCTTTTATTGCAATTTTTGTACCTGAAATCCTCCCGATTTTAGGAGTATGTTGCCACCAATGAACCTAAGAAAAGGTTTCAGTCATAGGCCAAACCGAGCGGATAAATGCTGTTGAGACTTTGTGCTGGATGTGGCCAGGAGATGCCCTGGAGGTATAAATACTGGCGTCTAACCTAATGACCATTATCAAATAAATAGCTTATAATAAAGTTTTTTTATATCCTTTTCCTGGTTTTTTATCCTGAATACCAACTTTGGAGAAGTGTCAACAAACTGGTAGGACCAAAACCCAGTTTGTATTTAATCCTGCCTTAGACAAAGTTCCTAATTATGAAGATTAAAATTATGCCCAAGATCAGCCAGAAGAGTCAAGGCGAATTTAATAAGCCTAGTGAGTTAATAGACGGTTCAAATCTCATAGGCACTATTGAGGATCAATTATCATAACTTCAGGCCAAATAGACATGCAGGATACCAATTTCCAAGCGAGCAATCATCGAATTTTGACAATCAAGGTTCCATTTTTTAAAACAAATTTTGGCATTAAAGCCTTCAGACCCCAAGGGTCTTGACCTATAACAAGTATTGAAACTGACAAGGCTCAATCTTGATGCTATTTTCAAAAAGATATTTTAAATTAATTCTGTGAAAAAGTATGGTTTCCTATGCCCTACATTTCTTCCTTATAAAGGAGAATTATAGTCCCCTAAAAATGGGGAATCCAGGTGTAAACATGTGTATCAGCTTGATCATATGCTGGTATGATTAGAATATACTCACAAAGAACATTCCTGCTTGGGTTTAGGATTTCTTGACCTGCGTTAAAAACAAATATGATATGACGGGGAGAAATAATCTCCTCCACTCCCTTTAACAAGCATCAGGCTAATTAACTTTACTCTCAGTAGATTTTATTGTGAATTTTCTAAAGTCTGGGGCTTTGAAAAATTAAATTGTCAGAAAATTAACTAGATGGATTACTCCAATGATTTAGAGGATTTGGGATGGAATAGGCCAATCCCGTTGAAATGCTTATTACTGGATTTTGTGGTTAATGGAGTGATTGCTAATGGTTGCTCCCCAGAATGGGATATAAAATCCAGTATTCTGCCGAGATTATAAGATAGGTTCAAATGGGGCCAATTGATGCCCCCAAATTAATTTAAGGATCACCAACAAATAATAGCTGAGGATAATCCAATTGGTTTATTTATTATATGTCAGCAGAACCTGATGATTCTGAGTTTGAGGTGGCCGAGGCTGTTTCCAGCACCTAATATTATAATTGACTGTCACCTGAAAGGCGATACCAGAAAGATTGACTGAGAAGAGTCAAAATGTGATGTCAGTGAGATGCTGGATATTCCAAGTTAAGCAAGTGACTGAAGAAGTTTTTCAGCATATAATTACTAAGCAACTTGAAGGCCAAATCCCAAGTTGATAGTTTATATAAGCAATTTATATGGCTTACCAACAACTCAAGGCTAAGGATGAGTTGAAACTAATAATCAGTCATTGAGAAGGATGGGGTGAGAGGGTCAACGCCAGGGAAGATAGTAGTGCAGTAGAAGGCTGAGAGAGTGGTTGGCTGGAAGAACTAGTGATGAGCCAATAGGTCAGTGGTGGGCGCGGTAGCCTTTTGTAAATATAAATACCTAGCACTTCCCTTTTAATAAACATCTCCCTTTTCCTAATCTCCCATTTATTATAAGTTTGTTTTATTCTTGTTGGTTAGTTTAGACTGAAGGATCTTCAAATGGCGCTGGTGAAAGGCCAAGGGGTCAATTATCACTGCTGGCCCTGAAGTCTAAGGTGAAATGGCAAGGGCTGTCCAGCCTTCATACTGGTTGGCCTGCTGACCAGCAAAGACCACTGTTGTGGAAATGCAATTTTCTGACAAAAATTATGGAAGCGTATTTTTTACAACTTGCCATATTTACCCCCTACCTGACAACAACTACATCTGAAGGCATAATTGGGTGTTTGTGTCCCATGACTTCTCACTGTTTTAAATGCTTCAGGAAGTGAGTAGCGACAAAGGGCCACATTTTAACTCAAGATTTTGGGAGGCTCTGAATAATATGCTAAAGATTAAGTCATATATATTGTCAGCGTACTAATCCTTTCATCTGATGGCCAGATGAACAAAACAAAAAAAACAAACAAACAAGTAAATTTGTTTAGTACCTCTACTGCTATGTCACTACTTCACATGGAGCATAGGCAGCTGTCATCTGGCCCACTTTTTGTACAATCAGTCCCTTCCAATCACCAGAAATGGTGTTGTCAATCTATTCCAACCTGGGGTAAACCCCGGTTTTACCACTAGCCTTAAAACACATTATAGGGTTTCTAGTTTTGAGATGCTTTATGTGCTACTCCCAAGAAGTCTGAAAGTCAATATTTGATTAAAGTCTAAGACTTTTGCAAGTACCTTCTATATTAATTTGGAGAGGCTAAGTTTCGCTTAGGTCCCATCATTAAAGTATCCATCCTATAATGATAATGCAAAGAGACTTATAAAAAGTAAAAAATAAACAAATGGAGATTCAGATATAAAGAGTAACTTTATTTGAAAATAATTTTAGGGATATTTATATCTTATTTCTAACAATACAATATCATAAGTAAAGGGAACGGTATAGTGATTCAAGGGGCTATCTTAATGAAGGCTCTTCATTGATTATCACATCCAAATTCATGAATGTATTTTGTAGCCTAGAATTTTCTAAGTAATATTGCGCTCTAAATGGACCAGTAGGATAACACTTTATATTATATAAGGCAATCTTTGGGAGATACTGGATTTTTACCCTTTTGAGGTACTTTTCAACTTGCATTTTGTTAAGTTATTTGATGGAGACGTCACTTTACATCATAAGGTTCCCTTAACTAGATTAATTAATATCTTATCATGAGGAATTAAGGCTTTGAGTTGGATGAAAGAGATTTCCCATTATGAATTCGAGCATCATTAATATTTAATTATCCATATTGTAAAACGGGGTATATGCTAAATTCCCTATAGTAGGTTTGCTCATCCAGTCTTTTCAGGAAGGCTTAATCAATATAATTCTTAGTATGCCTGATACCCTGGTATCCAACATGGACCTTTAAGAACCTTGACAGGGGATTACCAGCATAATAATCAACTATGTACTTAGGCGATTGTAACTCCAAAGTATATAAACTTCATTAATTGTTTGTGTCCATGGTTATAATTTATGATGTAGAGTCATTAGAGACGGAATGTAAGTTACTTCAAACTGCACTATGTGGTTGTAGTTGTTAGGGCCCCTCTAACATATTTTAAAAAGGATGACATAATGAAGAAATATAATTTTGTTAAATTATAGAAATTAAGTTCTGAGGTAGTATGTGTTAAAACCAAAAATATCAATCCCACAACTATTGGAAGAAGGAAGATTCAGCATGAGTGTTATAGTTATGGAGTTTTAAAACTTGAAAATAAACTCATAATGAAAGCAATTATTGGAAGGAGGAAACTAATAATTATAAAAAATATACTCAGAACAAAAAATCTGAGGTAATGTGACCCTCAGAAAATGAGTTTTTTATAAACTTTTTAAAATTATATTAAGTTCAAAGGAGAATTACCATGAGGAAAAACTAGTATTTGGGTTGAATTTTCTTTTTATCCTTCTTTGAAGTCAATTACTAAATAAAGTATATGAGAACAGTTTTTTGCCTCATTAATTTCTATTATTTGTTTAAGGCTTTAATGGCCAACTGGATACCTTTACTCCGCTTACAGCATATATTATATGAAGGATCACCAGGGCACTTGGTCACAACATGTCCCTCCTCCTGCTGTTCATAATGAACCTGAACCTACTGTTGTGGTAGTTGGTCATTCTCATTCCAAAGCTGGATTAGTTAATCTCACCACATTCAGTATAGCAGAGGCAGCGATTCCCACCCTAGGTCTTTATCGTCCTGTTACTACAGGATTGCTGTACCTTACAAGATTAGCTCCTCTACTTTATTGGTCATTTGCCTCAGGAACTCAGTCAAGTATTCCTTCAGATGGAAACTAGACCTCCCATATACCGGGCTGTGACAGATTTTCTGCCTCAACATATAATTTGTATGTATGAACCCCTTGTTTTTTTACAATTGGCATCTTGTATGTTATTGTTTTCAGCCAAATAACTAAAAGGACTACTGGGTGACATTAAGTCAAAGGATAAAATAAGCCCTACAGCTAAAATTAAAAATATTATAGTTAACACTATTGGAAGTGTACCAACCTTAGGTGGTGTTCCAACCAACATGAGCTAGATGACTTTTTCAGATGTAATAAAAGGATTAGTGTTGCTGAGAGCACAGTTTAAGTCCTATACATGACATTACACTGATGATGTACTAAAAGTCTATACTTTAGGATCACTGACAACAGGTGATGCATTAGAGTGGTTACCCTAAGTGTTGGAAGAAGATGAAGACTTATGCCTAGACTATGTAGCCTTCAAGAGCAGACTATTGGAAGCTTCAAAACCTAAAGGAACTCGAGTGCAGGCATGATTAAACCTGATAATACTTGAGCAAAGGAATTTGACTATGGACAAGTATATTTAAGTATTCCGTCGCCTGTTTCTGAGGATAAAATTGATTGAGAACTGACTGTCCTTTACTTTCATTAAGGGCTTTACTACCAATTGCAGAACTTTATGCGTCATAAAAACCTTACAATGCCATTGATAAATGTTGGAGTTGGCTAAGGTTTGGAAGTGGACATGGGGTTCAACATCGTAAAGCGCCATCCACCTTCAACAGGCCTACTCCCAAAGTTAGTCCTGAAGAGCTAAAACAACGAATTTAGAGAGACTATGTTTTTTGTCACCAACCTGTCCATCTTTCTCATATTTGTCCAAATAAGACAAATTCAGCCCCCAAAACTATGTATTTTATAAACAACACTAATTAGTATTATCCTATGCTTAATGTTAAAATACCATTTATTAATGTAGAGGAAAATGTTGAGGCGTTACTGGATTCAGGAGCAACCCAAAACTTCTTTGACACTATTTAGCTAACCAGCTGGGTTTAAAGCACAATACTCAAGTACTTTATGTTACTTTAGGAAATGGATTAAGTGTTCAGGCATATCAACGCATAAAAACTATGAGAAACAAGATAATAAACTTCATAGTAGATTCCTCATTCTGGATTTTGGACAACCTACTTAAATCAGTGACATATAATGCCCTTGGATTTGTGATCAAAAGGCGATTATAGACTGTAGTAAAGGAAAAGTTACAATCACTCAAGCAACCACTCAAGAAGTTTTTAGTGGATAGTACTACCAAGAAAAACCTCTTTCAGAGACTCCCATTTTTACCATGTAAAGCAGATATTTAAGTTTTTTTAGTCATGAAGTATGGAAATATGAAGTGTTGTCAATTAAACAACCAAATCACAGCTAATATGACCATTTCATAGACCTTCTACCGGGTACCCAGCCATATTATGGTCTTATCTACAGCTGTAATCAAAAGAAACAGACTTTCTTAAAGCAACGTATCAAAGAGGAGTTATAGAAGGAATTATAAGAATTTTTAAAATTCCCATGTTCCTCTACAATGAATTTTTGAAGAAAAAGATGGAGAGCTTTGGTCATATGTTGACTATCAGCGACTAAATAGCATCACTTTCAAGGATAAATAAAATATACCCATTGCAGATGAACACAGTGATTAGTTGACAGGCGCAAATATTTTTATGTTTAAGAGTTTATTTGAGAAAAGCTTTCAGTAAAATCTGTAGACGTGAGAGTGATGAATAGAAGAATGCCTTTAGAACCTGCTATGGTTATCTGTGTCCTTGGTCATACCCATTGGACTTTATAATGCAACAAGAACATTTAAAATGCTGATTAATACATTACTTGAGACTTACAAAGATGAATGCTGCGTTGCACATCTATAAGGTAGCCTTATCTACAGAAATACAGTTGAAGACCATATAGAACATTTGAAAAAAGTATTACAGTGATTATCTGAGAACAACTTATTTGTGAAGCTGAGTAGATGCGAGTTTTTCCAAAATGAAGTTAAACTTTTGGATATTCTGTCAAAAGAGAAGGATCTTTCATAACTGAGGTAAAATTGAAGCAGTGACTTACTAGCCACAACCAAAGAACCAAAAAGTTAGAAGTTTACAGGTTTAGCCAATATTCAGAGACTTTATCAAAGACTTTTATCATATTGCTCCTCCTCTTACAACACTCACATCAGACATCAAGTTTTTATGGACAGAACAAGGACCAGCTTTCTTTGAGACAAATAATTCTGCCTTTTTCTCGTTGCCTATACTAGTTATGCTTGATCCAACAAAACCATACACCTTAGAGACTGATGCTTTCCATTTTTCTGTGGGTGGAGTTCTCCTTCAGGAGGAGAATTATAATAAGCTACATCCTGTAGATTATCACTCAAAAAAAGACTATAGCTGAGTGTAACTACCCAATATTTAATAAAAAACATCTCAATATTATCAAGGCATTTAAGAACTGGTATAGATATCTATGTGAATCAGAAAATGTGGTGAAGATCCTCACATACCGCAAAAATCTTACTGATTTCACTAAGCCACGGCAATTAAATCATATACAAGCCTAATGGTTAGTTGATCTTAGCTGATTATGAATTTGAAATTCAGCACAAACCTGGGAAGGCATCATATTGCTAGATGCTTTAAGCCGTTTCTCCAAATTATACACCAAGTGATAAAGTTATTAAGGAACATAGTACACAGACTTTTTTTCCACCAGAGAAATTCCAACCAGCCTTATTTATGTACAACTATCTACAATACAAGATGAAGTCCTTATAGCTTAATCTAGGGATAATTTTTTTTTAATCAAATTAATCAATGACTTACCACAGAAATTGAACAGCACCTATTATGGCCAGAATTATTCTCTTAAGGGAAAATATTTATACCTTAAAGGCCGCCCATATTCCCTGAAGGCCATTTACATCTAGAAATTCTGAAAGACTATCCTGATGCACTGGCATCAGGACAACCTGGTAGATTCAAGACTATAAAATCCATCCAACGTCAGTACATGTAACCCAACATGAAGAATGACATTGTTTTTTACATTTAAAGGTTATGAGGTTTGTGGTCGCACCAAGACAAGAAGAAGACATCCAGAAGGGTTACTACAACCTTTAGCCATTCCTTAGGGACCATGGAAATTTTCTTCCATGGATTACTTTTGTTAAACTGCCAAACTCTAAGGGATTTGATGCTATATGGTGATAGTGGATTGACTTACCAAGATGACATATCTCATACCTACAACCGCAAGAATAACAGCTCAAGAAATGGCAACCCTATTCATGAATCATGTGTTGCCTTATCATTGCATTCCTACAGAAGTGTCTTTATTGAGGTCACCAATTCACTTCTAAGTTCTGGGCACAAGTGATGAAAAATATATATATAAAAAGGTCACTATCAACTTCTTATCGCTCTAAAAGTGATGGCCATACTGAACGTGTAAACCAGATCTTAGAACAGTACCTCATGTGCTATATCAATGCACGCCTGGACAATTTGAGTGGATTTACTTCCTATGGCCTGATTTGCTTATAATAGTCATGAGCACAGTTTCACATTTATGACACCCTTCAAAGCTAATTTGGGTATGATCCGACTTGGGATCCTACTCCTACAGAAAATGTTGAGAATCCCATTAGTCAAGACAGACAAATTATATATGAGAAATACTCACTTGGAATTCAAATGGAACCTGGAAAGAGCTCAAAAACATACAAGAATTTTGTTAACCGGAAGAGAAGCCTCAAAAACCCTTATACATTAAAACCAATATCTACCAAGGTGCTAGAATATACCATTCAATGTCCTACATGCAAGTTAGCCAATAGTAGAGCTTGACCCTACCAAATTGCTAAAATAATTGTTAACATGACATATTGATTAACCTTCCTAAATCCTGTAAACTAAATGATCTCTTCCAGAGAGCCTTGTTGCATTGAAAGGATTTAACTTTATTACCCATCAAGTAGTACATTCAGCCCTTCCAGCTTTGCAAAAAGAAAGTAGGTATGAGTATTAAATTGAGGAGTTACTGAGAAGAAGGGATTCATATGAAAAACTCAGTAGCTTACCAAATGACTTTATTTTCAAACCAAGGATAACACTTGGGAGCCTTTAAAGAATTCAAGTAATGCTATAAGCTTTTGAAGAAAAATAATGAAATAATTAGTTGCAAATGAAAAGATCATTTTTTGAGGGGAGTAACGTTAGATCCCTTTAACATATATAGGATATTTGACGAAATGAAGAACAAATAGAATTTTGGTAAACTATGAAAGTTCATTTCTGAGTCAATATGTGTAAAACAAAAAATTATAAATCCCACAACTATTGTAAGAAGAAAAGCAGATATTATAGTTATGGAGATTTACAACTTGGAATTAAACTCAGAATCAAAGCAATTAATGGAAGGAATAAAATCAGTATTTATGGAGGAAACAAACTCAGAACCAAAAACTTGAGGTATTGTGACCCTCAGAGAAATTAATTTTTATAAACTTATAAATATTATCATGAAGTACAAAGGAGAATTATTAAGGAGAAAAACTAGTATTTAAGTCAAGATTTCTTTTTATCCTTCATTATAGTTAATAACTTAGTAAAGTATATGATATTAAGACTTTTTTCCTTATTAATGTATATTTATTCAAAGTTTAAGAGGCCAACTGGATCCACTACTGATCACCCACTATGGGCACACGTCAAGATTGGCCACGCTATTTGCGCCTTGTGATTTGAGCTTGATCACTCAAAGTGCAAATGCCCTACAGCTTCCACCTCTGCCACTTCCGCCGCTCCTCCCTCTGGCGTCAGGTCAGCATCTGGTTCAGCACAATTTTTCAAATGGGGCTCAATCCTCCCGCCCCAACATCAGAAAATTCTGGCGCTGCTTCCAAGGTGGCAGCTAATCAAAATTTAAAAAAGTAAAAAAATCTGACAATTTGACCAGATTATGGAATCCTGAGTTGATTGCTTACTCAGTTTCAGCTGAGCTGCCATGGTCAACAACACATGGCTAATCAGCTTCTGCCACTGCCACAATTCCAGTGGCTGGCCCAGTGCTGGCTGAATACAATCCAATCGAGGCTCTCAAATGGATTGATGAGAGTGAATGGCGATACCATGTCAAGCCAGATTTAGCTTTGGGGAATTTTTTGTTGGTCCTCCTGAATTGCGGCCCCACCGTTTTCGCCCTCAAAACAATTTCACAATTTATAAAACTATTAATAAAATGGCAGTTGAGGCTGCAGCTGCCCCTGCCAACACCCTACTTCACCAGCAACTTCATGGGACGATGAAGCCCCATGTTGAGATTCCTATCCTCAATTTTCCCCATGATTTTATTGAAGATGCAAAGTATGAAATTGAGGAACTCGCTTTTGGTGTGAGCTGTGCTTGTATCAACGCAGCAAAAACTTCTCTTTTTAACCCCAATTATACCCAAACCCACCAGCGCATCAAGTATTTCACTTGTGTGCCAGCTCTCATCACTTTTGCTGAGCATCAACTTGATCAATATGTTGAGGCGATGGAAACCACTGGCCTCAAACAAAGAAAACCCAAAACTATACCTCCTTATGCCCCATGTTGCTGATGCTCCCACCTCAATGCTGTCTGCCATGGTCTGCCAGCTAAAGCGGGCACCAGACAAAAGTTTCCCCAATAGCTTCCTCACCCTCTTATATGGCTTCCTAGGCTATTAGCTGAGGTGCCATATTAGGATTTTATGCTTCTAATAATCCCTTTTTTTGGCCCATTTTGCAAATAAAGATGCCTGGAGGCTTACCCTTTTGGGTTGGGCACCACTAGTTCTAAAAAAAGAGGCCAACTGGATACTATTACTCCACTTACAGTATATCCCATATGAAGGATCACCAGGTTTTGTTCACAATAAGTCCCTCCTCCTGCTGTTCATAATGAACCTGAACCTACTGTTGTGGTATTTGGTCATTATCATGCCAAAGCTGGATTAGTTAATCTCACAACATTCAGTATAGCTTAGGCAGCGATTCCCACCCTAGGTCTTTACCGTCCTCTTACTACAGGATTGCTGTACCTTACAGGATTAGCTCCTCTACTTTATTGGTCACTTGTCTCAGGAACTCAGTCAAGTATTCTATCAGATGGAAACTAGATCTTTCATATACCAAACCATATAACTGTTCGTATGAGACATTTTTGGAATAATTCAAAAATAAGTAAAGGTTGGTGGGTTGAAAAAGCGGACAATCTTTGTTTATAATCATCTTAGTTATATTGTTCATTGCGTCAAACTGGTTTAAATCTTCTTTGTGCTAGTCCTCTTAACACTTTAAGGACCTTTGTTGTTATCAAAAGTAACTTTGCATGTCTATAGTGCCAGAAATATAGGTTCTCTTCAGTATAAAGCCTTAAAGGAGGACATTTTATTAATACAATGATAACTGATCCTGTAAGTTCTCAATACACTTGGGGGTTAAAATACCATTTTAAAGGATTGAAAGTAGCCAGCTTCTTAATATAAACTAAAGTACATTCACTTGTCCTACACTTCAATCTTGAAGGGTTGTAGGGCGCTTAGAAAAGCTGTTGTGTCCACATGCTGGTTGCTAGGATCTTCCCAACTCTCAATTTAATTTTCTTCAATTATTGCATAGCAATACTTGATTACAATCATGCCAACTTAATATATTTTGATATAAGAAGTACGTGGTGGCCTTAGCGGTTTGCATAAGAATTTAGATTGCTTTATCTAACTTGTGAGTGATTGATTCCTACAAGGATATAAAATTCCTTCTAATGATTTGGGAGTGGACCCAGAACATCTAAAATGATAGTATGGAACAGCTGCTGAGGGGTCACTAACTAATACTTATACTTTTAAATTTATTGCGGGGAAGGCTGACCATGGGACGGACACTTCTGAATATGACTCAGAAGAGACAAAACTTAGTACCAGGGGAGGCACCCCAGAGAAGCGATGCTATCTCTTGTTGCCAGCGGGAACGCCACTTATGGGGGAGGGGGAGGAAACGTGTGAAGGGGCCGTAGCCACAATTGAACACGTGTGGAGGAAGGGGTCTGATTTGATGAACCAGACTGGGAACCAGGAGGAGACCAGCTGTTGGCGACGCGGTGGGAGGTATCCAAACATCCACGCTTGAAAGTGGTCCACCAAATGAGACCGGAATCTGTGGACAGCTTCTGGGAGGGTGGGGGTGGATCCTGCGATGGCATCTAAGACAATCGTGTGGATGGTCCACATGGCGATTGCAACCACCAAAGCACGGAGGGAGGGTGAAAGGGAGGAGGCCATTGATAGAGCAAACATATCTCTTGTCAGACTGAAGGGATGCATTTGATCCTGGCCCAGCAGACGTTGAACTTCGCACCATATCACTTTAGAGGTAGGGCACTTTTCCAGGCGGTGGAACAGCGTTCCATACTGGCCACACACGACACAGGATGAGTGTAAAGCGTTAGAGCGCTCAGCTGTATGATACACCCACCTCAGGCAGCACCACACATGGGAGCGGACTTGAGGCTGCAACAGAGGATGGTGTACGGATTTCCAGATAGTTTTTTGGGTCTCAATGGAATAAGGGATGTCCATCATGTCCAGGTAGTCCACCCTGGATAGGACATGGGGCCGAATGGGGATCACGCCATCCTGGATGGGTAGCCCCTGTACCTCTTGTGTGAAATGAGGAGAGGGGCGGCCTTTTTGGGTTGTATGTCCGCTAGTACGAATTCTCCACTTAGCGCTCTGCATGGAGAGTAGGATTTGTTTGTAGTTGGTTTTAGTCCCGTGAGGACCTGTGGCCGATGTTTGTGATGCGAGGTATTTCATCAGGGAGTGGGGGTTTGAAGGATTGTTGAGGCCCAAAAGCGCGGGAGAAGTTGGAGTGGGCTTCGCGGGACCAGTGTTGGGAGGGGAGTGTAGGGGCGATGACGGCCACAATCCAGGTGCCCAGGATCTTGGCAGCATGGGCTTTGAAGTCAAGCAGGCCATGTCACCATGATGATGAGGGCCAAACATATCCTCTAGCCGCACTGGTGGAGGGCGGCCTGACCAAAGCCATCCTTGCAGCAAGGCATACAGGGATTTGAAGAAGCTTGGGGAGAAGGGGATGGCGTGGGCTCTGAACCAGACTTTGGAGAGGAGCATAGAGTTGGCTAAAACAACCCTGCCAGTAATGGAAGTAGGGTGGGCTCTGAGAGAGGCGATTCGCTTCGTCTTGTTGTCCAGAATACGGCACTCCATTACTGCTGACGCATATCTGCCTGCCTCCATCCACACGCCCAGATGGCATACCGGTCCTATGGTAGGACGTGGCACGAAGGGGAGCACCAGTGGAGCGGTGTGTGTTGAGTTAGTAGGGCGAGGACGTGGGCGAACAGATGGGCTGGGTTGGGAACTAATTGCTGGGGCCCAGCAGTTCTGAAACTGACCAAGGAGGATGATTTAGGTTTTGGAAGCGTTCAGTGCCGCGTTGTTTACCTGGGAATACTCCTGGATGAGAGCTTCAAGCGCGCGTGAATCTTGATTATTAGACACCCCAACCACACAATCATCTGCGAATGCCATTATCTTGACTGGGGCTTGGCCTGACACATGGACCCCAGTGAGTTGGGCATTCACATTTCGCAGTAGTGAATTAAGGCTAAAGTTGTATAAGAGTGGGCTGAGGGGGTCCCCTTGTCACAAGCCCCTTTGAGGGCGGACTACTTCCGTTAGGAGGCCAGGGCCATGCACTGCCATTGTTGCAGATTCTGTGAGCAGCATTACCCAGTTGGTGAAGCGAGGGGTAGGCGGAATTGATGGAGGCAGGCCCTAAGGTATTCCCAGTTTACTCTATCATAGGCCTTTTGTTGGTCCAAGAATACAAGTGCCCCAGAGGCTGTGGACTGACATACATTAGCCACAGAGTGCACGTTATCCCAAATTGACCTTCTGGGGATGAAACTGAATTGTTCTGGGGAGATGGTGGCAGATGCTACAGTCCCTAACCGGTTAGCCATAATTTTTGTTGAAATTTTAGTGTCTGTATTTGTTAGAGAAATGGGGCGCCAGTTGTCTAAGTCAAGCTTATCCCCTTTCTTGAAGAGTGTGACAGTAAAGGACTCATGTCCTCCTGGTAGGAGGCGCGTTTCTGACAGGCTTTGGTTAAGTGAGGCGAGCAGCAGTGGGGATATATATATATAATATTTTTTGTAGAACTCATATGGAATGCCATCTGGGCCTGAGCATTTTTGGTTTGGCGCACCATGAATGGCTGTCCATAATTTGTTCAGAGTAATCAAATTTTTTTCTTTCCGGGTATCAGAAAATGGTGCAGATGCGGGCTCAGTTGAGAAATTCTGCCACTTTGGTTAGCTGAATTGGATCAGATCGGTACAACTTGGAGTAATACTTTTGCATTTCAATTGCCACTTCAGCTGGTATATCCGCAATGGAATTATCCAATCTTTGCACCTGTGTGCAGGCCACGCTCTGGCGTGGTGCAAAATTTTTTTTAAAGAAATGTGCAGTGCACTTGTCACCTTTTGTGATGCGTGTGGCCCTGTAAATGAACACAAACCTGATGTTTGTGTTGTCTTTCGAGTGCGTTGAGGTGGGCGGCTGCCTCCACCCACTTCTGGCCCCATGCAGAGCTGTATCCTGTAACTGGGATGTTGGACTCCAAGTGTGCCAACTCTGCCAGAGCGCTCGAGATAACCGCTGATGTGGCTCATGAGCATCTGGAGGAGAGATGGCGATAGTGGTGGATGGTGTCATCTTTGAAAGTTGCCCATGTGGAAATAGGGTCCGCGCAAAATTGTGCAACAAACTTTTTTGCCAAAGTTGCCTCTTCCACCCACGTGGAAAATCCTGGTGACGCGAGCTTGGGGGGGGCGGATTTTGCACCAATGTGGGGCCTTAGCAGCTGTGACAGGTAGGTGGTAGGTTAGCGAGACCAGTCAGTGGTTAGAGAATTCCATTTTTGTTGTTTTGAAGTGGGGGGTGTGGGGTTAGAATTTTGCCAGTGTTAGAATAAGGTCGATGTGGGTCATGGACCTTAATTGGCTGTTGTGGACATATGGATGAGTCATGTTTTCAAGCAGCGGGGCATGTCGCGGCAGTGCATCCATTAACCTGAGGGTGGCCTTTAATACGCGTAGTTCTACATGACCCTGGGGGCGTGGGGTGAGGAAGGCCACCAGTTCGTTGGTGTTCAGCGAACAATTCATGTCACTGACTAGGAAAGAGTCTGGGGGTAGCGGGAGGGATTTGACTGATGAGAAAAATTTCCCAACGCTCGCGTGCATCATTTGGGGCATAGATGTTGATGATTGCATGTGCTATGTCAGCCCACGAGAAAGTGACAACAAGCACTCGGCCATTAAAGAATATTTCTGAGGCTAAAAATTTGAAAATATTTTTCCAAATTAGCACCCCACAGTGCTTTGACCAAAAGGATAGGGATGGGAGGAGCATTGTTTTCCAAGCTTCCTTGGAACCTCATGGACAGTGGGACTCCTGGATGGCCAGGATATCCACGGGTAAATTATGTTGTAAAAAACTCAGTTTCCTAGCCTGGGATGGGGAGGCCTTGAGTCTGGCAATAATCAATGTCCCTAAAGTGAAGGTTTCCCCCATTGCACCTTAGGTGCGAGGGGGTGGGCACCCAGGCCCACCAGCCTCTTCTAGATCCCCACGGGCCTTCACAGCAGTGCGGGTGTTAGCAGCAATGCTATTGAAGTTTTTGTTGATTTTTGTGGAAAGAGTCGCGTTGGCTTTAGCCTTCACTTTTTGTTTTCCTGACATCAGACGAATTTTTTGCGGTGCAGATGAGTTTGGTGCACCGTTGAGTGGGTCAAAATTTTTTTTTCAGTTGGGATGGGTCCCAAGTCAGTTTCAACCAGAGCTTGGGTGCAACGATTGGGTGAGATTGAATCTCCCATTGGATCCTTGGATTGAGTGGCCCACTCAGCATGGGCTTCCCAATATGATTGGTTGATGGATTCCTGAGTTGCTTCCGCTGCGAAGGTTTCCATGTCCTCCTGGCGTTGTGAGTGTGGGATAGCAGTGATGGCTTTGTCCACTTCTTTGGCCGCGGCCCTATGGGCCTGCTTGGCCTTCTTCCGCTCTTGCGGGGAGTTAGGCTTTATCATTAGGTAGCAGCCTTGTGCTCCCCACGGGAAAGCCTCTTTGGTGCTTGCGGTTGGTTTGTAGTGCACCTCTCCGCTAGCCATGGCTGCCAAGGGGTGCTCTTGGAATGTGATGCCCTCCTTGATGGGGCATGTGTGCGCCTTATGGCTGAACGCGTCACAGTGGGTGCAAATGGGGGGCGCGCTGTCCACGGTCACCTGGAATGGGTGGGTGGTATGCCCTGCAATATCAATAAAAGTGGAGTGTGGGATCTGGGTTAGGTTCTTTGCGATCTCCTCAGTTGGGGTCAGAACTGTGATGGCTTTACCGGTGCACAGGTGTGGCATCAGTGTGAAGCGTCGCAGTTTGAAAGATTGTATTTCGCCATATATGGCGAGACCATCTTTCAGGTGTTGTTCCAAAATGTCACGTTTTACTGTAGTAGGCAAAAAGTTGAACGTGAGGAAAATTTGGTTTGATTTTGTCCATCTGGTGAATTTGGTTTTGACGACCCATTGTCCTTCAGGGAGGTTGACCACTACGCACACCACTGCAGCCTTGTCTGCTGCCTTTTTGCTTTCAAAACCTAGGTCCAGCCAACCGCGTGACATGGAATGAGGTGCAACGTACACCGCAGTCGGGAAAATTGTGTGCACATCTTCACAAAATTTTTCCCATAAGGCCATTTTTTGGATGTCCAGAAACACGCGGACTCCGAATTCTACCAGTAAAAGTGGCTGGGAGTGTGGCGTGTTGATGTACTGGTTGCAACGTGCTTGCCATGCGAGTATCTCTGGGGAAATAGTGACCGGCGGTTTTTTAAAATTTTTGTCTATTCCGCCGGATTCTTCAGGGCATTTTGAATGTTGGAGGCCGCGGGCCTTCCACCTGCTCCTCTTACCTTGCTTGACCAACGGCTCCCTGACATGGGCGCAGACTAATCTCCTCTGTGAGATTATCAAACTAGATTTAGTCTTGAATTGAATAGGTTGCAAAAGTGTTTGCAACGAGAAAGAAAAGTTTACTAATACTTATACTTAGCCATATGTAGATATTGTTTCTAATAAGTTATACATGCATCCAAAACTCCAATTGCAGATTCCAGAATTTCTTCAAAGTGTAGTTAGTATTGATTCATTTGTAAGATTTATGGCTTCTCAATTTCCCAAGATATTGTGGGAGTCATTATAACTGGTAATCACTCTGAAGGTCATAGGTAAGGTAACCAGTCTGTTCTGACTTTCTATATAACAAATCATTGATTACTTTCATGTTTAGCAAGTGTCATTTTACCATCTTTTAGATGGTTTACTTCACCCTCCTAAGAGTCTGCCTTCATCAGTAGGTCATGTAACCGTTCAGCTTCACTGTTGTCCAACTTGAGCAAGAGGAATTCAAATCAGTCCATCCACATTAATGTTGTGTCCATACTTGATGATTGGTAGTCAAGTAGTAGTATTGTACCTAACCCTTTTTGTGATTTTTCTGCATATATGAGTCTAGGAATTGGGGGTTTATGTAAATTTTAAAAAACTCAAAATTGCGTCCAATGATAAGGTTTCATGTAAATCTAAAAACGCATATAGGTGTCCAAGAAATATAGATTATAAATTTTCCTATATAGCTAGATAATAAAGGTAAAGTGCATATCGTAGATCTAATTTAAAAAATGATAATATGTTTAGATGTCTTGCAGAAAATGTTTGGTTGCTTTGTATGCAGTTGGATGCTTTATATTTTAATTTATTGCGAGGAAGGCCGACCTTGGGACGGACACTTCCAAATTTGACCCAAAAGAAACAAAACTTAGTAACAGAGAAGGCACCCCAGAGAAGCGATGCTATCTCTTGTTGCCAGCGGGAACGCCACTATGGGGAGGGGGAGGGAACGTGTGAAGGGGCCGTAGCCACAATTGAACATGTGTGGAGGAAAGGGTCTGATTTGATGAACCAAACTGGGAACCAGGAGGAGGCCATCTGTCAGCGACGCGAAGGGAGGTATCCAAATATCCACGCCTGAAAGTGGTCCACCAAATGAGACCGGAATCTGTGGACAGCTTATGGGAGGGTGGGGGTGGAGCCTGCGATGGCATCCAAGACAATCATGTGGATAGTCCACATGGCGATTGCAACCACCAGAGCACGGAGGGAGGGTGGAAGAGGGGATACCATGGATATAGCAAACATAGCTCTTGACAGACTGAAGGGATGTGTTTGATCCTGGCCAAGCAGACGTTGAACTTCGCGCCATATCACTCTAGAGGTAGGACACTTCTCCATGCGGTGGAACAGCGTTCCATACTGGCCACACATGACGCAGGATGAGTGTAAAGCGTTAGAGCGCTCAGCCATATGGTACTTCCACCTCAGGCAGGGCCATACATGGGAACAGATTTGAGGCTGCAACAGAGGATGGTGTGCATATTTCCAAAATAGTCTTCTGAGTCTCAATGGAGTAAGGGTTGCCCATCATGTCCAGTAGTCCACCCTGGATAGGACATGGGGTCGTGTGGGGATCAAGCCATCTTGGATGGGTAGCCCCTGTACCTCTTGTGTAAAATGAGGAGAGGGGAAGCCTCTCTGGGCTGTGTGTCCGCTAATACAAATTTTCCACTCAGTGCTCCGCATGGAGAGGAGGAGAGAGATCGTTTGTAGTGGGTTTTAGTACCGTGAGGACCTGTGGCCGATGGGTGTGAAGCCAGGTATCTCATCAAGGAGTGAGGGTTTGATGGATTGTTAAGGCCTAAGGCGCGGGAGAAGTTGAAGCGGGCCGTGTGGGACCAGTGTTGGGAGGGGGAGCGTAGGGGCGGTGATGGCCGCAATCCAGGTGCCCAGGATCTTGGCAGCATGGGCTTTCAATTCAAGCAGGCCCATGCCACCATGATGATGAGGGCCAAACATGACCTCTAGCCGTACTGGTGGTGGGAGGCCTGACCAAAGCCATCCTTGCAGAAGGGCATACAAGGATTTGAAAAAGCCTGGGGAGAAGGGGATGGCGTGGGCTCCAAACCAGACTTTGGAGAAAAGCATAGAGTTGGCTAAAACAGCCCTGCCAGTAAGGGAAGTAGGGTAGGCTCTGCGGGAGGCGATGCGCTTGGTCACGTTGTCTAGAATATGATTTTCCATTACTGATGATGCGTACCCGCCTGCCTCCAGCCACACGCCCAAATGGCGGACAGGCCCTATGGTAGGGCGTGGCACGAAGGGGAGCACTAGTGGGGCGGTGTGGGGTGAGCTGGGAGGGCGAGCATGTGTGCGAGTGGATGGGCCAGGCTGGGCACTGGTCGCTGGGGCCCAGCAGATTTGATACTGGCCATGGAGGATGATTTCGGTTTTGGAGGCGTTCAGTGCAGCATTACTTACCCAAAAACTCCTGGATGAGAGCTTAAAGTGCGTGTGCATCTTTATTATCAGACACCCCAACCACACAGTCATCTGCAAACGCCATCATCTTGACTGGGGCTTGGCCTGGTACATGGACCCCAGTGAGTTGGGCATTCACGTTTCGAAGTAGTGGGTCAAGGCTGAAGTTTTATAAGAGTGGGCTAAGGGGGTCCCCTTGTCGTAAGCCCCTTTGAGGGCAGACTACTTCCGTTAGGAAGCCAGGGCCACGCACTGCCATTGTTGCAGATTCTGTAAGCAGCATTACCCAGTTGATGAAGCGAGGGGGTAAGCAGAATTGGTGGATGCATGCCTTGAGGTATTCCCAGTTTACTCTATCATAGGCCTTCTGTTGGTCCAAGAATACAAGTGCCCCAGAGGCTGTGGACTGGCATGCATTAGCCACAGAGTGCACGTTGTCCCAAAGCGACCTTCTGGGTATGAAACCAAATTGTTCTGGGGAGATGGTGGCAGATGCTACAATCCCTAAATGGTTAGCCATGATTTTAGTTAAAATTTTTGTATCCATGTTAATTAAAGAAATGGGGCGCCAGTTGGCTAAGTCTAGCTTGTCCCCTTTCTTGAAGAGTGTGATGGTGAAGGCCTTTTGTCCTCCTGGTAGGAGGCGCGTTTCCAGAAGGCTCTGGTTAAGTGAGGCAAACAGCAGTGGGGATATATATTTGAAGTGCTTTTTTTATAAAATTCATATGGAATGCCATCTGTTCCTGGGCATTTCTGATTTAGTGCACCGCGGATGGCTGTCCATAGTTTATTCAGAGTAATAAAATTCATTATTTCCGGGTATCAGGAAAAAAATGCGGATGTGGGTTTGGTCAAAAAATTCCGCCACTTCAGCTGGCTGAATTGGATTGGATTGGTATAGCTTGGAATAATACTTTTGTATTTTGATTGCCACTTCAGCTGGCATATCCACAACAAAATCGTCCAATCTTCGCACCTGTGTGCAGTCCACACTCTGGCATGGTGCAAAATTTAAAAAAAATATGCGGTGCACTTGTCACCCTCTGTAATGCGTTTGGCCCTGTACTGAACACAAACACGATGTTTGTGTTGCTTTTCAAGCACATTGAGGTGGGCGGCTGCTTCTGCCCACTTCCGGCCCCATGCAGGGCTGTAGCCTGTAGCTGGGATGTTGGACTCCAGGTGTGCCAACTCTGCCAAAGTGCGCGAAATGATGGTCAATGTGGCTCGTGAGTGTCAGGAGGAGAGGTGGTGAGAGTGGCGGATGGTATCCTCTTTGAAGGCTGACCATGTGGAAATTGGGTCTGCGCAAAACGGTGTAACAAACTCTTTTGCCAAAGTTGTTGATTCCACCCAAGTGGAAATTCTGGTGACGCAAGTGTGGGAGGGCGGAGTTTGCACCAATGTGGGGCCTTACCCACTGTGACAGGTAGGTGGTAGGTTATTGAGACCAGCCAGTAGATGGAGAATTCAATTTTTGTTGTTTGGAAGTGGGAAATGTGAGGTTGGAATTTTGCCAGCATGAGGATAAGGTCAATGCAGGTCATGGACCTTACTTGGCTGTTATGGACATGGGGGCGCATCATGTTTTTGAGCAGCAGGCTTGCTGCAGCAGTGCATCCATTAAACCAAGGGTGGCCTTTAGAATGCGAAGTTCTACGTGACCCTGGGGGCGTGGGAGGAGGAAGGCCAATAATCCGTGGGTGTGTTTAGCCAGCAGTTCATGTTGCTGACTATGAAAGGGTCTAGGGGTAACAGGAGGGATTTGACTGATGAGAAAATTCCTGACGCTCTCATGCACAGGTTGGGGCATAGATGTTGATGATAGCATGTGCCACATCAGCCCACGAGAAAGTGACAATGAGGACTCAGCCATTGAGGAAGGATTCTGATGATAAAAATTTGAGAAATTGTTTTTTCAAACTAGCACCCCACAGTGCTCTGACCAAAAGGATAGGGATGGGAGGAGCATGGTTTTCCAAGCATCCTCGAACCTTGCAGACAGTGGGACTTCTGGAAGGCCAGGATATCCACGGGTATATTTTAAAAAAAAACTCAGTTTCCTAGCCTGGGACAGCAAGGCCTTGAGTCCAGCAATATTCAACGTCCCTAAAGTGAAGGTTTCCCCATCACACCTTAGGTGTGAGGGGGTGGGCACCCAGGCTACTAGCCTCCTCTAGATCCCCACGGGCCTTCACGGCAGCCTGGGTGTTTGCAGCAAAGCTATTGGTAGTTTTGTTAAATTTAGCAGAGAGGTTCGCGTTGGCTTTTGCCTTTGCTTTTTGTTTCCCAACGTCAAACGACTTTTTGTGGTGTGGATGAGTTTGGTGCAACAACAATCAGGTCAAAAAAATTTTTCAGGTAGGTTGGACCTTAAGTCAGTTTCACCCAGAGCTTGGTTGCAAAGATCAGGTGAGATTGAGTCACCCATCAGATCCTCAGATTGGGTGGCCCAATCAATATGGGCTTCCCAATCTGATTGGTTGAGGGATTCCTGAGTTTCTCTCACCACAAAGGTTTTGATGTCCTCCTGGCGTTGGGAGTGTGGGATAGCGGTGGTGACTTTAGCCGCTTTTTTGGCCGCGGCCCTGTGGGCCTGCTTGGCCTTCTTCCACTCTTGTGGGGAAATAGGTTTTACCAGTAGGTAGCAGCCTTGTGCTCCCCACGGGAAAGCCTCTTTGGTGCTTGTGGTTGGTTTGTAGTGCGCCTCTCCACTGGCCATGGCCGCCGAGGGGTGCTCTTGGAATGTGATGCCCTCCTTGGTGGGGCATGCATGTGCCTTATGGCCAAACGTGTCACAGTGGGTGCAAATGGGGGGTGCGCAGTCCACGGTTACCCAGAAAGGGTGGGTGGTATGCCCTTCAATATTGATATATGTGGAGTGCGGGATCTGGGTTAGGTCCTTCGTGATCTCCTCAGTTGGAGTCAGAACTGCAATGGCTTTGCTGGTGCACAGGTGTGGCATCAGCATAAAGCGTTGCATCTTGAAGGATTGTATTTCGCTGAATATGGTGAGACCATCTTTCAGGTGCTGCTCCAGATTGGCATGCTTGACTGTAGTGGGCAAAAAGTCAAACGTGAGGAAAATTTGGTTGGATTTTGTCCATCTGGTGCATTTGGTTTTCAATGACCCATTGCCCTTCAGGGAGGTCAATCACTACGCGCACCGCAGCAGCTTTGTCTGCTGCTTCCTTCTTTTGAAACTGAGGTCCAGCCAACCCTGTGACATGGTTTGAGGTGCAACGTACACCGCGATTGGGAAAAAAGTGTGCACATCCCCACAAAATTTTTCTCATAAAGCTGTTTGTTGGATGTCCAGAAACACCTGGACTCCATATTCCACTGACAAGAGTGGTTGGGATTGCGGCGTGTTGATGTACTGGTTGCATCATGTGCTTGCCAAGTGAGGATTTCTATGGAATAGTGACTGCCAGGTTTTTTATTTTTTTCTATTCCGCCAGTTTCTCCAGGGCGTTTTCAATCGTTTGAGGCTGCAGGCCTACCACCTGCTCCTCTTACCTTACTTGCCCAACTGCTTACTAACATGGGCGCAGACTAATCTCCTCTGTGAGATTATCAAACTAGAATCAGACTTGAATTGAATAAGTTGCAAAAGTGATTGCAACAAGAGAGAAGTTTGCAGTTGGATGCTTTATAAATTTTTATTAAATGAATTTTTTAAGTTCATTTTTTTTTACATATATTTATTTTAAATATGTACTGAAACTTATGTTTTAGACAAAAACAAAATAATTAAAAAAAGTTAAACTTTGGTTAAGAAACTTTTGCCAAATAAAAAGGACAAGTAAACAAAATGATTTTATTATGAAATTCAGTAAAAGAGTAAAAGCCTATTAGGATAACACACCAGTAGGACCTTCATGCTTTAAAGTAACTTTAAAGAAGTGATTTTGGCAACAATAGTGAATTAGTACCGTAAAGATAGGGCCAAAGATGTTTCACATGAGTAAAATTTCTAGACATTCCTTCTCCATGACGCTAAAATTTTTTCTCCGCCTTGGATATCATCTTTCTGTAAGAAATAATAGGTAGTCAATGTATTCAACATCCAATTGCAAGATAATTAACCTTCTACTAGACTGGGTGCATCCCTAAAGAGGATGAATGACTTCCAATAATTTAGATGTCACAAAATGGTCTTTTCTTTATGAATCCCTCATCATATCAAATGCTATTTTTCTGTTATACTCCTCCTTTATAAAATGTGTACATTTTGCAAGTAAGCGAACAAAGGGTTAAAAAAATTGTCAGGAAAATGACTGAAGAAGTTTAGACTGGCCTGCCAATTGGGATGCATGAGTACCCAAAAAGCAAGCCAGAATGCCAGTGGCATTGCCACTTGAATGACGTATCATGGAGCTGTATATTGAGTAACAATGACTCATTGAAGTAGGACGATTGTGAAAAGAAACCTGGTATTGAACCAAACAGAAACAACCCTAGACCCTGCGGGTCTTGCTGCAATGGATGATAATATTGGGTTTACTACTTTGGGATTACTGGTGGAAGTGTTTATCACTAAAGTGGAGACAAGGGGGCGGATCCTTGCTTGAAACTGAGATATATGAGGCCACAGGATTTCAATATCTTGATAACAGATAGCTTCAATAAAGGGGCTAAATTCCAAGAATTTTCTTGCCCATTGGATCCAGTTGACTATGGTGGGAGTGATTGTAATCATCAAAACTGGTAAGGCCCATCCAGTGTAGTGGCTGATGGGCCACCAAGTTAGTGCCATTGGGACTTTGGCAAGAATAACTAAAGTAAAATAAAAAATTTGGGTACTGGTGAGAATTTTATTGAAAGGAAGATAAAGAAAATTGACCAACAATTTCCTCAGTACAATGCAACTGATTAGTAAATGTTCAATTTTTTAGTAGGTCCAAGAAGGGATTGTGGCCCTCAATTAGACCTAAACTGGCAAATGTTTGGGGGAGTGGAATTTAAATCTAATTCGAACTGACATCAAAGAATTCAGCAGTAGGCTGAGTCACTATTGGTTCATCCATGAATGCCTGGACTGAGGATCAACTGCGTTTCAGTCAGTTTGCTCAACGGCATCTAGATCAACGGGCAATGGGAATTCCTCAGGACTACCCCTCATAGGGGTGGTCTCAATTGGTTGGAAATAGGTTTGGGATGACCAACCCACCCATGTCTGGTTGCTGGGGCGTTCATTTGGGTAAATGAGTGGTGTCAGTTGCAAATCCCAATTCTTTAGATAGGGGTTTCAAATTATCTACAATAGTCTCCAAAGGTAACATCTGCTCATCAGGGATTTACCCTGACGAGTTTTGAGGGGTGTTTGGCATCAGTGATCATATGCTAGATGACTCAATACCATCAGTGATTCTATCTGAAAATTTTGATGTTTGTTCCTTCTTAACTATTAATTTTTATTTTGTCAGGCTTTATTCCCATTGGTTTTATACCTTTCATCTTTGATTTAGTAATTTTGGTGCAGATTTTCTCAATTCAGCAGACAAGTTTGGCAGAGGTGAGTGTGGGTACTGAGGGAGGAATCTTCAGAGGGAGCGCTGTTACCCAGCACTTGCTACCACGTGGACGAGGTTACCCTGTGTGACGAGGGGTACAGCCGCCCTCTTAATACCCTATTTATTTGGAAATGGGAAAATTTCTGATCCATGCAAAGTGGACGTTCCCATGGACTTACATTACCCTTTCCTTTTTCCAAAGGAGGGGCTTTACCACTGGGAAACTGTGTGAAGGCTACATTTTTGTGAGCCTTGAGCAACTTGTTTGCCATTAAAGTTGCAACTTTTTTTGGGGGGACAGGATCATCGTGAAGGGACTCATGAATCGCCTTGACCAGTTCCATACAGTTTGCACAATCGTGGGCCTTGACCCAACTGTTCTTGTAGGCTGGATAGCCCTTCCAGGCGACGAGATACTGAACTGACCTTTGAGATTTGTGGGATGCTAAGATGTTTTCTACCTTGGCTTCCTCCGCATCCTTGATTACTATTGGTTCTGGGTCTACAGAACTGTCCCCTTTAGTGGGGACAACTGAGAAACGTGGAAGATGGGGTGCTGTTTCCAGTGATCTGGCAACTTTAACTTGAAAGCATCATTGCCCAAGTCTTTCTCCACCAAGTGGAAACCTGAACGCTTGCTTGCAAACTTCAGGGAAGGTACCTGAATCTACAAATGGCGCGTATAAAGTATGACATATGAACCTACAACTAATTCGTGGCCAGGAAGCCATTTTTGATCCGCAAACAGCTTGTAATCACTGATAGCTTTAGTGAGATGCTCCCACACTAAGGACTGAGTAGACCAAATGTGCTTGGCATGATCTGTGGCAGCTGGGACCTTGGGATGCAGGCATGGACCAACTGAAAATGAGGGATTGTACCCCCAACGTCGCTTCATAAGGAGAAACCCCCATAGAAGCGTGAGTTCCATTGTTGTAGGCAAATTGAGCGAGGGGGAGGTCATTGGCTCAGGTATCCTGTGCAGCTGCAGCATAGTAGCACAATTACTGTTCCAAGATTTAGTTAACTCGCTCAGTTTGTGCATTGGAATGGGATGATACGCTGTGGAGTGACAGGAGGTAATTTTTTAAAATGGATAAGAACTCATTACAGAACCGCACTGTAAACTGTGAACTGCAGTCACTGATGATCTGCGGGAGACCAAACATAGTAAACACATGGCGCACAAAGATACGAGCAGTTCCTTCTGATGTAATCATGGAAGAACATGGAATAAATAGGCAAAATTTGGTAAAACGATTGACCACCACCATCACGTTGTAAACCCATTATAACAGAGAAGTTTGACAAAATCCACAAACATCGATGTCCATAGACCCTCCTCCTGTTGTAATGGATAAAAAAGGCTATTTCTTCATGATTGATCTGACTTGACCCATGTCAGGTAACGCAATTGGTGATCCAGGCCAGTACTTCTTTTGATAAACCCGCCAAATTATAAGTCCAATTAATCAAATCAATACATTTATTATTGCCCAGAAGGCCAATTGTGATAGGATCATGATGAGCCCAAAACACCTCAGCTCTAAAGAGAAGAGAAACCCAAACCTGCAACCAAAAATAAATGAGACCCTCCACCAAAGAACATAGGGCATGTTTGTGAGTTTGAGAGACAATTGATCAAATAACTCCACTCCTTCAGGGCAGGTCATTTGACAATATTGTATTCAGCAGTAGAGCCATCTTTGGGGATAAGTGCTGAACATTATCTATCCTGACTGGCCAATATCCTGATTGAATTACATTCTTGGGCATTTGATACAACGTTGAGGAAAACAATCAATGTGAAGAAAATGGATGACCAGAATCGACTTCCATTGAAAAAATACCATGTGGGCGATAGGTTAGCTCATTATGATACCCATGGGTTTGGGAGAAAAAAATAAGTTGGACACTCTATGGATGGGACTGTTCTAAGTTATCTCCAAGTCAGTGAATAATGCATATACAATCAAGAGTACTGAGGATGGTCGCATAGTCAATAGAGTCCACGCAAGATACTTAAAGTATTGGACTTAGAAAAAAAGGGAAAGAAAAGAAAAAAGATGCATAAAAATACAAAAAATTGAAAATATTAAAAAAACAATCTAATTTAAACAGTAATTCATCTAGTGATATTCCCACCTACTGAGCGTGGAGGAAGTAATAGTAGCAGGCATGAGTCCTGAGCGTCAGCAGGATCAGAAAGGGCTGAAATTAGGTCCACCAGAATAGTACCTATCAGCGAGATGTTGAGACCCATCCTGGGGTTTGTACAGGTGACAAAAGTGCCAACAACCTGTCCTAGGGTTTGTACAGGTGGCAAGAGTGCCAAAAACCTGTCCTGGGGTTTGTACAGGTGGACCAGTTGATCTTCACAACTGATGCAAAGATGGGACTGGCGCGGCATGATGTCATGGGAACCGCGCTCAAGAAGAGGTGGCAATGGGTAGAAATCAAGGATACATAATCAGCAAACTGAGCATAGCATATGGGCGTTGAGTGCGGACAGAGCTGCACTACGCTGAGGACATAGAAACATGAGAAACCAAATATGAGCTCCAGCTGAGGCGGCTTCCAATTCTGAGGGTTCTATCTTCTATTGGATATCTGGTCAAGAAGGGGATGTCAGAATTGCAGATGACCACATAGTTTAACCCTTTGACTGAATATGAGATTTGACGCTTAGCTTATTATTGTAGAGGGTCAGCAATAGTGGCTGACTGATGAGAATATCGTCAGGCAGAATCCCCAATGATATTAGAAGTTGCCAACTATGAATTGTTGTCAGGCAACATCCCCAATAATAATTGAGGCCACCAATAGATGATAATTTCGTCAGGCATCATCCCCAATGAAATTAAGCAATAATTCAATATTTAATAATCCCCAATAGTCGAATTATAGGGAATCATTCAGAGCAGAACTGATTAGAGTCATTGGAAACTACCAAAATGTTCAAATGCCGGAGTAAAAAATGGAATCATCATTGGCCAAAACAATCAGTTTTGTGTACCTAGTACAATTGTTTAATACACCGAGTGCCCAAGGATTATGCTGCCTAAAAACCCAAGGCAACGGTACTTGATGAGATTTGGTGCCTAACACTAAGGGTCAAAAACCAGTATAGGAGCACAAATATTCTCATTGGACAGCTGAAAAGTTGTGTGCCAATTATAACTATAAAAACCCCAAATAATTCCCTAAAAAAATTAGATTCACTCTGATAATAGCTTAAGTTGTTTAAACATCACTCTTAAGAGAAGAGTGCAAGGATCAGATATCCTTAAGTTAACAATATTGAAATCTCCACTTGGCTCTGCGAGAAGGGAATAGGGAAAGCGTTCCCTACCAGTATCAAGATATCTTCAAGAGGAAGAAGCGCCAGTTTAGCGTTGGACTTCACTCTCAACGTGGCTTTTGGGCAATCAACCCTAATAATAGTCTTCATACTATTATTGCCCCAGTCTATCAACATCTTTCAAATAATTAACGCCAGGATCCACAATTCTGTGCAGTTGAAATCCAGGGCTAAAAGCGAGCAACAAAGCCCAATATTTTAACACCATGTGTTCCTTAGATTGGTCGGATACTATAGAAGATTTATTTGGGATTTTACCAGAATTGCTGAGCCCTTATTTCATATGTTAAAGGATCCAAAGAAAGAATTTGTTTGGAATGAAAAAGCACAGAAATCCTTCGATGAGCTACGCCACTACTTGATAGATTCTCCAATTTTGAAATATCTAAATTTTGATAGAGAATTTATTATACAAACCAATGCTTCATTAACAGCAATTGGCCATATTGAGCCAAGTAGATGAACTTTGGGACAAACATCTGGTGGCGTATGTGAGCTGGACACTCTCAGATGCTGAGAGGAACTACACTGTAACTGAGTGTGAATGCCTTGTGGTCATTTACGCCTGTAAACAGTTTTGGGTGTACATCCATGGAATGCACTTCAAAGTGGGGAAGGAACACTTCTCGTTGTGTTGGCTTCACAATTTGAGAGAATCAGAAGGACAACTGGCCCGATGGGCACTAAAGTTACAGGCTTATGATTATGAGATTGTCCACCATGAAGGGGCTTCTCATAAGAATGTGAATGTCTTATTGCAGTTACCAATGGTCCAGATGGTATACCAGCATGCGGATGAGCTATTCCAGAGAATAGTCAATATAGAAATTGGGAGCAAGCCCCAAGAAATCTAAGGTGCGCTTTGAAAAGTGATGGAAAACACTGAGACCATGGATGGGCAAGTATTTAAGACGATCAATGGGAAGCAACTTTTAATCCTAAAGCTGTCAGAAAGAGCAGCTATTGTTTAAGCCGCTCGTAAGGTTGTTGGAAATGGAGGCCTGAGGAAGACGACCAATCATACTAGCCAGTACTATTACTGAAAGTCCATCAACTACGATGTAGAAGATTATCTAGCTTGTTTTGTAAAGTACCAGTTTTATAAGCCACATAAGAACACAACTGGATACAGATTGGTCCGCCCTGGATTTGCTTGGAATATGGTGTCCATTGATGTGATAGGACCATTAACCATGAGTAACAGGGGAGTCAAATACAGCATAGTTGCGATTGTTCATCTGACTAGATGGGTCAAGACAAAGGCCCTGGTGAAAGTAGATTCTACAAGCACTGCACGTTTTATCATAGATCAAGCAGCATATCAACATGTATTCCTACAGGTCTTGTTGAAAAATAATGGATTGAATTTTATGTCTCCTGAGATCCCACAATTAATTGAAATAATGGCTCTCAGAGAAGTTGTGTCTGAACCATACCAGCCAGAGAGAAATGGACTGGTAGAACAGGTCAATGGAACGCTGGCCAAAATGCTGAGGAATCTGGTTGCAGGAAGAACTTCCGCATGTGGTACATACCTTAGTTTGGTGACAATTTCATACAACTTAAGTCATCATACGGTGATGGGAAAAATGCCGTTTGAGTTATATGGAAGGAAGGCACGTTGCTGCTGAAATTTAAATTTTGTTAGAATAAACATTGGGGATGAGTGCCAGGCAGTACCTGACTGAATTGTCTTTATACTGATTGGAATGCAATTGCAAGCATTTGATATGACCTTAAAGAAAAAATTCGAGAAAAAACAATGGATGATAAGAACTAACCAGCCTTATTAGAATATGGAATAGGCAAAGGAGTTGCCTATTGTGATACTCATAGTTTTGGGAGAAGAAACAAGTTATATCCATTATGGTTGGGTCCGTTTGAGATTAACATCAAGATGGTGACAGATTCCTATTCCATCAAAAAGCTCTTGGATTGAAGGATAGCGAATAGAGTTCATTCTAAGTATTTGAAGCAGTGAATTGATGAAAAATAATAAAAAAGGTGTTCCCAAAGGACTTCTGAATTATTAATATGGTTATGTCCTGATGACCTGGTTAAGTTCAAAAAGACCGCTGAACCAAACTAGATGGTTAAGTTTTTAAAAAATAAGGCTCTGAACCATGGAAAACTGGTAGGTCTAAGTATAACTAAGAACTAGTTTGGGGGAATAAATTAAAAGATGGACTGCTGAGCCGAGTAAAGGTGAGTCCCATATAAAAAAAGAAAAACTATAAAAGAATGAGCAAAATATAGCAGAAAAAATTATATAAAACGCACAGAAAAAAGATATTATTTAAAATGTTCTATTACATATCCTCAACTTGGGGATGATTCAGCCTATGTCGCCTCTTGAGGGAGGGAGGATGGATCGCAGTAGGAGTAAATAAACTATCAGAATCTATGTGAGATTGGATGCTAGCAAGGGCTAGACCTACTCAAAGCCAAGTTCGCTGAGTAGAGCTGATTTCTGTGAGAATGCGACTAGGGAAGAGAAATTAAAATGTCAGTACTTGCCAAATGAAATACCCTGAATCAGGGAGGTAAGCAGCAGAACAAGAAGAGGAGGTTGACAACTAATCCTGAGTAATCCTGATATGGCACCGGAGCTGGAAGATTGGTCTTGAGTGCTTGCCAATGGGCTTCATCAAGAACATTAGACATATGGGCCAGCATCAAGCAAGGAATACTATGTAGGGGTTGCCAAATCATGTCCCCAATTAAAGCCATTGGGGGAAGATACTGATGGGATGTGCAAGAGACAAGATAGTCATGAAGGGATTGAATGTCATCTTGCAGATGACAAATACAAGCTTCTTGGAAGTGAAAGCAGAATGAGCAATGGAAGCTGGGAGAGGCTGGAAGCTTTGTGTCCCAACTTTGAAGAAATTGGCCGGCAAAGCAAAGAACATGGGTTGCAACATCTCAATCTAGAATATTTTCAAGATTGGAGGAAGTTAGAGTTATGGATAGAGCCTCAGTTACTTGGGGCCTCAGTTCTGCATAGGGGAGTTTGAAATGCTCGCAGTTTCCAATGACTAGTCCAGTTGACAGAACAGCTTGTTTGTAATACTGGCTGAGTTGGAAAAGGAACTCTGGAAGCAAGTACAATCCAGTGAAGAAAGATCAATTGAGAGCAGAGGGCATTGCTTCCAGAGGTTCAACGATGATATCAGTAGCTTCTGAAAATAGAGCCAAATCCATAAGAGTTTCAAAGTCTAACTTAGGAATCAATGACAGAGGGAGGATTTGTTGCGAGTTATTTGAGACAATTGCTAACCTGGTTTTGTCAGGTTTGGATACTGTTTCTGGTAATTTCATGGAAGGACTGTCCATGGGTACTTGACTTGGAGTATGAGTCCTGGGAGGATCATAGAAGAGGTTACATTGCACAGATTGACTCATCAATTGGAAGAGCCAAAGGTCTATATCAGACATGCTTTAATTTACTTTTATTTGTGGAAGGCTGATCAGGGGACGGACACTTCTGATAAGACACTAAACAACGAAATGAACTTTAGCGACAGGAGGGCACCCCAGTGAAGCAAACGCTATCTCCTGTTGCCAGCGGGAACGCCAAGAGAATGAAGGGGGTTACGTTTGTAGGGGCTGCGCCACTATTGAACATGTATGTAGGAAGGGGTCTAAAACGATGATCCAAACTGGGAACCAGGATGAGACCATCTGGCGGCGATGGAGTGGGAGGTACCCAAACATCCATGCTTTAAAGTGGTCCACAAGGTGCGACTGGAACTGGCGTAGAGCTTCCTGAAGGGTGGGAGTGAAACCTGAGATAGCATCCAAGACAATCTTATGGATAGTTCACATAGCGATTGAAACTACTAAGATATTGAGGGAAGGTGGTAGAGGGGAAACCATGGACAAAGCAAATATGTCCTGAGACATGCTAAAGGGCTGTGCCTGGTCTTGGCGAAATAGACGCTGTGCCTCACACCATATCGCTTTTGAGGAAGGGCACTCTTCCAGGCGTTGAACCAACGTTCCATACTGGCCACACATGACACAATATGAGTGCAAAGGGGGGGGGGGGGGGGGGGGGGGGGGGGGGGGGGGGGGGGGGGGGGGGGGGGGGGGGGGGGGGGGGGGGGGGGGGGGGGGGGGGGGGGGGGGGGGGGGGGGGGGGGGGGGGGGGGGGGGGGGGGGGGGGGGGGGGGGGGGGGGGGGGGGGGGGGGGGGGGGGGGGGGGGGGGGGGGGGGGGGGGGGGGGGGGGGGGGGGGGGGGGGGGGGGGGGGGGGGGGGGGGGGGGGGGGGGGGGGGGGGGGGGGGGGGGGGGGGGGGGGGGGGGGGGGGGGGGGGGGGGGGGGGGGGGGGGGGGGGGGGGGGGGGGGGGGGGGGGGGGGGGGGGGGGGGGGGGGGGGGGGGGGGGGGGGGGGGGGGGGGGGGGGGGGGGGGGGGGGGGGGGGGGGGGGGGGGGGGGGGGGGGGGGGGGGGGGGGGGGGGGGGGGGGGGGGGGGGGGGGGGGGGGGGGGGGGGGGGGGGGGGGGGGGGGGGGGGGGGGGGGGGGGGTAGAGCGCTCGGCAGTACAGTATACCCATCTCAGGCAGCGCCACACATGGGAACGAGTATGTGGCTGCAGAAGAGGGTGGTGGGCGTACTTCCATATGGCCTTCTGGGTATCTAGGGAGTAAGGAATGTCCACTATGTCCAGGTAGTCCACCCTGGATAAGGTAGGGGACTTATGGGTATCACTCCTTTCAGAATGGGCAGTCCTTGTACTTCCTGGGTGAACTGAGGAGTAGGGCGCCCCCTCTGGGCGATGTGTCCACAGATGCAAATTCTCCACTTAGCGCTCCGCATGGAGAGGAGGATCCTTTTTAAAGTGGGGTGATGTCCCATGTGGGCCCGCAGCAGAAGGATGTGAGGCGAAATATCTTATTGGAGAGTGGGGTGGGTAGGATTGCTGAGGCCCAGGGTGTGGAGAAGTTGGAGCAGGCCGCACAGGACCAGTGCTGGGATGAGATTGTAGGATTGGTGACGGCAGCGATTCAGGTGCCAAAGATTTTGGCAGCATGGGCCTCAAATTTGAGCAGGCCCATACCACCACTATGGCGAGGGTCAAACATGACGTCCAGGTGCACCAGCGGTGGGCGGCCTAACCATTGTCACCCTTGCAGAAGGGCGTATAATGTCTTGAAGAAATAAGGGGAAAAAGCGATGGCGTGGGCCCCAAACCAAACTTTAGAAAGAAGCATAGAGGTGTCTAGCACCACCCTGCCTGTAAGGGAGGTCTGGCGGGCTTTGAGGGAAGCTATGCGTTTTGTAACGTTGTCTAGGATATGGTTTTTCATTAACGTTAAGGCGTACCCTCCCACCTCTAGCCACACCCCCAAATGGCGGACAGGGCCAATGGTGAGGCCTGACACAAAGGGGTGCATAAGCGGGGCGGTGTGGGGTGGGCAGGGAAAGCGATCCCATGAGCAAGTTGTTGAAGCAGGAAGAAAACGGGGCGCTGGGGCCCAGCGGGCTTGATGACCAAGGAGAATAATTTCAGTTTTGGAGGCGTTAAATGCAGCATTACTTACCCTGGAGTAAACCTGGATAGCAGCTTCAAGCGCTCGTGCATCATGATTGTTAGACACCCCAATCACACAATCATCAGTAAACGCCAACATCTTGACTGGTGCTTGGCCTTGCACATGGACACCAGCAAGGCGGGCATTCACATTTCAAAGAAGTGGTTCAAGGGTGAAGTTATACAAGAGTGGGCTAAGAGGGTCCCCTTGGCGTAGGCCCCTTTGAGGGAGGACTACATCCGTGAGGAAGCCAGGGCTATGCACAGCCATTGTGGCGGATTCTGTGAGAAACATCACCCAATTAATGAAACGAAAGGGGAGGTGGAACTTGTGGAGGAAGGCTCTGAGGTAATCCCATTTGACTCTATCATAGGCCTTCTGCTGGTCTAAAAAAACAAGTGCTCCAGAAGCCATGGATTGACAGACGTTGGCTAAGGTGTGAATGTTGTCCCAAATCGACTTCTTGGAATGAAACCAAATTGTTCAGGGGAAATGAGAGTAGAGGTGACAGCCCCTAGACGGTTAGCCATGATTTTAGTAAAAAATTTTTGTCTGTGTTAGTGAGTGAAATGGGGCTCAAGTTGGCTAAGTCCAGCTTATCCCCTTTCTTGTACAACATTATTGTGAAGGCCTCTTGCCCTCCAGGAAGGAAGCGCGTTTCCATAAGGCATTGGTTAAGAGAGGCCAGCAACAAGGAGGAAAAACCTTTGAAATACTTCTTATAGAACTCATAAGGGACACCGTCTGGGCCTGGGCATTTTCTATATGGTGCACCATGAATGGTGAACCAGAGTTCATCCCGAGTAATCAAATTCATCAACTCTGGAAAGCAGATGATGGTGCGGATATATGCACTTTTGAGAAAGTTTGTCCACTTTGGCCGGCTAAACTGGATTTGATCAATATAATTTGGAGTAATAGTTGTGTATTTCAAACTCCACTTTGGCCGGCATATCTGCAATGGAGTGGTCTGGCCTTTGCACCTGTGTGCAGGCCAAGCTCTGGTGCGGTGTGAATAATTTTCAAAAAGTAATTGGAATATGTATCACCCGCTGTAGTATGCTCTGCTTTATACTGAGCACAAACCCAATGCTCATGTTGTCTTACCAGTGCATTGAGGCGAGTGGACACTTCCGCCCACTTGTGACCCCAAGCTGGGCTGTAGCCTAAAGCAGGGATGTTAGACTCCAGGTGCTCCACTTTGGTCAGCGTGTGCAAGGTGACTGCCAAGGCAGCCCACGAGTGATGTGAGGAGAGGTGGTGAGCCTGGCATATTGTGTTCGCTTTGAAGGTTGACCAGGTGGAGATTGGGTCTACACATAATGGTGCTGTAAACTCTGGAGCTGAGGTCACAGTTTCCACCCATGAGGAAAACCTTAGTGACACAATCTTGGTAGGGCGGTGTTTGCACCACTTTGGCGCCTGGGCTTCTGGATTGGACAAATGGAAGGAAACCAATATCAATCTGTGGTCGGATAAATCAATTTTTGTTGTGGTAAAGTGGGAAATTTGTGATTAAAATTTCAACAGCGTGAGAATAAGGTCAATGTGGGTCATGGACCTTAGTTGGCCGTTGTGCACATGGGGGCGAGACATGTTAGTGAGTAGCAGTGCATGCAGTGGCAGAGTATCAAACAAGCTTAGGGTGGCTTTTGGAATGTGAAGTTCAATGTGCCCCTTTGGGGGTGTAGGCGACGAGGGCCAACGGTCTGTGGATGGGTTTTTCCAGCAGTTCATGTCGCCAACAAAAAATGGGTTGGGGGTAGTGGAAGGGAATTGATGGCTGAGAAGAATTCCTGATGATCTTGTGCACAGGTTGGGGCGTAAATATTAATGACAGCGTTCACTTCATTGTCCCACGAAAAGGTGACTACAATGATGCAGCCGTCAAGGTACAATTTTGACAAAATAAATTTAATGCTATGGCTCACTTGAACAAGCACCTCACAGTGCATAGACCAAAAGGAAAGGGAAAGGAGGAGCATGGTTGCCCATGATTCCTCTGAACCATGTGGACAGTGGGTTTCCTGAATGGCCAGGATGTCCACAGGTAAATTATTTTTAAAAGACTCAGTTTCCTATCATAGAATGGTGAGGCCTTGAGTCCAGCGAAGTTCAACGTCCCTAAAGTAAAGGCTCCTCACAATGCACCTTAGGTGTGAGGGGAAGAGCACCTGTGCCCTTGGCCACCACCTTGCGGGCCTGCTTGGCCTTCTTACGCTCCTGAGGGGACACAGGTTTTACTTGAATGTAGCATCCTGGCGCTCCCCACAGTAAGACTGTATCAGTGTCTACTGCCAGTTCATAGTGGGCGTCTGTGTGACAGACGGGGTTTCTGGAGACTGCTACAAAGCAGTTGGGCAAGAGTGCCCAGGTGAGTGCCCACAGGCAGGATAGCCCTGCTGTGGAGAGATCCAAAACTCTGACTATGCGGAAACCACTGTACCACAAAGGTTTGGATCACAGTCAAGACGATGCTGGCGCTCAGAAGGAGGGCCTGACCCCCTGAGAGGGCGTACAAGGACTGGATGGCCTTGTCAAAGTCTGAACTGCTGTCCATGAGGGGGTTTCTGGGTTTTCTTAATAAAGTGATTTGCAAATGCGCAAAATTAATTTTAGAATTTATTAAGTTTTGAGTTTATAGAAGACAAACCTGCTTTAAACAGTTTTGCCTGCTCAGATTTATACTGAGCTTATTGGGGAAGAGCGGGTCCTGTTCCCACGAAGTCCGCGGGCATCTTCCTGGCGGTGGGTCCTATTCAAGAATCTAGACCCTTGATTTTGGCGTCGAGGCCCATTCTTGAACTCAGGCTGGGTACCCTCAGGGTTGCGGAAACTTTTCCGCATTCATTATTTGGCTTCAAATCGCTCTTGAAGCCCAGGCCATTCCCTTCACCCATATTCCCCAATATTGGTTCATTACCTCTTTTGGGAATATTTTGTTTGGCGGCATCTGGTTGGCCAGAGCACTGTTCATAATGATTTCACCCTTGTCAATACTCCCAAATGCAATGGATTTGGCCTCTGATTGGTCAGAAATTTGTGTCTGAGGATCTGATCCCTCATCGCCACATTTAGCAATATTGGATTTGGCAGCATCTGGTTGGCCAGAGCGCCATTTCTGAGGCTTCCCTTCCCCGTCAGCCTTTCAATTTGATATTGCTTCTGATTTCAAGGCATCTGATTCATCAGATTGCCATTTACGATAATTGGAGCAGTTGAGCCCCTCTCCCTTGGCCCTGACTATCACCCTAGGGAAGAATAGGGCTATGTGGTGGTCAGGCAACGCCTTGACTGTTACATCACCCTCCCCAGATGAGAGCCCCCTCCAGTTCCAGAACTCCTCCACCTTCTGTGGGCAGTTGCTGCAGTCATTGGCCGTCTGCTAGGTGGACTCCTCCACCGGGTATCCTACCCATTTGATTAGTACCAGCGCTTTCTCCGCGAGATTTTTGACTCCAAGATCTCCTCCATCTCATACTCCACCTCTCCCAGGTTTCCCGAGTGGACAGGCTCCAGTTTCTCTGGGAGAGGGCCTTCAAACTTTCTAAGTTGCAAGACATGCAGCACTTGGTGCGCCTGCGATCCCTTGGGGAACTCAAGCTTGTACGCCACTTTGTTTACCTGGTGGAGGACTTTTAATGGGCCCAGAGCGACTGGTCCAAAGTTCCTATAGCTTGCGGCACTGAGTAGTTCTTCGCGTTGATCACCACTAGGTCTCCTTCCTTTAGCTCCGGGGCCTCAGATCAGTGAGTGTCAGCCTTCCTCTTCTGCATATCTATCGCTTTGACTAAGTTCACATGCAGGGCTTTGAGGTTTTCCTTCATTTCTGTTGCCAAGTCATTGGCCGCTGGATTTAGACCTCTGGGGTGGGTTTCCATCATCTTTGGGTGGAACCCGTAGTTCACCATGAATGGTGACATTCCTGTTGACAAATGGGTCAAGTTATTATATGCGAATTGGGCTAGTCTTAACCAGTCCATCCAGCGTTCCTGTTGTGTAGTTATGTAGCATCTCAGGTACTGCTCGAGGACTTGGTTAACTCGTTCCATCTGGCCTTCAGACTGTGGGTGGTAAGCTGAGGATCTGCATGGTTTGATCTGAAAATTTTCAAGTAGGTGTTGCCAAAATTGGGCGATGAATTGAGGGCCTCTATCCAATACTATCTCCTCCGGTAGACCGTGGCAGGTGAACGCCTCATTAACGAAGATTTCCGCCATGCCCATTGCTGTGATGGTGGAGTTACAAGGAAAGAATTCCGCGTACTTGATCATTCTGTCTACCACCACCATCACAGCGTCATATCCCTTTGATTTTGGAAGCCCCGTCATGAAGTCCACACTCAGTGAGGACCATGGTATTTCCGCAATATGGAGGGGCATGAGTTTTCCTAAAGGCTTCTGCCTAACATGCTTATAAACGGGCACAAGTGACACATTTCTGGATTTACTCCCTTATGGCACTGGGCATCCCCGCCCAGGAGTAACTTCGGGCCAGGAGCCCTATGGTTTTCTCATTTCCAGGGTGTCCTGCCAAGAGGTGGTCATGGAAAGCGCTTATCACCTCCTCCCGGAGCTCGCAGTTAGGCAGCCATGAGCGCCCTTTGTGAAGAATGAGGCCTTTCCTCTTACAAAAATTCTTATGTTGCTCGTTCTCTACACCCTCCTCCAGGTCCTTCCACAGTGTTGTCCCATACTTTGAGCTTCGCTGGGCGGCCTGGAGCTTTTCCCTCAGTTCCTTGGTGGCATTCTGGATGAAAGCGAACACATTTTTGGCCACATACTCTGGGATGAGGTTGCTTTCCCCCAGCTTGTACACAATCCTAAAATCATAAGATGCCAGCTCTAGGTGCCATCTGGCCTGGCGCTGGTTCATGCGCTTTGGGCTCTTGTAAAATTCGAGGGCTCTGTGGTCCGTTCTGATAGTAAAGGGATGTCTGGCGTAGAGTAAGTGGTGCTGCCATTCCTCCAAGGCTGATACAATCGCTAAGAGCTCCTTGTCATACACGGGGTAGTTGGTCTCAGCGGGCAGCATTTTCTTGCTAAAGTAGCTTACAGGATGGTCTACCCCATCTTCTCCCTCTTGTAGCAGGACTGCCCCAATTGCAAAGTTGGAGGCGTCAGTCTCCACTATGAAAGGACGGTTGGCGTCAGGATGAATAGTACTGGTGCCTTCATGAGGCTCTCCTTGATGGCTTGGAAGGCTGTCTCCTCCTCTTTTCCAGGAAGTTCACCACGCCCAGGAAACTTCTAACGCCCGTTCTATCCTTAGGGGCCGACCACTCCCTTACTGCCTTCAGCTTGTCCGGGCATATGGCTGTTCCCCCTTGGAAGACTACATTCCCTAAGAAGGAGACTGAGTCCTTGTAGAACTCGCATTTTGATGGCTTCAAGCGGAGGTCCGCCTTGTTGAGGGCTTTCAGCACGCTCAGCACATCTCCTTTGTGGTCCTCCTTGGTCCTGGAAAACACAAGTATGTCATCCATGTACGCCACACAACATTTTCCAATCAGGTTTCCTAAGGCGTTGTCTATGGTACGCTGGAATACTGCTGGGGCGTTCTTGAGGCCAAAAGGCATCACCTTGTACTCAAAGACTCCTAAGTGGCACTTGAAAGCCATATATTGTTGTTGTTCAGCGATTACCAGAACTTGGTTGAACGCGTCAACCAGGTCCAACTTGGTGAAAACCTGGCTACCTGAGATCATCTGAGAGATGGTCTCCATCAGAGGGATGGGGTAGGGGTCAGACTCGGTGATTGCGTTCAGCTGCCAGTAGTCCACACACGGCCAAAGCTCGCCACTTGCTTTTGGGACTAGGAGTATTGGTGACACCACTGGCGAATTGGATGGAACAATCATCCCGCGCTCCAGCATTTCCTTGACATAGACCTCAAGGGCCGTCCTCGCCTTAAGGTTCAAAGGGTAGACGGGACAACCCTTGGGGAACTCCGCATCCTTTTTGAACCTGAAGGTGAAAGGGTAAGGACCGTTTGGGGTGGTAGAGGGAGCTTGGTTCTTCTTGAACAGGTGAGCATATGCACGAAATTCGTTGGGTATGTCCGCCTCTGTCTCCAGCCCTACTACTGCGTTCACCCCAGGCTTCCCTCCGCCAGTGGTGAAGAAATCTAGTGCCACTGGGGGTTGGTTCTTGGGGTGTAGCAAGACCAGGCGCTCCTGCAGTTTGAACTGAGGGGAGTACTTGTGCCACCACTCCATGCCCAGGATTATGGGATGAGGCAGATTTTTAATGGCACTGAATGACTCTTGGAAGGTGTGAGGACCCTGCCGCAGCAGCACCTGGGTCTTGATCTTCCAACTGCTAACCGTTTTTGAGGTGTCTGCCAGCGTCACGACTCCCTTCCATTCCATTTCCAGCCTCATCTCTTTTGCTAACTCGTGATCTAGGTAGTTCTCTTCCGCTCCAGTGTCCACCAGCGCCCAAAGCTGATCCTCCCTCTTTCTTCCCCAGAGCTGTAACAAATAGGGGACATAGAGATAAGACGAGGTATTTCCTTTATTGATGGTAGCAACGCGCGCAGGAGTAGGGCAAAAGTTGTAGGAGGGACTAGGGTTTCCCTCTCTGTGGTTTCCCGAAGGGTTTACCCCATTGGCGGAGCCAGAGGGCGAACCCTGTGTGGACTCCTGCGGGGGTTGGAGACTGGCTCAGACTCAGCTTGGCGGCCGCGGAACTTCCCATGTTGTACTCTGGTATGGGCCTTTGCTTGCGCTAACGCTAGTTGGCCCTCCACCTGGGTCGCGATTGAAATCTCCTCATTGAGGGTAGCTCCAAGGCGAGTGGCAGCCAATGCCATAAGGATGTCCGGGCGGAGGTTCTGGCGGAACATTCGTGCTATCTGAGTAGTGGTGACCTTGGCAGCCTTGGCCAAAGGGCGGTACACACGGGCGTACTCCATGACTGACATCTTTCCTTGAGTTAGGTTCAGAAGGGCGGACCATGCAGCGTCTTGGGAGTCATTCGGTGTAGCCACTCTCTCAACCAGTTGGAGACATTCCTCCAAGGTGGGAGGGAGCATCGTCTGGGTTTCCAGTAGCTCAGTGAACCAATCCGCTAGGTTTCTGGGCAGGGCGGTTACTATCTGGGCAATCTGGAGTGACACTGGGGCCGTTCCTCCTGACGCCGTGGTCAGCTGGGCTTGGAGTTTCACACGCGAGAAGGTGGCGTGCAAGGTGCTCAACTCTCCTGGGGTGAGGGCCTGTCGGAACTCAGACGCGGACTGCTCAGATTGAAAGTAGACGTTGGTATGCCCCTTGAAGGGAAGGAAACGGGCGACTTCTCTTAGGAGAAATAGAAGAGAGAAGATGACCATCAAAAACGTTGTTGGGTGTTCATACCACGCAGGCAGGGCGCGTTCAGATGGCTTGTCCACCATGTCCAGGAATAGAGACATCAAATTAAATGAGTTTCGTCTAATGTGACGGATGGGGTCTCTGAAAACTGCTACAAAGCAGTTGGGCAAGAGTGCCCAAGTGAGTGCCCACAGGCAGGATAGCCCTGCTGTGGAGAGATCCAAAATCTGACTATGCGGAAACCACTGTACCACAAAGGTTTGGATCACAGTCAAGACGATGCTGGCGCTCAGAAGGAGGGCCTGACCCCCTGAGAGGGCGTACAAGGACTGGATGGCCTTGTCAAAGTCTGAACTGCTGTCCATGAGGGGTTTCCAGGTTTTCTTAATAAAGTGATTTGCAAATGCGCAAAACTAATTTTAGAATTTATTAAGTTTTATTTGAGTTTATAGAAGACAAAACTGCTTTAAACAGTTTCGCCTGCTCAGATTTATACTGAGCTTATTGGGGAAGAGTGGGTCCTGTTCCTGAGAAGTCTGCGGGCATCTTCCCAGTGGTGGGCCCTATTCAAGAATCTAGACCCTCAATTTTGGCGTCGAGGCCCATTCAAACTCGGGCTGGGTACCCTCAGGGTTGCAGGAAACTTTTCTGCATTCATTATTTGGCTTCAAATTGCTCTGAAGCCTGGGCCATTCCCTTCACCCATATTCCCCAATATTGGTTCATTGCCTCTTTTGGGAATATTTTGTTTGGCGGCATCTGGTTGGCCAGAGCACTGTTCATAATGATTTTCATCCTTGTCAATACTCCCAAATGCAATGGATTTGGCCACATCCAATTGGTCAGAAATTTGCATCTGAGGGTCCAATCCCTTGTTGCCACATTTAGCAATATTGGATTTGGCAGCATCTGGTTGTCCAGAGCGCCATTTATGAGGCTTCCCTTCCATGTCAGCCTTTTGATTCGATATTGCTTCCAATTTTGAGGCATCTGATTCATCAGATTGCCATTTACAATAATTGGAGCAGTTGAGCCCCTCTCCCCTGGCCCCAACTATCGCCCTAGGGAAGATTAGGGCTATGTGGTGGTCAGGCAACGCCTTGACCGTTACAGAACAGCAATCACTTTGCCCGTGCACAGGTCTGGCATGAGCATAAAGTGCTGCATCTTTACAGGATTGAATTTACCCATATTCAGAAAGCCCAGCCTTCAGGTGGTGCTCCAGCACAGTGCGCTTGACTGTAGTAGGAAGTCAAAAGTTACGAAAATTTGGTTCAATTTAGTTCATTAAGTGCATTTACTTTCGACTACCCATTGACTGTTTGGGAGGTTCACTACTACTCACACATGTGTAGCTTTGTCCACTGCAGTTTTTCTCTCAAAACCAAGATCTGGCCAACCATGAGGCATGGTATGTGGTGTGACGTACACCATGTTCAGGAAATGTATGTACATCTCCACAAAACTTCTCCCAAAGCGCTGTTTGTTGAATATCCAGGAAAACATGCACCCCATGTTCCACCGATGATAGTGGTTGGGAGTGCAGCATATTGATGAACTGGTTGCAGCGCGCTTGCCATGCCAAAGTTTCTAAAGGAAATGGTAACCGCTGGTTTTTTACTATTAATTCTATCTATTCTGCCAGATTTGCCGGGGCGTTTATGAAACTTGGTTGATGTGGAGCCTACACTTGTGCCCTTTACTTTACTCGCCTTTGCTCCCTGACATTGGGTGCAAGCTAATCTCCTCGATGAGATTATCAAATTTACCTTGACTTGAATTGAATTTGTTTCAAAAGTGTTTTCAATGAGAGAGAAAAGTTTTCTATATCAGGCATGCTATCAAGCAGTTGTTTGTACTGAGACTTTGAATTTGATATTTGAGCTGTATGAGAGGGAGAATCAGATTTTTATGATAGTTGACATTATGCACTATTAAATTAATTAATCTCTAATTACAGAGAAATTAATCTAAAAATTAATGAGATAAGCTATCCAGAGAAGAATAAAGAATGATATCGGCCAAGAAGTTATTATGAGAAAATGACAAGAGCAAATATAAAATTAACATTCTTAATTGCACTGCAAAACAAACATTGATGGCAAGAATCTCCTGTCAAGGACAGGGAGGAAAATCAGGAAATTGAGGACGATGGACCAAGAAACCTAATTAAGAAAATGGGTCATATGCCCTGATGGGGGAAACTGGAACCCAGGATTAATATTGTCATGAGTAAATTGATCAGCCCAGCATGACAGAAGGTCATGGGGACTGCGCTCTGAGTAGACAGTAGCGAGGAGGAAGAGTCTAGAGTTGCATGCCAAAGGTCATCCAAGAAGCATTGTGTATTAATTGACCGTACTCTGCTTGAACCTAAGAAGTATTTGACCTGGTGTCCAAAGGGTTATTCTCCTGTCCTGATCCAATTCTTGCTGGAAATTTAGGCAAGAGGGGGGATGAGTTGGGATTTTTGCCCACATTTCCAGCTGTCTAGATTACCATGGGTCACTATGACTACTCCATATAGCAAGTGAATTGGATATCAGTTGACCCCAAATATCAGAATTAACAATGATCTGGGGTTTCAAGTAATTTGCCTGGTTTGGATCCGTCAGGATCAATCTGTGTGAATGCTTAAGATCTCATCAGGCAGAAATGCCAACAAAATTGGATCATCTGATAGTTGATTGATTATTAACTATCAGGTGTACCAATTGGGATCTGTCAAGTTTCATCACCAACCATTTAGGAATATAAGGAGCGAGTTGTGAGGCGAGTGATGCTGCCTGCAACTAGCAAATTGATCAGTTGGTTCTCAACCTGCCTTAATGGATAACAAGTCCCATTACTTAAGAAGGTCATTTGCCAAATATGTTTGATTTGCTGGGATCATTAGAAAACGTTAGAGACATGTTTCTGACTCTTACCATTTTAGGTCTCAAGGATGTTTGACAATGGAATCCTAACCAGGATGGGGAAGACCATCTCTGATGATATGATAAAGGTTAATTCAATGGCAATGGCTGCCATTTCATTGCTGAGGCGCTAACCAAGGGTTGGGCGCCAAATTCCCTCTATAAAATTCATTTGAGAATTCACATAGTAAAAAACACTAACTAGCTGATTTCATTATTAGTTCTATTCATCTTCAAGAAAAATAATTTGCGGTGTGCTTTAATTAGAGACTCTTTAATAGGCTAAAAGAATAAGGATCATGGATCCTAAGAAGAGAAGCTGATCTAAGATGGGAATTGCTGCTGACTGTGTGTGTACCAGAGGAAAGTCCGTAATCTAAGGATCTGAGCATGGATCAAGTTATGTGGATAAGGGAATAATTCCCTACTGAGGACATTTAGTGTATTTTGAGGCGGAATACCAGTCAAGCGTTAGACCAAACACTAGTGATCTATTCAACTACATTTAATAGTCCTCATACTATTATCAATTGTATATCAGATATCACTAGACAATGCAAGGAGTGCACAAACTAAACCTGTGAAAGTTATCAAATTTAGGGGTTAATATTTGTGAATGAGTGGTGAAGCCCCTAGAATTTCAACGAGCAGCCAATCACATTTCCTGTTGGGGATAATGGCTGAGCTCTTTTGCGAATTCAGACTGTTAAACCTTAGCCATTGTGGTTTTCATAGCATTTCTGACCTTTATCTTTAAATTTTTACTTCTTGTACCCATTCAAGGGTGACGCCTCTCTCATTGTAGCTTGGCGACTAACTTCAATTATGTTATGGCCTAACTGAGTGACCTATTTATTTATCTGTTGTAAACTTTTTAAATTTAGCTAGTAGTTGGTTTCAACTGCTTGTCTAAATCTTGGAAGCTGAGGTTAAACTAAACATGCGTAGATTGCATGGCATCTATGTATTTCTGGTTTCAGTTCATAGGCCCCTTATTAAAAAGTAGGCGTCAAACAATGATCATTCGGTAATTTTGGATGAAAGGTTGGATCTACAAAATATTATATTCTCCAAGGTGATTGTATTCATTCAAAAATATCTATCATCTGGTTATGGTTTATAGTACAGAACCTCTCATATGTTATACAATTGCTTTTGATTATGATGTTAATAAACATTGCAGAAGAGAGGTCAGAAATTTAATAAACAAATACTAGAATCAGCGCTATAACATTTGACATATTTGTTGTATCTGTTCACCAGTTAACCTTTATGAGTTAAATTTTATTGAACTGAGGGATATAGCTTAATCTAATTATGATTTAAGACAAATGCAATGGTATGAAGGTTGACATAGAACACAACAAAGCGGTTATTCTCCTCACCTTCTTCACATAGGATAATATTCAGATCTCAGTTAATAATTTTTAGAGTTAACATATTTTAAGTGGGCTCCTGTAGTGAGCATCACAATAAAGTGCGCAGTAAATGCACACTACTGCACAGGTCATGTTTTCTTTAGAACTACTGTGTATCTCTGAACAATAAGCCTATTTCCCCTGACAAGGTGTTGTACTCTTTTTACCATTTAAAAAAGCTACGCGGTAATCTTTTTCTATGACTCCAGGTATAGAATTCTCTATGTCTGGAATGATGTCCAAATAGTATATACTAACTTTTTCAAACAGTGGCACATTATTGTTATTACCATCAGAAATATTTATATTCAAATTAATAGCATAAGAACAATGATGTCCTAATTTTGAGATAAACTTCAACAGAGAGTACAATAAGTTTAGGGGTATAATGGTACTTAATTTCAGTTAGGAATTTTTGATGAGATGAGGAGCATAACATGGTGATTTTAGAATTAAAGAAAGTTACAAATGAAAGGGTATATATTGTTACACGTTATAATAAAGAACCCACTTCCTGAAAATTTGTTCAATTGTTAACAAGAAAAAATAAGAGGAGTTTTAAATGAGACAAGTCAACAATTCTTAACAAGATGAAATAGAGAAAAGTTGAAGCCTTTGTAAATTTACTATCTTAATATATATTTTTTAATTTCTGAAATGTAGTAAAACAAAAAAATATTTTTATTTTTTATTTTAGAATTGAGAAATTGGAGATAGATAATATAACAAGTTTTTCTGTTTCTAGCTTTTAAAATTGCTTAGCAATCTCATGGGTTAGTTAATTTTAAATAAATTTATGATATCTTATACTAAAAATCTGAATTTATGTTAACTTTAGCCGGTTTTGAACCTCAAAATATTTTAGGGCTTTACTAGGTTACAATTTGATCTGAGCTTATCATATTGTCAGAAAAGGATGATCCTCAAAATACTTTCTATTTCTAAGTCAATGAGCATCAGTTTTAGTTTAAAGTCAGCTCATGGCTAATCTTTCAGTCTTCTTTTGTAACCTAGTTGGTTGCATTGAATGCGTTGAATTTGGCTCTGGGGCGTTGTATTTCAGGTGTGCAGGTCATAAGCACCAAAACAACCAAGTATGATTTGAGGACAGTAACCTGGGTAAAGAAGAACAAAATAAAACTTATTAACTGCAATAGGGTGTTTATTAAGAAAATCAAGGATCACAGAAATATCTACTACTGCCAGTGGATCTAAAGCTCACTAAAATAATATTTGATTTAGACTGGGCTCAGTTACATCTGAAAAAATCCCTCCTCAGAGTGCCTTCCTGCCTAGATATGCTCTTTTTGTCCCAGAGTCATATTAGTGCTTTTTCCGGCTACCAAGAAGCACTTAATAATGAGAAAATAAAGGCGGAATATTAAATTAGGTCAGGGAAACAAGAGCTTAGTGCTTGAGGTATTATATAATAGTAGCGATACACTGATCACACTTAAGACACTAGTAAATGGCCTAAAAATAAAAATTCTATTATTAGTTAAGATTAATAGCATATGGTAATAATGGATTTATGAATATAAATTTTAATGGGTGATATGAAAGCAGAGGCTCAGGCTAAAGTAATCAGTAAAACTGAGAAGCAAAAGTTGCACTGGTGAGGGGTAGCATTTTGATATTCTGGTGTATATACTACTGGATGAAGACATTTTGGCAAAATACCAATTGTAATTACATACAAAATTTGGCAACTTCCCATGAAGTGGGGTCATAAGGAAATTAATTATTAATAAGTGATTAAGCCTCTATCTAATATTAACAAAATTATAACTTTAAGTGAGTATTAACATATACCACATGGCTAGTCAAACCAATTTCTACAGAAGTCTGGGATAAAGGTGGTCAGGTAAGACATTGACTGTAACGGTCAAAAACGTCCCAGTTTTTGACCGCCATCTTGCCTTTGGATTGGCAGATTTAAAGTTGACGCTGACAGATTTCCTAATATAATTTCTTTCGAGGTGAGAGTTTTGACTTCTCATACTCACTATTTTAACCTCAGATTTAGGGCAATTTGGAAACGCGAAAATATGACATAGGTAAGTGAGGTTTTTGATCCCAAAATTAACCTTGTTTTATTTATTAACAAAAATAAACATGCTGATGAATTTATCCTGATGACATAGGACACCACAAACAACACCAGGAAAAAACCAGAGTATTTGGCAGATCAGTTTGCTGCCAAATATCAATTTTTGCTAAGGATACAAAAAGTGGGTCACTGCGGGATACCAGGTAAGACAAGGCAAGAGCGGCCCTGAGGCCACTAGAGAGACCCACGAGAGGGTGGGAAATGAGAAAGAATTCTGAACTGAGTTCAGAATCACGTGGGCCTGACTTTTTAAGGTCGCTCTTCTGGGGAGCCCCTCTGCACTTTTCTTTGTGCCCCAAGGAGCATAAGGAATAGCTTGGGAGGGGCACAGCCCAGTGCCGAGCCCGCATGAACCTCAAAACCTCATAATGACATTTCAACTCAAAATTCAGATTTCCAAATTTTGAGTCAAAATGTAGCAATCAGTTTGACCTGACCATTACAAAAGGTGTGTATAGATAAATAGCTAAAGGAAACTTATATATAGTCTTGAAATATCTCTAAGTAAGATTACCTAAGATGAAGTTGAGCATATAATATGATAGATATAAATGGTTTAACTTGATGGAAGCTAAGAGACTCTATTAGGTTATCATGTAGCAAGAATATGGTTTTTAAAAGAAAACCAGATCATCATATAATACTTTATTTATTCAAGGCAAGCCAACCAGGGGACAGGCATTATCAAAAGAGAGAAAGAAAGAATTGACATGAAACCTGAGCAGGGTCAACTCTGTCAAAGAAGTTTTCCACCTCCAGATAGGGACTCAAGTTTTCTGGTTACATCATGGGTAAGGTTTTTGTGTTATTAGACCTACTAACCGCCAATAGCTTCCTTAGGCTGGCACCCCAATTGATGTGCATAGGGTGGTAATTTAACCTGCAACCTTAAGGTTGGTAGCTGTACGCCCTACTGACTCACCTTTTGCCCCCTCATCATATAATACTAGAATATGAAAAATTATGATGTTATATTCAAAATACCCTTAGTTTTATTACTTATTCATACTTTTATATGGCTTACTTCTTATCATGTAGGTTTTAGATTATAATTTTATAAATTAGATGCAAAGTAGATATAAAAAAATTAAAATAATTTTAAAATGTGAAAACTCTAATTTGGATTTCTTGACCCATAATATTATATTGTCAAACTTTATTGTAGCTGGAATTATCATTAGTTATAATGGATTACTGCTCTATTTTATATAAATTAAGTTTATACTTATTTTTCTTTAATAATCTTAAATTAACCCAGAATATTACAAAAACTAGAAATTATATACGCTTGATATGACTAAAAATGGTTTGAAACACAATACTCAAGTATAATTATGGTCTAAATATTATTATCATATAACACTAAAATTATAACTTACATACAAAAAATATAAAAAATATGAGACTATAATTTAAGAAAAAGTATAGAGATTGTTATTTATTTAATAATCATACCTCTTAAACTTAATAATCTTTTGACTATAGATCTTTGTAGTAAATTTTCACTAATAACACAAATAATTCTAAAGCTGTATACTTATTTAAATAGTTTGGATCTATTTTTACATGTATGATTACTGTCAGTGTTTTAACATGAGCAACCTGATAGGAGGCATTATGATGTCAATTAGTAACCTGATTATATTAATTAAAGTTTAGATGGTATAATATTATGCAAAAGATTTCTGGATAATCTGTTGTAAGCTATTATAAGGTACAAACTCTTGTTAGCCTGAAGTAATTGGTACATTTAAGGTTCTCATCTGCAGCTATAAATCTAGATTGAACCTTGAACTCCTTTTATTACAAAAGAGGCGCCAACTTAGGCGCTGTCTTTTACTCAGTAGGGATCTGAACATAGTGAATATAGTCATTAAGTATATGCTATTCCTCCCTGCTTGAATTCCCACACTTTAAACCAACTTCCAATCCCAAATAATTATATTCTTAATCATCAGAGCATTATCTGCAAATTCAGACATATTGAGCATGAATTTGAGATTTGAATAAATGCATTTTAACAAACACAAACACCCTTAAAAACAGAGGGCTCAACCAGGATAACATTAGTTGGAAAGAATTTGATACCTGATGTTGAAGATGAGGCTGTAAGAGAACCAGAAGGACATTTCTTGAAGGCTAGAATGGGACAAACCTCCTTGTAAGATTTAGCCAGCCTAAGGAAACTACTTGATGAAGATGACAACGCTGCCAAAATTAAGTATGAAAATTGACCCCTTATACCGTTTGGGGGCCAAAATAATTCGCAGCCTGCCAATGATGACAGAACTAATCATACAATATAACTTCAAGGAATGAACAAGCCTCTCTCCTGAATATTACCAAAAAAAGCAAACAACCAATTCTTAAAGTTGCTCAAAAACTGATATGAGATGCTAAAGGTGCATCATTGTAAAAACTTGAAGTCAGAATGCTTAGTATTAAATTTGGGTTGTGAATCAATAACCTGAGGTGAAGATACTGCTTATAACCCAGAAGCAGGGCTTGAAGAAAAGGCCCCTGAACAATCAACTTCTGGGGTAATTACTTTGAGAATGAGCTCATGGCTACAAGAATTACAGCAAATGGACGAAGCCACTAAAATTACAATCTTATGTCACCTGAGTAGGGGATCCTAAAAACACAATATCCCTAACCTTAAAATCCCAATTTATATTATCAATATATATCCTGATTATCAAGTACTTCAAAATACCATGATTTAATAAAATAAAACTTTCCACAGAATCTCAGTTTATCATTTTTGTTTCACTTATACTAGTTTGAGTGATCTAATCTTCATTAGCCAGTCTGGTATTAGCAATTGAGCAAATTACAGTAACCATTATAAGATCTGCTCTGTTTTACAAGACACTTTTCTACGCAGATACCTTGAAGCTGAGCTGCCAATGGAGAGGTTGGATCTGATTCCTTTGTGTCCTGAGGGACAACAAAAGAGAATATGTCAAAGAGTGTCCACCAGAGTTTCGCCATGGATGCAAATAATATACATATAATCAAAGCTACAATGGGTAGCTTCAGAAGAGGAATTGTTCATTAAGAAAATTATTGGTTATAACAAAGGTTGTCTAGTGCCTAATCTGTGCAGAGTAGACCCCCTGAGAAGAAAGTCAGCATCACACGTTAAGTGAGCCAAGGTCAGCGAGCTTATTTCTATGATTATCCTAGGTAAAAACATTCTAAAAAACCATAGATATAGCCAAGTTGTGGGATAGGTAAACAATAGTTACTAATCAAAACAACAAGTTCAGATGGCTCCAAAGCAGAAAATAAAACTTAAAACAAGAATGAACCCTCTTGAAATAATGAAGCCAACTAATCATATCATTTGATGCAATAATGAAACATGCTATTTGTAGCTGCATTTAATCCTTTGAGAATGGCAAAATGTATAATTTTTGAAATTTTTTGTTCATCTAATCCCACTTCAACCTTGTGTCCACCTTAAAACCCATCACTCTGCTAATAGTAGGGGTATTAGGTTTAATTTTTAATTTTTTGCATGTTAAAATGTTTCCAAAATATTCTAGTCTCTATTTTTTGTAAATAAAATAATGGTTAAAGTAATGATAAAGATCAAAAAATTAAAAGTCTCACATGGAAGCTCCAGTTGAAGCAGAAACAATGATGAAGACTTCTCTTCTACTCTTCAAAAAGTAGTAGCTTAAACAATACAATAACCTTCACGCTTACTCTTACCAATTTAGGAACCTAAATCACCTCCACATTTATACATGATTCAACTCCTAGGGTTATATCGCCACCTTTTAGTCTATAGCTGCCAGCGAATGTTCATGATTTTCACTTACAGTTTTATTATCTTTTGTAACGCTATAATACTGACAAAATATCGCAATTACACAATTTTTAGGTAATGTTGTATTTCCATGCCCTTATGGTTTGGGGACAGACGATTGACAAAACTTGGTGGCTCATCTCATATTCCCCTATGTGTGGTACATAAAAGCCTCTTTATAAACCCTCAACAATACTTTTCTTCCCTGTGTTGAACCTCTATTAGCGGCTACTATGTGGCCAAGCCCAATAAGCGTTTCTCCAGTGGACTCCTTCCTATCACCCATCCTGTTGGAAAGATGGATCAGTTTTAGGCATATTCTTCACTGGAGCTTTACTTTAGGTCCAATCACAAGGTTAAACCCTCCTTTTTCCCCCAATACTATAGTTATTACTAAAGATCCAAATTTGTGAATTTTAATTTAAATAGATTTGAATATATGCAGTATATGCCATGAAATGTTATTAGAGAAAAGTGAAGCAGTATGCTGTATGAACCCCACTTATATGGATGTGTCTGAAGTCCGCCCTTTGTCTGACTCTTACAATTCACAGTCAGTACCATATTTCATATTCATGGGCAGTAGCAATGCCATCAAAATTGTGTATTAAAGAAGAATAAAGCATAAAACTTTGGCAGTCATGGAATCAGGGCTAATTGTATGAATAGTTAATGATTAGAATAAGTTTGACCATGCTTAGTTATTGTTTATGGAACATATTGTATGGCAACGTAGGGCTTTAATAAATGCCCTAGTGAAAACCGTAGCTACATAAAAATAAATTTTGGGCTTCAATTTTTGCAGGATCTGGAACATAAAGTAACAACAGGGTCCTCTTGTATTAGTTGATTCATGCGTTCCAATTATCAAAATCCCTAACCATGGAGTTGCTTCTTTTTTAGCTCATGAACACAAGTTTGTGCTAACTTCTTGGATAAACCTTACCTGTTCTATACAAAAACCCTGAGGTTGGCTATGGCGTCATCAGTCATTATAAATTGACCTATAAAAGATAACAATAGCCTTTTTTAGACTAAAATCTGTCAGAAATCCTCTCCACCCATAGTAACATTTAATGTGGTGGTGACAACAGTAAATAAATCTTCAGATATATTGTATGTTCTCCCCACTTTGGCAAGGATTCTGAAGCTCTTTAAGCCTGTTTTTGATGTTGAGGGCACTAATAGTCTACATATTTAATCAGATTTTTACCTGAAATTCCAGTTGATAGTTAAACTTTATATACTTAACAGTCTATTGTATCCATACATAATAAATAAGGACCAAGTCTTAAAAGGTGTATAGATGAAATGATGTAGAAGGGATATATAATCAAGAGAACCTCTTCTATCACATTTCCAATGATTTTCGCTCAGAAACCTGATAGCAAATAGTGTTTATGCTTAGATTATGGCCCATATATAATGATACAGTCCTGGATCCCTGGTCACTACCCCTGAGCCTAATTGCTTAAGCATATTATAATATTATGTTCTTCTCAAATTTTTTATGGTACACGCTTTCTATCTGGTTCAGGTTAGGTCTGGGCAGGAATGGTTGGCTGTAAATCTGTACCTGGTATGAAATTTACTAGCTTAAAGTGACGTCAATTATATTAAAAAAACGCAGTATCCATTATCAGCAGCTAATTGTTAACGCTCTTTGGTATCAGGCTTACCTGCGCCATTGTTCAAGTTAATAACATCTTGATTCACTCTCCCTATGCAGAGCAACATGCTAAGGATGTGACGGCTGTAGTTTCAGCCCTACATAAGCATAAGCTATATGCAAACCCTCCAAGTGTGAATCTTATAAGGGAAAAGTTCAGTTAATAGGTGTCATGGAATCTGCTGATTAAAGTAAGACTGATCTTCCACTCTGGGTGTGTAACAACCCAGTGGAAAGCCCAGAATGCCAAGGGCATAACAGTTCTGAACAGTTGTAGGTGGGATCCCCTATCAATTCTGGTAAGGGAACTAAAAGTCAATGAACATACCAAAGGCCCCATAACAAACCAAATAGCCGCAGTGGCGGACAACTGTGGGTCTTTCTGGGGCATCCCCCAGGGTGGGAGAGGCAAGGAGGATGACCAATCCTCCTGAGTTTGCAGTTGGTGACCTTTAGGCTCTTATTACAACCATCCTGGAATGGTTCATCATAATAAAAATTCTGAAAATCATAAAAAGTTTCAAAATTTTTGAAATGCTGATTGTGTTTGTGAATCAAATCGAATCAAATCAATCCAACTATTGGAAGGTCTTGGGCCTCATCTTGCATCCATTGAGAGGTTCTGGGTTGAGTAGAGAGGTCGGGTTTATTACCAGAATGGCAGATCAACTAATAAAATCGAGTTGAGCTGGATTAGCCCTCAGCGGAATGGTCCAGATGATCTGGTGCCTGGTTGCCACCTCATGGTTGCATGGATGGAAAGTCCTCACCTCTAAATGGAGAATTGCAACTAGTGGAGACACCATCCCTCCACCTGAATTGTGCCAAATCATCAGCAGATAGGTGAGGCGGATTAGTTTGAATTCTCCGTTTATTTTTCAAAGTTGGAGGCAGGCCCAAAGCTGGTCCACCAGGTGCCAAATGGGAAACAGGTCATTGTGAATAGTTTGGTGGATCTGAAAACTCTTCTGAAGTGGCGGATTGGCGTCATAGGCTTGTGGCGAATTCTTTGATCATGATTACCATTTGGCGGGCCACCGGATTAATGGCTTGGAGGGCCCACTTGATGATCATTGGCCCTAGAACGCAGATCACTTCATACTTCATTGGGTTAAGTGAAAGTATTTTGAAAAAAGTGGTGGAGCTCATGGAGTAGGTTTGAGTGATTATAGTTTTATTTAAACTTAAAGGTGAAAATGGACTGACAACTGCTCCTTTCAGAGGCAGTTTCCTTATATATGCAAAATGGGGAAAAGAGGGCCGTGGGTGCGTTTTTCTTGGGCAGCGGCAGCTGACGTACTCATGGGTACCAGGCCTGGGTTTGGGGCTTCGTCATCCAGCTTATGCAAATGTCAAAAAAGCTTTGGCAACGTAATCATTTTATCCACCAGGGAGGGACCCTTACTGATCCAAACATAAGCGGATTTACTCAGATTGAAGGGTCAGCCAAATTGGGTTCTGCCAGGGTCAATTCTGGTGAATTTTATAAGAATTTTAAAATTTCCCAGAAAGTGTTTTTTCTGACTCATATTTACTTTCCTGGACCCAATATTTTAGATTCTGTGCTACAGATTGGGTTTCCTGACTCAGAAACCCTTTCCTGAGTTTTGAGGCCCATTTTCTCCTTTTCCAAGATTGTAAAAGATGGCAGAGTGGGGCCCAGTGGGGAAAGGTGCTTTTGATGACTTCTGGCCTGTATTACCTCTTTACAGACCTCTTTTATCCTTTCAACCAAAGAAGCACTCAAATGGGATACTGTGGTGGGGTCTTTTGGGGCCAATGCAGTGACTCACCATTCATCACCACATGACTCAAGTCTTCCCAGTTGAGCCAAGGACTTACGGGGTCATTAGGTCTCTTCTTCTTTCTAAAAGGGACCTTTTTCTGATCTAATTCTAGAGTTTAGGTCTATAGACTTACAATAGGTAATCTGGTACTAAAGGAATGGCACTTTATTATGCCTCCTAAGTTGTATGCCATTTGTTCTAGACTACCCCTGTGATGAATAACCAACTGCGCAGCTTTCTTATATACGTCATATTTATTAAGAAGCTCTTGCTGTACGTCTCTGATCTTAATCACCCTCTATTTGCAAACTGGAAAAACGCGCCATCAATTGGACACCTGAATGTAAACAAGATTTTAAATTATTATAAGAGGTCTTCACCACTTATCTCTTACTATGACTTTCTGACAAAGATATCTCTTTGCTGTGTCATATGTTTTCTCAGACATTGCTTATAGTGCTGTATCAGTACAAAATCACTAGAGGAGTTATCATCCAATAGCTAACTTTTATATGATGTTTATTGTAACTGAGTACTCATGAGCCATTTATGATAAGGAGTTGGCTGCAGTCTCCTGGTCTCTGATGCACAGGCTTTATCTTTTTACAGGGAGATAGGCATAATGTAGCTGTGGAAATGACCATAATTCGCTCAACTACTATTTAAGACTTAAAATTGGCTTATAGGAGGACTAGAACTCACCACAATATGCTAAACTTCAACTTTCAATATGAGTTTGTTAAGGGGTCCACCAATAATTTGCCATATATCTTTAGCTGCAATCCATTCATGGCTCCTGGCTTTAAAGATGACTCTGATTTAGTCTTGGTGATCCCCCTGAGCAGATAGTGGCAATTAAACATCATTCAATTGCTTCTGTTATTCCTCCTGCACTGAGCCCTAAAATCAATCCCCATATTATCAAACTACAAATGTCCTTGCCACTTCATATGTGCCTGTTAGTAATGTTTATTTGACAGGAAGCCCCAAATCTCTCCTGACTATGCAAGTTCCCTCTATGATGTGATTTTGGCATCACAATATATAGATCTTGAAGTTCTTGGCCTATACAAAGCTTAATGCTGGAAAGCCTCATTTTAATGGTACTCCTAAAGAATAGGTAATTTTTTTACACAATTAAGTGCAGGCCCCTTTTACCTTGTGTTACCAGATCATAAGTGAGCATCAAAACCCCTACCATGGGGAACCTGGCATCAAAAAATTCAACAATTTATTAAACGTGGCTTTGAGCTTATAGGACTCACGATGGATGTTCCTTCTTTGTTGGAACGGTGTTTACCCTGTTCCCAGTTTATATCATATAGTACAGGACAAAATGGTCTTTTCACGCCCTTGTAACAAGAAGAAGACACATGTACTTCACTCTCATACAGTTATAATAAGCTTATTCACGTCTAAAGGTTAGATGCCAATATGGTGGTGGCTGAAAGATTCATTTTATATGCCATTTTCTTCCCGGCTTAACATCAAATGCAGAAGGATACATTTTACAGCCCTTTTTTAACCAAGTTTTCTCCCCGTTTGGGGTCCCATAAGAGAAATTAGATGACAGAGGTCCACAGTTTATCACGAGATTCTTGGAAGCCTTATGTTGTCTCTTAAAGATCAAACATTGTGGATCATCTTCCTACCACCTCATATCTGATGATAAGATCAAAAAGGAATAAACAGATATTAAAGCATTACCTCAAGTACTACGCCACTTCTTCCCTAGATACATGTGCCTTTTGACCTTTAAATGGCTTAGTTCTCTTATAAATTTTTCCTAAACCCTTCCTTAAGTTCATTCCCCTGTTTTCAATTTTAGGTACATTAAAACCTTTACAATTGGGTCAAAGGTTCAAGGGGAATTGACAGAAGCTAAAGCTCACCTCACATAAGTATAATACATTAACAAAAGCAAAATGACAAAAAAGACAAATGATTACAAATATTTGCTGATAAGAAGTGACGTATGGCTCCAACTTACCTAGTAGGTGAGATAGTCATGACCAACACCAACAGCTTTATCTCATGGTGCCATGTCATATTGTAACTTATAACCAAGAAGGTTCTTCAAAATTCCAAAGTATAAAAACAGATGATTTTTTCATCTTAACTTTTCCAACATTAGATATTCACATATCATTTGATGCTTCAACCTTGTCACCATTTAGGAGCAAAAACCATCAGAAGATACCTATTATTATTAAGGAGTCCCCTGAATTTTTAGAAAAAGGGAGATTTTGCATTCATGAAGAATCATACATGGCATACAATACTTGGTGTCATAGTGAGGTTAACCTTGCTTATGAGAATAACTGGGTCCATGCATGGATTGTGCCAACTATCATGAGCTAGTTACAGAATTCCACAAGTCACACATGGAAGCACCAGCACCTCCCACGCCCAAGTTGGCTACCATTGCAGAGATTAAACTCTTAATAATACACAAGAACTAAGCCTTGCCAAGACCTTAAAGGGGTGTGAACCATATCCTTCTGGAAAAGGGTAATACAAGGTTCCCAGTTGCAGCTATCAAGATGGACGGAATCTTGCAAGCTTATAGACCAAAAGAGGCACAAACCCAAGGGCGCTGCAAATTCATAAGTTAGTGTTTCTGAGACATACTGTGGATTAGCTTTAGGTAAATTTTATCTCTCCCTGCATGACACCCCAGCTTCTACTAAACACCTGTTCCAAATCTATTATTATCTGTAAAATGGCAGAACATTTATTGCAGTGTATCTGTAAGTCTCTGGGAATGTCACCTGTGTGTCAATCAGACTCTCTTCCCATTTTCAAGTAAAAATGTTCCAAAAAGGGTGTCTGTACCCTTCATTACCCAGGGTGACCTCGCCCATGTGGTAGACAAGCGCTGGGTAACAGCTCTCCCTCTTCAAATCCCTCCCCCAGTGCCCTCACTCACCTTGGCCAAACTTTTCCACAGATCAGGGAAATCTACAATGAGATCGCCAAACTGAAGTAGATTGGTCCAAAAATGACTGGAAATAAGCCCAATAATCGGAATCCACATATTCTAAATGGATGAAGATTGATTCATCACTGCAATTTCTGACAGTTTCATTTTGGCCAACAGTGCGATTGTCAAAACTAACCCCCTTTCAAAATTGTTGGGGATGATCCCCAATGTGCAGGTAGTAGCATCAGACACCAACAATGATAGTTCGAAGCTTTCTTCCAGCAACTTGGGAGTTGCAGCTGATGCAACGCTTTTTACTGAACAAACAGCCCAGCGACTGGGCATGGGCAGGTTGGGCATCCCAAACCAATTCCCAACCATTTGGGACTGCCCCTATGCGGGGTGGCCTTGGGGGATTCCCACTGCTCATGGGCCAGACGCCATCACGCTAACCATCAGAAATGCATTCAAGCCTCAGTTTGGGCGTTTGAGGTCAAACTGACAGTGACTCAACCTGCTGCCAAATCTTTCGATGTCAGTTCCTATTGAGCTTATCTGCCCCCATCCCTGAATAGTTCGCCAGTTAGGTCAAACTTGAGGGACCTAATCCCTGCTTGTTCCCACATCAATTGACTACTATTAAGCAGTTGCATTGCACTGAGAAAATTGTTGGTCAATTTTATTCCTTTATTTTCTATTAAAAATCCTCTCCCCAAATTTTTATTTTTTTCTTAAATGTTGGTTAATAAACAGCCCTTTCCACTAGTACTCATACACCCAGCGGGGTTAACGGCTGTATTTATCTGGTATTTCATTATGTGCCTGTACGAGATTCTGGCTCATCAGCAGTTATTGGCAGAAATCCTCTCTAGTTTAATATCCATTATACCAACAGCAGTGCCTTCGGCATTCTGGTTTGCCATTCAGGTGCTCCGGCACCTAAGCTGGCAGGCTGATCTAATTCTAACTTGCTGTTTGCCTGACATAATTGACCAACCATTATTCCTAACCATTTCCGCCTTTCTCATAGATATTGGAATATCAATGGTCCCTTCTTTTCAGCTGAACCAGGTTGTAAAGAAAATTTTCCCTGTCTATAATAGCCTAGTTTCACTCAAAATGTCCGGTCCACACCACATAGTTGCCGCGGCTATTGTTCCCATGTCATTAGGTTTTTTGGTGATGGGTTGCTTCTTCAGCCTCCTAAATCTCATACCTAGTTCTCCAGCCAGCTTAATTCTCAGTACACCAGTTCAGCTTATGTGATCGGTTCTCAGAAATTCCAAACTTGGTGTTCCCAGTTATTTTAATAGTTGAATGGTGGCGTCAGCAACATGTTAAGATTCATCTAGAGTCAAAAATTTTGTCATGTGCCAATGATCAAATGGAGGGAGAATTTACTATAGTTAATACTCTCAAGAAGACCCAAGGTTGTAGCTCCATTACTTACCTCATTTCCCCTTTGGGCCTTCTGTCCAATTTTCCCAAAAATTGATGCGGTATCAGTGTATTTTTGATTCTGAGAAGGCGGAGTGTCTTTCCCCTCACACCAAAGTCAACTTGGGAATCTGTACGATGGTACAGTTGGTGAATATCAACTGCCCTTTGTATCCTCACACAGTGGAGGAGGATGTTTCGCTCAACCCTTGGTTAGATGATATGCTTATGAAAAGGTTGTTTAAGGAAACATCTCCAGTCACGTCTCCCATCATCTTCGCCAAAAAAGCTGATTATTCCCTTCCATCCCTGTGTGGATTATGGACATTTAAACAAAGTTACAGTTCACAATCCCTACCCCTACCCCTGGAGCAGATGATCTACAAAGCAATTGCCAAATCTTGTGTGTTCTCTAAATTGGATCTAATTAATGCCTTCAACCAGATTCAGGTAATTGAAAGGCAATAATGGCTGACAGTGATATGGATAAACAGAGGCATTTTCCAATTCCGCATAACGCCCTTTGGGCTGAAGAATGCTCCCACTATGTTTCAATAATTGTTTGACAGTGTAATGGGCGATCTTTGGTTCACTTGTGTGGTCGCATATATTGATGATTTCTGGTTCACTCCCCAACTCCCAAACAACACACTATTGACTTGGATGCAGTTGTGGCCGCTTTGCACAAGGAGGGCTTGTTTGTCAAGCCTATCAAATGCAAATTCTATAAAGAGGAAGTTACCTTTCTTGGAAACCTCATCCTTAAAGATGGCAACGCGATTCCTCCTAATAAGTTGGACGCTATCCATGAATGGCCTACTCTGACAACCCAGAAACAATTATGGAGTTTCTTGGAAACTATTATTTTCTGAAAAAATTTCCCCGGCTCTTTCCCAGTTGGCTGCGCCACTCCACCCCCTCACCGGCAATAATGTACCATTTTGTTGTACACCTGAATGCCAGCAGACATTTGTTTCTATCAAAGAAGTGTTTTTATCCCCTCTCATCCTGAAACATGTGGATCCTGCCAAGCCGTATATTGTTGCATGTGACGCCTCCTCAGTGGCAGTGGGGCAGTGCTGCTCCAAGAGCATGAGGGCTTGGAATATCTGGTCACCTACTTTTCCCAAAAAAAATTTCTACAGGGCAATCCTGGGCCATCTACAATAAGGGGCTGGCAGCTGTGGCATGGGCATTGACTCATTGGCAGTACCTGTTACAGGGTGCCAAGCATGATTTAACTGTTTGCATGGATCACCAAGCTCTCTTGTATTTCTGTAAGCCCCAAAAATTGGTGCATCAGCAAGCTTGTACCTATCAGGACTTGTGCAGTTTCAATTTCAAATATAAATAAATAAAAGGTGCGCTTAACATACTTCCAAATCTTCTCAGCCACAACCCCGCCCACTGTCCCCCAGATTTGGAGGAAGTAGATCTTATTACCATGATTCCCGCCACTAAAATTTTATCGATTGTTCCCCCCATCATCTCTTCTGCCACCCTTGCTTCCAACGCACTGCTCGTTGCTAGGTCTTACTTGGTCAAAAGACCTTCCCCAAAGGGGTGGAGTTATTTGAGCAATTATCCCTCCAAACTCATAAACACTCTCTGTACTCTTTGGTGGAGGGTCTCATTTATTTTCAGTTGCAAATTTGGGTACCCCTTTCTTCAGAGCCTAGGTATTTTGCATGCTTCATGACCCCATAATTGGCCATCCGGGTAATAAGAAATACATTAACTTGATCAAGCAGAACTACAATTGGGCGGGTTTAACTAAGGAAGTTCCAGCCTGGATCGCCGATTGCAGTACTTGTGTAAAGGCTAAGTCAGATCGCTCTGGTAGAAATGAGCTTCTGCACCCCTTACAACAGGCGGAGGGTCCATGGACATCAGTGTCCATGGATTTTATTGTCGAACTCCCCTGCTCTAATGGGTATATAGTGGTGATGGTGGTGGTGGATTGGTTCACTAAGTTTTCTCTTTTTATTCCCTGCGCTTCCATGTTTCATTGGAGGAAACCACCCATCTCTTTGTGCGCCATATGTTTTCAATGTTTGGTTTCCTCCAGGAGATCATCAGAAAACGTAGTCCACAGTTCTCAGCGCGGTTCCTGGAGTGAACTCTTATCCATTTTAAAAATCTCCACCTGTCACTCCACGGTGTATCATCCCCAGTCTGATGGGAAGACCGAGCGAGTTAACCAAGTCCTCAAACAGTATCTGCGTTGCTATGCTGCAGACGCACAGGACACCTAGGCTAATGACCTTTCCCTCACTCATTTCGCCTACAACAACAGGACTCACGTTTCCATGGGGTTTTCTAATTACGAAGTGACATTAGGATATAATCCTTCCTATTCAGTCAAACCCTGCTTGCTCCCTGAGGTCCAAGCTGCCGCGAATCATGCTGAACATATTAGGTCTACTCAATCCTTAGTGCGGGAACACCTCACTAAAGCTATTGAAGACTACAAGCGGTTCACAGATCGTAAGTGACTCCTGGGTCATGACATAATGGTGGGCTCCTATGTTATGCTTGATACGCGCCATTTGAGAATGCAAGTGCCCTCCTGCAAGTTTGTAAGTATTTGTTTGGGCCCCCATTTGGTGGAGTAAGACTTGGCAATGGTGAGTTACTTTTAAAACTACCAGTCCATTGGAAACAGCACCCCATCTTCCACGTTTCCCAGTCTTCACCTTTTAAGGGTACTGTTCCCACGGATCCTGAACTGATAGTAATTGTAAATGCAGAGGAGGCCGAAGTGAAAAATATCTTAGCATCCTGCAAGTCCCGTCAGTCTGTCCAGTATTGTGGCCTGGAAAGGCTATCTGGCCTATGAAATCAGTTGGGGTTAAAGCCTGTAATTGCGCTAACTGCATGAAACTGCTTGAGGCGTTTCAAGAATCTCACCCCAGTGCTCCCTACCCCCCCCAAAAGTCACGACTGTAATGGCAATCAAGTTACCCAAGGTGCACAAAAATGTGGCCCTCATGCAGTTCCCCGGTGGTGGGCTCCTTCCCTTGGGAAAAGGAAAAGGGTAATGTAAGTCCTGAGGAACATCCCCTGGGTGGTCAATCAGGCTCTCTTCCCATTTCTGAGTAAAAAGTTTTAAAAAGGGTGGCTGTACCCCTCATTACCCAGGGTGACCTCGCCCATGTGGTAGATGAGCGCTGGGTAACAGCTCTCCCTCTTCAGATCCCTTCCTTGGTGCCCTCACTCACCTCAGCCAAACTTGTCTGTCAAATCAGGGGTTTCTGCGCCAAGATCGCGAACTGAAGTCAATTGGTCTGAAAATGATGGGAAACAATCCCAATGATCTGAATCCACATAGTCATAAAGGGATGAAGATTGATTAATCAGCAAGAATTGCTGATGGTTTTGTTTCAGCCAACAGTGCAATCATCAAAATTACCCCCATTTAAAATCTTCAGGGATGATCCCTGAAATGCAGGCAGTAGCAACAGACACCAATGACAATATTTTGAAGCTTCCTTCCAGCAAGTCTTGAGTTGTGGCTGATGCCATGCTTTTGACCGAATGAATGGCCCAGTGACTTGGCCCGGGTAGGTTGGGCATCATGAACCTGTTCCCAACCAATTGGGACCGCTCCTATGTGGGGTGGCCTTGGGGGATTCCCCCTGGTCGTCAGGATAGATGCCGTCACACTAACTGTCAGAAACACAGTTGAGCCTAAGTTTGGGCGCTTGAGGTCAAACAAACAGTGACTCAGCCTGCCACCAAATCCTTTGTTGTCAGTTCCTAATGAGCTTATCTGCCCCCATCCCTGAATAATTCGCCAGTTAGGTCAAGCCTGAGGGACCCAATCCCTGATTGATCCCGCATCAAATGACCAATATTTAATCAGTTGCATTGCACTGAGAAAATTGTTGGTCGATTTTCTTCCTTTATCTTCCATTAAATGACCTCTCCCCAAATTTAGTTTATTTCTTATATGTTGGAAAAAAACCGCCTTTCCCTGGCACTCACACACCCCTCAGGTTTAATGGCCATATTCATCTGGTATTTCATTATTTGCCTGTATGTGATTCTGGCTCATCAGCAGTTATTGGCAGAAATCCTCTCTAGTTTCATATCCGTCATACCAGCAGCAGTGCCTTCAGTATTCTGGTTTGCCGTTCAGGTGCTCCAGCACCTAGGCTGGCAGGCTGGTCTAATTCTAACTTGATGTTTGCCTGACAGGGGGAGGGAAGAAGTCATGTTTCCAAAAAGCCATTTTGGGGAGAAATTAATTAGATCATTGGCGTCCAGTGCTGCAAATGAAGTAGATGCCCCAGAATGCATACAAGTCAGCCAGCTGTTCTGGAAGATCACCCCCAGTGAGCGGTAGTGCTTTGAAGTGTGGGAGAAATACCTCTGACCAGGTATCTAACACCCATTATGCAAAGCCTAACATCTGGTGAACTGATAGTAGTGATAAATGAGCTTCACAATAGGAGGAAGAACTAGACGGCTAAAGCTATCCACCAAAAGCCATGTCACCTCATCATCTGGTAGACCACTGCTCTACTCTCCACACCAGCTCAGCTGCACTACAAGGACGCCAAAAGGGGCGTTCAATGGCGCCAAATGACCAACTAACTCAAAGATGAGCTCCTCATGAGCTAAAAAGCTGAAGTATTTCGGGCACCCCTTCAAAGCTAAGAGTAACTGCCAGCTCGGTTAGGGGAAATTTGGCCAGGGTCGTCCACCTCTCTATTGTGCCATAATCAAAGGACAACCTACAATGAATGGGGGCTTGAGTGCACGTAGTGAACAGGATCAATAAGGAAGATGATAGCAGATGTAGAACCACCAACTTATTGTCCAGTCAAGGGGGTAATGTCAGGAACTTTAATATGACTGGGCAATAAGCCTAAAAAATTGATGTAAAATGATTGGTTATCCACAATAATTGGGTTTGGGTATTTTATAAATGTAAAACAATTTTAGATACGTTAACACTAAGAGACTCAGATGTGGCTGAAGTATGGGAATTTCACCAGAATACCCATTGATGAGATGAGTACAATGGAAATACTAGAAGCTGAGTAGCTGAGAGGATGGGCCAGAGAGTGGCCAGAAGGATGGGCGTAGGATGGGCAATGAAGGGGAAAGAGGGGTTTTTGATAGTTAGCTATATAGAAAGTCTGCAGGCTAAAGATTCTAAAGTTTTAATATTAGAAGGATACTGTCAAGTGTGGGCGCTGGACAAAAGTTTCCTCAAAGCCTCCTCACCAACTGATATGGCTTCCTAGGCTGATAACCTAGGGGCTATATTAGAAAATCTATTTAATTCATATTAATCCCTTTGTTTGGCCCATTTGCAAATAAAGATGCGTGGCGGCTCCCCCTTTTGGGTTGGTCACCACTAGTACTAAAAAAGGATACTGTCAAGTAATAAACGCTGTGGTTCTTAAGAATTTAGGTCTCAATTTTATTAAATTATTGATTTTTGAGGGATGGCAAGCGTCATATGGTTCTACCATTTTATCTGTTGGAATTTAGGGTAGGGTTGATCTCTCCAGTGCATAAAGCCTAAACTCCAACAACCAAGGGTTGAGACTACTAAAAAGGATAAAATAAATTGACACAAAAAACTAAAAGGGTATAAGTTTTTTTTAGTTTTTTTTTAGTGCCGCAGGGTAAGAGAAAAAACGAACACTCTTGTTATCTGACCAGTCAGTATTTAATCTGCATCGAGAGTCAAAGGGAAATAAATGATAAATTAAAATGGCTTGTTACTGTCCAAATTTGGTAATATGCAAAAGTAGCCTATCAAAGATCAAAAATTTGCTTCACTTTGGCTGCACAATAGATGGGGAGATATTGTTTAACAAGATGTACCTGAGAGGTAATAATTTATGAACTTCAGCCAATCCCCATCAAATAAAATTATTTCACCTTGGGGGAACTCCACCATGGCTATAAAAGGGGATGGTCCCAGCTTAGGCGTTTGAAGGGAATTGGAGTGGCAGGGGGAAACTTCTGATAGACTCCCCGAGTTCCCTTGTGTGGTTGGGCAATTTGACTTCCTGACTCTGTGCTAATCGCCCATATAGTATTCATAGAAGCTTTCTTGATTTTTGGGTTCAAGCAAGAACTAGCTAACTTCTTTTAGCTGATAAAATCATTCATATCATATATATCACCCTTGTTATCATCAAAAACTCATAATGTTTGACATTTCCCCGTGTCAGCCCATTTTGAACCACAACATTCTTTTCTTGGATCCATGAAGGCAAATGTCTGACAGTATCAGTGGGTGTTCCCTCCTGTACAACCTTTGGCAGATTGTATCTATTACGTCAAATTGGCAACATTTTCTATATTCTTCACCCAATCTTTATAGTAACTAATTAGGTTGGCTCAAACTGAATTTTATCTCTATCTATTTGTTAATATTCATTCATAATCAGATGTAATTATTAGGTTGCATCACATGTTATCAAATGGCAATTGAGACTCTTGAACCAACTTAACACTCAACTTATTGATTTGTTTGAAGCAGCTTCCTATTTTGGTCAGGATAATTGCAAATCTATTTTAGATAACCAGAGAGAGATTAGTGAGATTCAACACCACTAGCCTAAATCAACAAAAGCGTTGTATGATAAAGAAATGTTAAACTTACTTAGCAGATGGTCTATTCCACCACTTGACTTATACTTTATGATTGGATCGCGCTTTGACTGAGCTTATTGACCAATTACCAAAAATCGCCAAAACATTGATTTATATTTCTTAATTAGCTAAATGGATTCAGCATATGAGGGAGAGGACCGTTATGCCACCTATTAATAAAATTTTATATCCAAAAGGGACGTCATGGCTCTAGTGGCCCTATTGGCCCTAAAGGGGGTAAGGGCTCCAGGGCCTGAAGGTTCTCCTCACCTATTAAGCCCTCTTCAGTGAAAACCAAAAAGCTTAAATTAAAGCCCTTGAACATAATAATACTAAAGGTTTCTTGAGTAGCACGTATGAGTATTGAAGGAGATTTCCTGATGAGAATCTAACATTACTCTCATTGCGTATTATTTTTGCTTTCCTAAACAATAACTGTTCCCATTGATCACCTTACAGCAAGCCAATTAGACCAAAGTGAATGAAAAACTTGAACAAATGAGCGCTAAAGTTTAAACAATTGGGCTAAACAAGAGCCCTGTCATCCAAAGTAGAAATCCAGTCCACAAAGATTGAAAGCCTCTGGTGAATGCCAGATACCTAAGGCTTACTCGCATAATTCAATGAATGGTATCATAACTTCCAGGATGATATGGATGAGTTCTGACATCAAGTCAATAAGGCTATCCCTTGAACTGACCTAGAAACAACTGAACCAACTGAGTCTAAACGGCATTCTTCTCCTTTTATCCATGCTCCCTCTGACCCTATTCGCTTTTTTTTAAACCCACCTTTAGAGAGAGGTGTGTGCCTGGGACCAAAATTATCCAGTCTTATCTCTAGGTATATTAAAAAGCATGGAAATGCTATGTACTGCCACAAGTGCCAGCATAAACATACCTGTCATGATAGTAAGGCCCAAGAGATCATGAAGACATATTCAAGAAGTTTATTACTTGGGCTGAGTTAAAGGAGACTCTTAATATAAATATGGAAGTAATATAAACTTTTTCTAAACCAAAAACAGCTATTGTGCAGATCTGCCTTTGACGGAAAGAAACAGTTATCAAGTTCACTGAGCAGTTTAATCATGAAGCTCAAGCCCTTTCATTTTGTAATTAAGTTATATTGTGATGCCGTTGCCATTGTCCTCACCACATTTCATCTCAATATGACTTTCATAAAACACTTTCATAATACAAAGAATATGTACAAATCAATTTTTGATAATAAAAAATTAAGAGTATAGTTGCCTGATCCAGAAGTGCGCTGAACACCTAAAAAAGGATCATGGCCTCATATTCATGAATATGACGATTCCAGAGATCTCAGACTTGACGTGACCCTTGATTTTATTACGGAATCTTTGGTCATAAGGAGGATGCCTGTGTTGAAGGAAAAAGCCAATGATGTGGGAAAAGCAAGTCAGCTTAGGGCGTGACCCCCTCTGCTAATGACTTTGCGCCTCCTCCCACGTCTAATTTCCTTCCAGCTCCAGAATATATGTCTTATATAAGCCTGATGAAATGGATGACCTGGTCTCATCAATCTTAAAAAAAGTCTGTATTCCTTTTAATTTTCTTTTTCCAGACCACTAACTTATATGAAACTCATTTACTTGACCCCCATTTTAGCACTGAGGCTACCAATGTTGAAGTAGTTATCCATAAGGTAAAATATGGCCTTATTTAACAATGGATCAACAGTTAACATCATTTCATCACAATTGTGAAACAAATAAAAGTCGCATAAGACTAAATACCACATCTTAAAAGCTGGGATCATAAGACCTCAATGGACCAGACTTTTGGGGCCTACTCCTCCTTGCTGCTTCAATTTGGATCACAGGGTTTTTCGGTCCCAAAGGTTATTTTAGATAATGATGGTTATGACCCTCTTAAACACAATTCCTTACGTAATTTGACACCAAAATCAGTCATAAGATATTTTAATCCTAAGACATCACATTCCCATAGTTGGTAAAGATGCCTCTAAAGGAAAGGAAGAAGGAGACCTAGGGGCTGTTTACTGGAACATTCAAAATCTTTTGAGTGGTTGGAGTTCCAAATTGTTAGAACAAAAACCAAGGTACCTCTTTGAGTGCTGAGGCTCAAGAAAGGGATGCTCATATGCTTTAACAACTGAGTATATATACCTCCAAATCTCAAATACTGGTGGACATGAGGATCTAACTTACTATACCGCTGGTTCACTTTCTGGAATTTCGTGGATCTCTACCCCATCCCTTTATGAGCTTATAACCTGCCATGGAGCGCTTTATCCTGCTTACTGGGGCCCCTTAACCAGTTTAATGGCTAATTTCATAAATTAATCTATGAAAAACCCCAAAACCATCATGCTGAATATATTTAATCTCTAACCGCTGATCAAGTTTATCTATCAGCAGGTGCATAAATTTGTAAGATTAGATATTGATGAGGTAATACCATTAATCATGTCAAAGTAAAAATAGGTGACACCCTCGCCTCTCAACAGAGCGTCAAGTAAATGATTTAATCAAAGAATAAGTTGGCATATTTTCAAAAGGTTTGGACGATTTTAGGATGGTAAAATGTGTGCACCATTGAGTGCACATAGCAACACCCTCTAATCTGTGTTAACCCTACCAGAAATCTAAGGTTGAAGAAGCCTAGGTGACAAATGAGCTGAATCAGCTCCTGAAGGCCGGAACATTCAAGCCTTCACAATTTCAGGGCCTCGCTATTGTTTCTTATAGCAAAAAAGGATGGTGAACATTGGGTAGTAATGGATTACTGCTGGTTGAACGCCACTACACAAAAGGACAGTTACCCTCTATCACAAATCATTGGTTTCCTAAAACTTCTGGATGGTTATCAATTCTTCTCTGCAATGGGTCTTTCTAGTGCATACTTACAGATCAAGCTTGAACTGGAAAATTAGGAAAAATATTATTTTATACCAAGTGAAGGTTTATTTAAGCTTAATCAAATGCCCCAGGGATCAATTAACGCCTTAGCCTCTTTTCAGAGAGATGGATGGCCTGTTAGAGGACTTGCAGATGTCATATGTGCATTTTACAGGGATATAGCTGTGTTCTCTCGCAATTTTAATGCAACTTACTCAATTAGGGAGTGTTTGAATAACTTCTCACTGCTTCTATGAAACTAAAATCTGTTAAAACCATTTTCAAACTGACATAGATTTCCTTAGGAATAAAGTTACCTGGGAAGGGATCTCATCATTACTGGACAAAGTAGTCATTATTGAGAAAATGACTTGTCCATCGAGCTTATGCAATATTCAAGGTTTTTCTTGTGATGGTTAATCTTAGAATTGTTATTTCCCACTTTGCCAAGCTTTTCAAACCGTTCACATATCTGCCCATAAGGAGTTTCTTTTCTAGTGGAAAAAACTCTACAACAAGTTTCCTGACGTCCTAAAGAAAGCTCTCACGACCACATCTGTATTGGTGCATCACAATTTAAAACTTATTTTTAGCACTAGTGGTGCCCAACCCAAAAGGGGGAGCCGCCACGCATCTTTATTTGCAAATGGTCTAAACAATGTGATTATCATAAATAAAAAATTCCTATTATGGACTTCTCTCTCTCGTTGCAAACACTTTTGCAACCCATTCAATTCAAGACTTAATCCAGTTTGATAATCTCATAGAGGGGATTAGTCTGCGCCCATGTCTGGGAGCAGTTGGGCAAGCAAAGCAAGAGGAGCAGGCGGAAGGCCCGCGGCCTCTAACGTTCAAAAACGCCCCATAGAATCCAGCGGAATAGAAAAAAATTTATAAAACTGGCGGTCACAATTTCCCCAGAGATACTCGCGTGGCAAGCACAATGCAACCAGTACATCAATACGCCACATTCCCAGCCACTTTCGTCGGTGGAATTTGGAGTCCGTGTGTATCTGGACATCCAAAAAACGGCCCTATGGGAAAAATTTTGTGAAGATGTACACAAAATTTTCCTGACCGCGGTGTACGTTGCACCTCACTCCATGTCGCGCGGTTGGCTGGACCTAGGTTTCAAAAACAAAATAGCAGCAGACAAGGCTGCAGCGGTGCGCGTAGTGGTAGACCTCCCCGAAGGGCAACAGGTCATCAAAACTAAACGCACCAGATGGACAAAATTGAACCAAATTTTCCTCACGTTTGACTTTTTGCCTACTACGGTAAAACGTGACATTTTGGAGCAACACCTGAAAGATGGTCTCGCCATATATGGCGAAATACAATCTTTTGAAATGCAACGTTTCACGCTGATGCCACACCTGTGCACCGGCAAAGCCATTGCAGTTCTGACCCCATCTGAGGAGATTGCGAAGGATCTAACCCAGATCCCGCACTCCACCTTTATTGATATCGCAGGGCACACCACCTACCCATTCCGGGTAACCGTGGACAGCGCGCCCCCCATTTGCACCCACTGTGATGCGTTCAGCCATAAGGCACACGCGTGCCCCATTAAAGAGGGCATTACATTCCAAGAGCACCCCTCGGCGGCCATGGCCAGCGGTGAGGCGCACTACAAACCAACCGTAAGCACCAAAGAGGCCTTCCCGTGGGGAGCACAAGGCTGCTACCTATTGGTAAAGCCCATCTCCCCGCAGGAGCGGAAGAAGGCCAAGCAGGCCCATAGGACTGCAGCCAAGGAAGCGGCCAAGGTCCCCACCACCATCCCACACTCACAACGCCAGGAGGACATGGAGACCTTTGCAGCGGAAGCAACTCGGGAATCCATCACCCAATCAGATGGGGAGGCCCAAGCTGAATGGGCCACTCAATCCAAGGATCCAATGGGAGATTCGATCTCACCCAATTGCTGCACCCAAGCCCCGGTTGAAACTGACTTGGGACCTATCCCAACCGAAAAAAAATTTTTCGCCCCACTTGACGGTGCACCAAACCTATCCGCACCGCAAAAAATTCGTCCGACGTCGGGAAAACAAAAAGTGAAGGCCAAAGCCAATGTGACTCTTTCCGCAAAAATTAACAAAAACCCCGATAGCGTTGCTGCTAATACCTGTGCTGCTGTGAAAGCCCGTGGGGACCTGGAAGAGGCTGGGGGCCAGGGGGCCCACCCCCACACCTAAGGTATGATGGGGGAAACCTTCACTCTAGGGACGTTGAATATCGCCGGACTCAAGGCCTCCCCATCCTGGGCTAGGAAACTGAGTTTTTTACAAAATAATTTACCCGTGGATATCCTGGCCATCCAGGAAACCCACTGTCCACGAGGTTCTGAGGATGCTTGGAAAACAATGCTCCTACCATCCCTATCCTTTTGGTCAAAGCACTGTGAGGTGCTAATTCAGAAAAACAATTTTTTTAAATTTACATCTTCAGAAACATTCCTAAATGACTGAGTGCTCGTTGTCACCTTCTCTTAGGCCGATGTTGCACACACAATTGTCAACATTTATGCCCCAAACGGTGCACAAGAACGTCGGGAATTTTCTCGTTGGTCAAATCCCTCCCAATACCCCTAATTCTTTCCTAATCGGCGACATGAACTGTTGGCTAACCTCACCAACGGACTGGTGGCCGCCCTCACCCCATGCCCCACAGGGTCATGTAGAACTACGTGATCTAAAAGCCACCCTTGGGTTAATGGATGCGCTGCTGCGACATGCCCCACTGCTCAAAAACATGACGCATCCCCACATCCACAACGGCCAATTAAGGTCCATGACCCGCATTGACCTTATTCTAGCGCCAGCGAAATTCCAACCCCACATCTCCCACTTCAAAACAACGAAAATGGAATTCTCCAACCAATGACTGGTCTCGATAACATACCACTTACCCATCACAGTTGCAAAGGCCCCACATTGGTGCAAAATCCGCCCCACAGAGCTTGCGTCGCCAGGATTTTCCATGTGGGTGGAAGAGGCAACTTTGGCAAAATCATTTGTTGCACCGTTTTGCATGGACCCCATTTCCACATGGGCAACTTTCAAAAAAGACACCATCTGCCACTATCGCCATCTCTCATCCAGACGCTCACGAGCCACATCGGCGGTTATATCGCACACGCTGGCGGAATTAGCCCATTTGGAGTCCAACATTCCAGCCTCAGGATATAGCCCTGCATGGGGCCAGAAGTGGGTGGAGGCAGCAGCACACCTCAACGCACTTGAAAAACACAAGCATCAGGTTTGTGTCCAATACAGGGCCACACGCATCACTAAAGATGACAAGTGCACTGCATACTTCTTCAAAAAAATTTTTGCACCACGCCAGAGTGTGGCCTGCACACAGGTGCGAAGATCAGATAATTCTATCGTGGACACACCGGCTGAAGTGGCAATTGAAATGCAAAAATATTACTCTGAGTTATACCGAGCCGAACCAATTCAGCCAGCCGAAATGGCGGAATTTCTTGACAGAGCTCATATCCGCACCGTTTTCTGATACCTGGAAATAATGAATTTAATTACTCCGAACGAATTATGGACTACCATTTGCAGTGCACCAAACTGAAAATGCCCAGGCTCAGATGGCATTCCATATGAGTTCTACAAAAAATATTTTAAATACATATCCCCATTGCTGCTAGCCTCACTCAACCAAAGCCTGTTGGAAACGCGCCTCCTACCAGGAGGACATGAGGCTTTTACAGTCACACTCTTCAAGAAAGGGGATAGGATAGACTTAGCAAACTGGCGCCCCATTTCTCTAACAAACACAGACACCAAAATTTTAACAAAAATCATGGCTAACCGTTTAGGGACTGTAGCATCTGCCACCATCTCTCCAGAACAATTCGGTTTCATACCCAGAAGGTCAATTTGGGATAACGTGCACTCTGTGGCTAATGTGTGTCAGTCCACAGCCTCTGGGGCACTGGTATTCTTGGACCAACAAAAGGCCTATGATAGAGTAAACTGGGAATACCTTAGGGCCTGCCTCCAACAATTCCGCCTACCTCCCCGCTTCATTAACTGGGTGATGCTGCTCACGGAATCTGCAACAATGGCTGTGCGCGGCCCAGGTTTCCTAACGAATGTAGTCCATCCTCAAAGGGGCCTGCGACAAGGGGACCCACTGAGCCCACTCTTATACAACTTCAGCCTTGACCCACTACTGCGAAATGTGAATGCCCAACTCACTGGGGTCCATGTGCTAGGCCAAACCCTAGTCAAGATGATGGCATTTGCAGATGATTGCGTGGTGGGGGTGTCTAATAATAAAGATGCATGCGCGCTTGAAGCCCTCATCCAGGAATATTCCCGGGTAAGCAACGCGGCACTGAACGCCTCCAAAACCGAAATCATCCTCCTTGGTCGGTTTCAGAACTGCTGGGCCCCAGCAAGTAGTTCCCAACCCAGCCCAGCTGCTCGCCCAAGTCCACGCCTCACTAACTCAAAACACACCGCTCCACTGGTGCTCCCCTTTGTGCCGCGACCTACCATAGGACCGGTACGCCATCTGGGCGTGTGGTTGGAGGCAGGAGGATACGTGTCAGCAGTAATGGAGGGCCATATACTGGACAACGTGACGAAGCGAATCGCCTCTCTCAGAGCCCACCCTACTACCCTCACTGGCAGGGTTGTGCTTGCCAACTCTATGCTCCTATCCAAAGTCTGGTTTGGAGCCCACGCCATCCCCTTCTCCCCAAGCTTCTTCAAATCCCTGTATGCTTTGCTACAAGGTTGGCTTTGGTCAGGCCGCCCTCCACCAGTACGACTTGAGGTCATGTTTGGCCCTCAACATCATGGTGGCATGGGCCTACTTGACTTCAAAGCCCATGCCGCCAAGATCCTAGGCACCTGGATTGCGGCCGTCACTGCTCCTACACTCCCATCCCAACACTGGTCCTGCGCGGCCCGCTCCAACTTCTCCCGAGCCTTGGGCCTCAACAACCCATCAAACCCCCACTCTCTGATGAAATACCTGGCATCACACACATCAGCCACAGGTCCTCACGGGACAAAAACCCACTACAAACGAATCCTACTCTCCATGCGAAGCGCAGAGTGGAGAATTCATATTAGTGGACATACAACCCAAAGAGGCCGCCCCTCTCCTCAGTTCACACAAGAGGTACAGGGGCTACCCATCCGTGATGGCGTGATCCCCATTCGACCCCAAGTCCTATCCAGGGTGGACTACCTGGACATGATGGACATCCCTTATTCCACTGAGACCCAAAAGACTATCTGGAAATACGCACACCATCCTCTGTTGCAGCCTCAAGTCCGTTCCCATGTGTGGCGCTGCCTGAGGCGGGTGTATCGTACAGCTGAGCGCTCTAATGCTTTACACTCATCCTGTGTCGTGTGTGGCCAGTATGGAACGCTGTTTCACCGCCTGGAGAAGTGTCCCACCTCTAAAGTAATATGGCGCTAAGTCCAACGTCTGCTAGGCCAGGATCAAACACATCCCTTCAGTCTGTCAAGAGATATGTTTGCTTCATCAATGGCCTCCCCCTCCCACCCTCCCTTCGTGCTCTGGTGGTTGCAATCGCCATGTGGACTATCCACACGATTGTCTTGGATGCCATCGCCGGATCCATCCCCACCCTCCCTGAAGCTGTCCACAGATTCCGGTCTCATTTGGTGGACCACTTTCAAGCATGGGTGTTTGGATATCTCCCACCACGTCGCCGGCAGCTGGTCTCCTCCTGGTTCCCAGTCTGGTTCATCAAATCAGACCCCTTCCTCCACACGTGCTCAATAGTGGCTACGCCCCCTACACACGTTCCCTCCCCCTTCCCATAAGTGGCGTTCCCAGGCTGGCAACAAGAGATAGCATCGCTTCTCTGGGGTGCCTCACCTGGTACTGAGTTTTGTCTCGTCTGAGTCATATTCGGAAGTGTCCGTCCCATGGTCGGCCTTCCCCACAATAGATTAAAAAAAATTCCTTTTATGAAAAACTTTTCACTCTCATTGCAATCACTTTTGTAACATCATTCAATTCAAGTTTGTAAAAAGTTTGATAATCTCACCGAGGAGATTAGTTAACGCCCATGTTGGGGAGCAATTGGGCAAGTAAGATCAAGGGCACAGGTGTTGGCCCTGCAGCACCCAATGTTTGCAAATGCCCCGTTGAACCCAGAAGAGACAAACTTAACAAAAAACTGGCGGTAAACATTTCCCCATAAATTTTAGCTTGGCAAGCGTGATGCAACCAGTACATCAATATGCCGCACTCCCAACCACTCTAGTCAGTGGAACATAGAGTGCAGGTATTCCTGGATATTTAGCAGACGGTGCTTTGGGAAACATTTTGGTGGGATGTACACACTCATTTCCCAAATGCGGTGTACATCACACCTCATTCCATGCCACGTGGTTGGCTGGATCTAGGCTTTGAGAGCAAGGAAGCGGCGGCATGAAGTTTCAATGGTGCACGTTGTTGTAGACCTCCCAGATGGTCAGCGGGTCATCAAAACTAAGCGCACCCAATGGACAAAATCAAATTCAAATTTTTTTCGCTTTTGACTTTTTGCCCACTACAGTCAAACACACCGTACTCAAACATCACCTGAAGGCTGGGCTCACCATATATGGCGAAATACAACCCTTCGAAATGCAGTGCTTTACACTAGTGCTAAACCTGTGCATCAGCAAAGCAATTGCAGTCCTAACCCCAGCTGAGGGGATATCAAAGAATCTAACCCATTTCCTGCATACAGCTTTTGTCAACATCGAGGGGTATGCCACCCACCCTTTCAGGGTTACCATGGACAGTGTACCTCCCATATGCATTTTCTGTAGCACTTTTGGCCACAAGGCCCACACCTGCCCCGCCGAGGAGGGCATTACATATCAAGAGTTTCCCCCAGATTCAATGGGTGGAGGTGAAGCTCACTATGAACTGACCACCAATACAAAGGCAGCCTTCCCATGGGGAGCGCAGGGATGCTACTTACTTGTGAAGCCAATATCCCCAAGAGTGGAAAAAGGCCAAATAGGCCCACAAGGCAGCGGCCAAGGAGGCAGCCAAGACCCCTTATGCTATCCCGCCCTCCCAGCTTCAGGAGGACATCAAGACTTTCGCAGCAGAAGCAGCTCACAAATCCCTTGGCCAATCAGATTGGGACGCCCAAGCTGATCATTCACTGGGCGAGTTGGTTTCACCCAACCAATGCGCCCAAGCATTAATTGGAACCGATCTGGTCTCCAACTTTCCTGCTGACATTCCACTTTCAAGATTTGGTGCACCTCAAATGCATGCACTGCAAAAATCTCATCCAGCAGCGGGAAAAAAGCGAAGGCAAAGGCCAATGCAAACCCAACTGCTAAGGCTACCCATACCGTCAATTACGTAGCATCACATACCCAAGGCGCCAACAAGCGCCGTGAAGAACAGGAGAAGGCCAAAGGGCTTGGGTGCCCTTCCCCTTGCACCCAAGGTGCGATGGGGGAGCCTTTACTTTAGGGACATTGAACATCGCCATACTCAAGGCCTCGCTGTCCTGGGCTAGGAAACTGAGTTTTTTACAACAAGATTTACCCGTGGACATCCTGGCCATTCAGGAGTCCCACTGTCCATGCGGTTCTTAGGAAACATGGAAGACCATGCTCCTCCCTTCCCTCTCCTTCTGTTCTGAGCACTGTGGGGTGCTTGTTCAAAAGAACAATAATTTTAAAATTTTTATCATCTGAATCCTTCCTTAGAGGCCACATCCTCATAGTCACTTTTTCATGGGACGACAAAGTGCACGCTATTGTCAACATTTACACCCCAACCTGTGCACAAGAACGGCAGGAATTTTTTCATAGGTCAATTCCATTCCGTTGCCCCCTGACTCTTTTGTCATTGGTGACATGAACTGTTGGTTGATCCCATCCACTGATCACTGGCCTTTATCTCCTTCACCACCACAGGGACACTTAGAACTCTGCGTTCTCAAGGCCACCTAAGGTTGGTTGATACTTTGCTGTGGCATGCTCCACTTCTCAAAAACATGTTGCACCCCCACATCCACAATGGCCTGTTAAGGCCCATGTCCCGCATAGACCTGATACTTGCGCCGTTTAAATTTTGTACCCAAATTTTCCATTTCACCATGATGAAGATCAATTTCTCTGACCAAAGAATGGTTTTGATATCCTTCCAATTATCCAACCCAGCAGCTTGGGCTCTGAGTCAGTGCAAACTTTGCCAAGCCAAAATCACATCACCAAGATTTTCCTCATGGATGGAATCCATGACCGGGGCTCCAGAGTTTATCACACCATTTTGCGCTGATCCAATATCCACTTGGTCTTCCTTCAAGGCGAACACAATCCGCCAGGCTTGCCACCTTTCCTCCGGCCACTCACAATCTGCCTCGGCAGTCATTTTGTGCACTCTGGCAGAGTTGGCCCACCTGGCGTCCAACGTCCCAGAAGCGGGCTACAGCCCAGCTTGGGGTCGCAAGTGGGCGGAAGTAGCTCCTCACCTTAATGCTCTAGAGAGACAACACAAGCATCAGGTTTGTGTTCAGTACAGAGCTAAACACATTACAGCAAGCAACATAGGCTCCGCGTACTTTTTTTGAAAATTCTTTGCACCTCGCCAGAGCTTGGCCTGCACTCAGGTGCGAAGGCCAGACAATTCTGTAGTGGATATGCCAGCTGAAGTGGCGATCAATATACAAAACTATTACTCCAAATTGTACCAACTGAACCAATTCTGCAGCCAAAATGGCTAATTTTCTCGATAGTGGACACATCAGCACTGTTTCCATTTCCTGGAGTTGATGAATTTGATTACTCAGGACAAACTCTGGTCCGCTGTCTGCGGTGCACCATATAGGAAATGCCCAGGCCCTGACGGCATTCCTTATGAGTTCTATAAGAAGTACTTCAAGGATTTATCCCCATTGTTGCTCGCCTTTCTTGCCAAAGCCTCTTAGAAACGCGCCTCCTACCAGGAGGGTAAGAGAGAGGCCTACACCATTACGCTCTTCAAAAAAGGGGATAAGAGGGACTTGGCCAACTGGCGCCCCATTTTTCTAACCAACACTGATACTAAACTTTTTATTAAAATCATGGCTAACTGTCTAGGGATTGTTGCCTCTGCTCTCATCTCCTCGGAAAAATTTGGTTTTATACCCATAAGGTCAATTTGGGACAACATACACACCGTGGCCAACGCCTGTCAGTCCACGGCCTCTGGTGCACTTGTATTTTTAGACCAACAGAAGGCCTATGATAGAGTTATCTGGGATTACCTCAGGGCCTGCCTCCACCAATTCCGCCTACCCCCTCATTTCATTAATTGGGTGATGCTGCTAACAGAATCCACCACAATGGCTGTGCGTGGCCCCAGCTTTCTCACGGATGTAGTCCGCCCTCTAAGTCCCACGCCTAGGGACCTCTTTCCCCACTCTTATATAACTTCAGCATTGACCCACTTCTTCATAATGTGAATGCCCGCCTTACTGGGAGGTCCATGTGTAAGGCCAAGCCCCAGTCAAAATGTTGGCATTTGCTGATGACTGTGTGGTTGGGGTTTCTAATGATCATGATGCACGCGCGCTTGAAGCTCTTATCTAGGTTTACTCCAGGGTAAGTGCTGCATTCAACGCCTCCAAAACCGAAATCATTCTCCTTGGTTGGTGTCGAGCCCGCTGGGCCTCAGCGCCTTGTTTCCAATCTGCCACATCATCTTGCACACGCGCTGGCTTACCCTGCCCAACCCATCCGCCCCTCTTGTGCTCCCCTTTGTGCTAAGCCCCACCGTTGGCCCAGTTCGCCATTTGGGGGTGTGGTTGGAGGCTGGCGGGTACACCTCAATGGTGATGGAAAATCATATTCTGGACAATGTGACAGAAACGCATAGCCTCCCTCAGAGCCCATAATACTTCCCTTACCAGCAGGGTTGTACTAGCCAACTCTAAGCTCCTCTCCAAAGTTTGGTTTGGGGCCCACGCCATCTCTTTCTCCCCATTTTCTTCAAATCACATATGCCCTTCTGAAAGGGTGGCTTTTGGTTGGGCGGCCCACCGCCAGTGCAACTGGAGGTCATGTTTGGCCCTCGCCGCCATTGGAGGTATGGGCCTGCTCAACTTTGAGGCCCATTCTGCTAAAATCCTTGGCATTTGGATCTCTGCCATTTATTAACCCTACAGTTTCAGCCCAACACTGGTCTCATGTGGCCCGCTCTAACTTCTCTTGCGCCCTGGGCCTCACTAACCCATCCACCCACACTCTCTGTTGAAATATCTGGCTTCCCATCCTTTGGCTGCAGGCCCACATGGGACAACACCCCACTTCAAATGGATCCTCCTCTCCATGCGGAGCGCTGAGTGGAGGATTTGTATCTGTGGGCACATAGCCCAGAGGGGCGCCCTTCTCCTCGGTTCACCCAGGAGGTACAGGGACTACCCATTCTGAACGGAGTGATTCCTACGAGGCCCCATACATTGTCCAGGGTGGACTATCTGGACATGATGGACATCCCCTATCCCCTTGATACAAAGAAAGCCATTTGGAATACGCCCACCACCCTCTTCTGCAGCCTCATATCAGTTCTCATGTGTGGCGCTGCTTGAGATAGGTGTACTGTACTGATGAACGCTCTAATGCTTTGCACTCTTCCTGTGCCGTGTGTGGCCAGTATGGAACGCTGTTTCACCGCCTGGAAAAGTGCCCTCCTTCTAAAGCAATATGACGTGAGGTACAACGTCTACTTTCCCAGGATCAGGCACAGCCCTTTATTTGACTAGGAATATGTTTGCTTTATCAATGGCCTCCCCACTCCCACCCTCCCTTTGTGCCTTGGTGGTCGCAATCGCCATGTGAACTATCCACACGATTATCTTGGATGCCATCTCAGGCTCCACCCCACCCTCCAGGAAGCTTTCCGCCAGTTCTGGTCGCACTTAGTGGACCATTTTCAAGCGTGGAAGTTTGGATACCTCCCACCACATCGCCACCAGTTGGTCTCATCCTGGTTCCCAGTTTTGTTCATCAATTCTGACCCCTTCCTACACACACGTGCTCAATAGTGTTGCCTGCCCCTATAAACGTGCCCCCTCCCAGTAGTGGCGTTCCCGCTGGCAACAGGAGACAGCATTAGCTTCTCTGGGGTGCCCTCCTATTACATGTGTTTCATTCTCTCTGGTGTCTCATCGGAAGTGTCCATCCCCTGGTTGGCCTTCCCCACAATAAATTAAAAATTAAAAAATTAAAAATTCCTAACATATCACCTCATCTAACAGTCTAGGAAGCATTCCAAAAGGTGAGGAAGCTTTGAGGAAACTTTTATCCGGTGCTCACTTTAGCTGGTGAACCATTGGCGGACAAAATAAGGGTTGGGGCATCAGCAGCATATGGCATAAAGAGATAAAGCTAGGGGTTACTTTGTTAATATGTGCTGCGGTATCCCTCGCCTCTCTGTATTGAGCAAATTGATGCTCAGCAAAAGTGATCAAAGCAGGCAAACAAGGGAATGACTTGATGCACTGGTGGATTTGGTGATAATTGGGATCAAACATCAAATTTTTGCCACATCTGTTTGTGCGACTTGCAAATGAAAGCAAGCTCTTTGATTTCATATTTTACATCTTCTTCAAACTTATGAGGGAAATTTGGGGACAGGAATACCCTCAACAAGGGGCTCCATCGCCCCATGAAGATGTTATAGGAGGAGAGTGTTGGCATAGGCAGCTGCTTCCACTGCCATTTTATTTATATTTTTATATATAAAAATTAACCGTTTTTAAGAAAAATGGCGTGGACGCAAATTGGCAGGCCAAACAAAAAACTTCTCCAAGGCAAAGTTGGGCTTAATATTATAAATCCAATCTGTGTCATCAATCCATTTGAGCACTTTGAACGTTATTAAAATTGTATAGTGCTGGCCCAGACACCAGAATTTGAGGGGTGGTGGAAACTGATTGGCTTTGCACTGTTTACCACAGCAGCTCAGCTGAGACTGGTTCAGTCATACAGTCATGGTTAGGTAAATTTAGAATTTTTGATTGGCTGCCGCCTTAGAAATGGCGCCAGAATTTGCCAAGATTGGGGGTGGGAGGACCAATCCACACTTGAAAAAATTTGAGCGCAGTGGCAGCCGGGACAATGCCTCAGGAGGGATCAGCAGAAGTGGCTGGAGCAGAAATGGCTGGGCACTTGCACTCTAAATGATCAAGTTAGGTGCAAAAGGACAGATAGTGTGGCCATTTTAGACGCGCGCCTGTAAGGGATGATCAAGGGCAGACCTGACCATGGTGCTGGGGGAATTTCAAGATAGGTGTCACAATGAAATGCGTGGATTGTCACAAAGGGATAAGGCCCTGGTAAATGATCTGCCTTTTGGGGACCCAAATTGAAGCATAAATCTGCGCCATAAATGGCAATCCCTCTGTGATAGTGTGGTTGAAGCGTTCTGGGGAAAGATGGGAGAGCAACACAGCAAATTGAACCACAAGAGTGGCGTCAGCCAGGAGCTGCATGAAAATGGTGTGGAGTTGAAAATTTTTAAAAATGATTTGAAATTGTTGCTGTCAATGCTTGGTCCTCAGACCTGAAGCCCAGGTGAAATAGCGCTTGAAAGGCCGAAAATTAATAATTCTGGCAGTTTAGAAACTGCCATGGCCATCTCAATGATGGCTGAGCTTGTGTATGAGAAAGGATTCCCACACTCAACCCGTAGACTGAAATGAAGGTTACTCTGAGGGAGCATTAAAGGGCACTGAAGCACCGCCTGTGAGCTTATCAGATGGCTGCTAAGTCCTGATGTTGGCCATAACGCCCTGTGGCATTGGGAGGGCTAGCAGAGCCAGCTTGAGTACACTTTGAAGGCGGCTGAAGTATTCCAGAAGGCGGTGCATCACCACCCCACAATGGGGCAGCAGGCGTCAATCATACTGACATTTTTGTTGGGCTCAATTTGAGCGGCTGCTTTTTTTGTAAAAGTTAAAAACTCAAAGTTTTGGCTTCAATTTAATTTCTCAAAGCAAAAGAAAAAGTCCTCATATTTAATAAACCAGTTTTTCTCTATTTTCTGATGCTAGCAACGTGGCTGTTGGGGTCATTCTGGCACATCTGGATGTAAATCAAATTTTAAATTTTCATTTGAGGTGGGCTGACCTGGGGATGATACTGCACCAATTGAGGGGAAATCAACTGAATGGGAAAGGAGAATAAAATCTGGAAAACCTCCATGCGAGGCTTATGATAGGCCAGGAACTCCATGGACCACCTTTGCTATTCGCTATCTCAGTTTGGGGCATTGGTGTGCAACGCCAACACAGTCATAGTCGCCCCCTACCCAAAGTTCCTATACTGGAATTGAACTCAGAGAGGCAGTGGTAGAGGTCCCTATTCTACCGCTGGGATATCCTCCCCTGCTGGATGTAAATCAAGTTGATCATCTTATAGCATGCTTCATTAAGATATTTACACAGGTAAAAGGAAATACAGCATTACCATATGTAATTCCTAGCTGTCTTCCTTGCTATTAAGAAGTTTCGCCCTTTTTGTATGGGAATCATTTAATGGTGGTTGAAGATTATGCCTCCCTATGGTAGCTCCAACATATGATGGATCCAGATATCAACTGGCCTGCTGGCCACTTAGACTCCAGAGCTATGAGATTATAATTGTTCATTGCAGCAGAATAATACAACAAAATGCCGAAAGATTGCCTTAACAACCCACATTGACTTCCTGTTACTCTGAAGAAGTTAAATGTAAGAAATTATTAGTAACCTGTGGAACGGAGCTTAGAATCTCCTGCTGTTCAGCAATTAGTGAAGAGGATGACTAAGATGACTCAGATTGAGGATGAATTATTGTATATTCAGGTTTCCTCTAGCTGCCCTACTTCAAACAATTGGTAGGAGTCAAAACCACCCCGGAGGCACATTCTATGTAAGGTAATAGCGCCTTTTAGAAAGTTATATTATTGGCTGTTAGAGCTAGGGTAAGGGAAGGGAAAACTGAGTTGATCCAAGACGTCATTAATTCTTGTCTTATTTGTGCTAATCAGATTTCTTCAAATCTGACTTATCAACACCATATCATGGGTCCTACTTCACCATTGGCTATCAACGCTGACTTAAAGGACAATTGCCTACAGCAATGTACACCAATGAAACATTATACTAGCAGTCAACCACTTCACAAAATGGGTTGATGCCACCAAGTAGCTTCGCCCAAAAACCAAAGCGAATGCTTCCTTACTAGTAAACATGTCATCACCTGTCAAGGTAGCCTAAAGTTACTGTTAACTAAAAATGTTACCAAATTCATATCTCAAGTAATTGCTGACCTTAAATTTATGATGGTCACCTATCACCTCTTCACTGCACCATATCATTCTGCTACCAAAGGAACAGTAGAAAGGGCAAATGTGACTTTAATTGCCATCCTCCATAAGATGGCTAAATCCAACCCATCTAGCTGGAAAAAATACCCTACGGCAGCTCTATTGACATATAAAGTGAGATAACATTAAGTTTTTTTCGGATTTCTCCTTTTAGAGCTCTATATTGCTGAGAGCCAATCTTAGCCTCAATTTTTCAACTCTTAATAGAAAATTCAACGCCTGATACACCCATGCTAGCAATGTAAAGATTGGCAGATGAGTCATATTTGACTAAAAGCTTTAGCTGCCAGGTCAAAGGACTATAAGTAAATTAGAAGTGGAATTAAACAACTCTCTAAAGCCAGTTTTGCCTGAGTACCAGCTAGGGGATCTGATCTTGTTTTATCATCACCGGCAAGGGGGCTAGATTGAAAACAGGATCTGCTATAGTCAGGATATACTGTGTATCTACTTTTGAGAACCAAAGTACTTGATTGCCTCAGTAATATCAGGATCTGTTCCAAAAAGAGTCCATGCCAGATTTCTCTGAAGTTATTTTCCTCCTTGGCAAGATTTGATGGAGCATTGTCTGGAATTATGGAAATTACAATAGTCTGAAAGAAAAAAATGTGAGTAATCCACAAGTCAGTTAATGGAGCTCCACCGCCTCAGAAGCTTAAAAACTTCTACAAACAATAAATTTCTTAATGCGCAACTAAAATTCCAAATCCCTCCAGATTCTGCCAGATTATCTAGGAGATTTTGCCAATTTGTAATCTCCTGAAACCGTCAAATCAATAAGGATAGGTTATGTCATTTTGAAACCTCAACATTCCGCTGAATCATTCAAAAAAGATCATGCCATGCTGAAATCGCTGTACCTTACATGATCCCAAACTCTTATCAAAGGTATATATCTCCTTCTTTTTTATAGAGATATATTTGTTGACATACTCGACTTTTGCATAGTTTTTACTACAGATTGTCAGCTTTGGATAAAGATCTAGCCTGCATTTTAAGCAAAGATTTGTCTTAGTGATGACTTCAATTCAGCCAAGAGATTGCCTTAGAGACCTGAAGTCTACTAGGAGATCCCACTGGAGTTTTTATAACTAATTATTGTGTAGCTTTTGAAGAGAGTAATCTTTAGAAAAAATAAAAACTTATTAGATTCTCTGCTGGCTGCTCTAGTGTGATGCAGCAGCAAAACTACCCCTAGCTTTTTCATTCAATGGGAAAAAGTATGCAGACAAGGTTGTCCAGTCCTCCCAAATCCTTGTACCGATTTTTTCCCTCTTAATCCTCTCAATCTTTACCTAACTCATTCTTAGTAAATGCCTTAGAGCCCTCTGGTGCTCTCCCATAGCAAAATGCATTTTAGTCTTTGGGTCATTTTCTGGGAAGTTGTTCTCATATGCATATAAAATTCATCAAATTAGCCTATGCAGAGATAAAACACGTTGGATTCATTGAATTTCGTCACTATAAGGTGCTTTGATATGGACTTCATCTATGAAGCCAATAACGCTATTGCGTAAACTGTTCCTCAAGTATCCCAGAGCACCTTCTCCCCAAAATTTGCACCCAGACCCAGAAGATAACACAATTGTGGTTCAATCTGTTAGTTTGCCCACCCACCTTTCCCCTAATGTGCTCCATAGGGAGCTGATGGTTTTTTTTGACGCCTACATCTTTGACCTCATCTTCCAGTTTGTGGTCCCTTATGAGGCCACACGTCTCTCAGGGCCTCAGGCATTTGCCACAATATGCCTAGTTCACATAAAATTTTCCAGTTAATTTCCTTACAAACTGTTATTATTTGTGCCCCAACCATCCGTTTTGGGCCCATGTTGAAGGATGGATGACAAACTTTCCATCATGTTTAGAGTATGATCATCTGTAATGTAAAGCCCCTCCATTGAGCTTTTTCCAGATCTGAGACCACCTCTGAAAGCGCCAACCCACTGCTGCTCCCACAGCGCTTACTTTCTGTATTATCATGCCCTCCTCCCCAAAGCCTGCTGCTGCAGAGGTTCCTGCGCCAGCTAATAAGGCCCTTTCTCAGCCCAGAACCACAAACACCCCAGCAAATGTGGAAGTATTCAGACCAAGATTCATGTCAAACTTCTCCCATTTTTCAACCATCCCTCAAACCTATGGAATTTCCATGATACATTCTAATCAGAATCCTGGGCTTATTGGATAAAGATGTTGTATTAAGTGATTTTATTAATCCATCTGATTTCAACTTAAGCGTTTTCCTAAATTTGAATTACACACTCAGTTTCACCTCATTTTTATGACCTTAGACAAGTGCCTCTCCACTCCATAGTGATAACCATCTTACTGTTGAAGAAGCTTAACTCACAATTGTCATCCCCTCACAAAACTGTCACCAAGTCAGTGTGATTCTTGCTGGGGTATCCCTTCTCCCAATAACTATTTGATCATTTTCCCACAGGGCAAGCGGAACATTAATGAGTTTTATAAAACAAACTTTAAAACCCATCCAAAAAATTGCTGTGGTAGCACAAGATCTCAGTTCCAAGATCACTCACCCCAATATTGCTACTCTTAACAAGTTTTTCAAAGCACAAATTTAGGCCAAAGAAGCTTTTACAACCCATATCATCATCCTTATTAAAGCTGAAATTCTATGTTTATATATGCATTAGTTTAATAGAACGCATATCACCAATGACCCTACGCCCATTATCTTCTTATTGTCCTGTGCTATGATCTGGGATGAGGTAATTGCTATTGAGGATGAGCCACTGATCTCCTGCCCCCTCCAACATGGTTGGGTATGTTGTTCTCCGCTGCCCAACTGGTTGTTTTTGTTTTTCATTTTTGTGTGTGTTTTGATCTAATATTCTGGCGTTTTTTGTTAGAATTTCTATTTTTAGCTTTTTAAAAATATTAATATAATGTCTGTCCCCTGGTTCTTACCTTAAAATAACAAAAAATGAGGGTTTCTGAAGGGGTCATTTCATTTGGCGAGGATAACCCTTCAGTTGAGCTTTTCTCACACTCTTTACCAAGATGAGACATAGGGAAGGACCTTAGATGCCTCCTGGATTTAACTATATGATATGTGTGTTCAATTATCCTTGTTGGGATTAAGGCGGTTGATTAGCTCGCTGGTGCGTTTGGATACCAGAATTGCAACAATATATAATTGCTGGAGAAATATGATTCTCAACTGGTAAGATAATTTTTCGAGAATTTCATAAACCAATTATATAAAACTAACCAAACTGTAATACTAGTAAAAAAGCAGGTTTTCCTTAAGTTTTTAACATTTAATCAGAGGGGTAAGATGAGGAACCCTTTTGATATTGAGATGCTTAGTATTTAGATCATTTATAGGCTCAAAATGAGTCAAATGCAAAATTCGTTATACATACTGCATTCAAAAAGTTCTGGGACTAACGCTATTAAGGACACAACTTTTCAGATAAATGAAATTTTATTATTTATTATTCAACATACATCCCTTCCCTCTCTATACAGACTTTAGATCGCTCATACAATTGTTGAAAGGCATGCGCATAGTTCTCCTTCAAAATTGTGTTTAAAACAGCTATCACATTCTTCTGAATTGTCTCTATATTATCAAAACGCTTCCCCTTCAGTGCCACCTTCAGCTTAGGGAACAGAAAGAAGTCAGCCGGAGCCAAATCTGGTGAGTAGGGTGGATGGTTAATCACTGTGACTGATTTTCCAGCGAGAAATTGTGAGACAATCATTGATGAGTGGACTGGAGCATTGTCATGCAGAAGAAACCACTCCCCTGATTGGTACATTTCTGGCCTAACCCTGCGAATTATTTTCAAAAGGCGATCAAGTACCTATTTGTAAAATGGTCCAATTACAGTCTGGCTGGGTGGCAAGGGTTGTCACATAGTGTTCCAGCTGTGACACAGAGATAGCTCCATCTGTATGTCTATAGCAGCATCAGTCCTGGGACTTTTTGAATGCACTGTGTAAGTTAGGTGCATCCTAATTAGGTAATATGGGCTGTTGACCTGTCAGATCATTTGAGACTCAGCTCGCATCAATGCGAGGGCAGTTGTTGAAGTGACAGCTGGCAAGATGAACCTGTGAAGCAGGGATTTTATATATTTAGATTAATTATAAGATGAGATTTACTTCCACCTTTTTAGACTCCCTTCAACCCTATAAAAGGGGCCAGTCTCCTTGGTGTTGGTTGTACTAGTTTAGCTATAAGAAGGGGAGGAACCTCAGAATGGCTCCCCATTTGGCTGAAAATTTGGTGCAATCTGACTGCCCAAACTCAAACTATTTGCCTGAGTATATATAAAAGTTTTACCCCAATTCAAGGAGTTCCACCAGGAATAAACCAGGGTCTTTTGTCCAAGTTTTTAATTAACTCCAAACCACTCTTATGAATACATTGGACTTGTAATTGTCTAACCATCCTTGATAGATGTCGGACATTTTTCCTCCCAAATTCAGAATAAGAATGTTTTGGGAAAAATTGGCTAAAAAAGGGGAATTGTACATTTACAAGTACGCAATATTGATAATATTGATTTAAATAATAATAACGATTTTATTGGCCAAAAACCTTGGTCAATTCTTGGTGGACCCGCAATTTGGGGTAACAATGTTATGAATACTAAACGGGCAATTAGCACAAATTTGGGCAGTCAAATTGCTCCCACCACACGAGGGAACCTGGGGATCTTTTGGCGGTTTCTCGCCCTGCTCTTTCCAATACCCTTCAAACACCTAAGCGGGGACCACCCCTTTTATAGGTGTGGCGGAGGTCGCCCAAGGTGAAATAATTTTATCTAATGGGGATTGACTGAAATTTATGAAATTTTTTACCCCAAAGTTACATCTTGTCAAAGAATAATTCCCCTTCCTTCATTCAGCCAAAGTGAAGCGAGTTTTCTGAGCTTCTTGAGCTGAATTTACATATTTCCTTATTTTGGACCTTACAAGCCATTCCAAATTTACTATTGAATTCCTTCAACCCCTGATACAGTTTAAATACTGACTGGTCAGATATTGAGAGGGTTCATTTTTCTCTTCCCGTGGCTGAACTAATAAAAATCTAAAACTCCAGCTTTTTATTTTATGTTATTATCTTTAAATTCAGTAAAACTGTTGGTGAATCCAGAGACATTAGCACCAGCTTGCACACAACTAGCTGGATTATCACAAAGTGGTGCTCACTACATGGGCTACCCTGTAAACCATAAAATTCAATCAAACTTAAAAATGGAGGCTTTTAAAGTGAGTACCACTCCAACTCTCCCCATTCCAACTAAACTAAGAGTAGTTGCCCTGGAAAAGCAACTCGCCAGCGCTCTATCTCGTCTTAAAGATTTGGAGCAGCATCCCTAAAAAACCCACTCTTAAAGACAAATACACCCCTGGTGAAGGAGTATTGCTTCGTATTTGAATTTTTAAAAATCTTAATGCATGGCGCAACTGATAAGCAAAAATTCAACACAGCCTTCATTGCTTAAGTCGCTTGGCACAAGAAATAACTGTTCCTTACATGGACAATCTGCATAACTGGGCGAGATGAAAGAGTCTCTCTTAGCTGGATTTGGTTCACAACAGAGTCTTTATAGGATAAACAGGCTTTTTTGCGCCTTATCATGTATGAGGGAGAACCAACCGCTGCCTTTGCTGAGCGATTTTACCTCGCTATGCAAAGGTTGTCAAAGTCCAACATGCTAACCCTGGATGATGCTATCGCACCATGTTAACTGGGTTAGCTTCTCAACCCTCTCTCCCCCGACATATGATTTCAGTAAAACGCCTCTTTAAAACCATCCATGACATAAAAAAGGCTCTGTTAGATGTTTCCAATTTCCATTCTTGTGCAACAACGAATTAAGCTGAGGTGAAACCAACAGTTCTAACCGTTGAGGAGCTTTCTCATAAAGAACAGTTTGGGCTGAGCCCACCTGTGCCTATCCTCCCAATGAAACCTGCTTCCTCAGTGTAACTCAAACCAGATATCACGTTTTACTGTAAATCGGAGACCTGTAAAGTAGTTAATGCTATACTCCCACACAAGTTTACTAAAGCCACTATGCCTTCCCCTCCAGCCAAGCTGGTAGTTGCACGCACTGTGGCTACCCAAACTCATGTGTCTGCCTCCCTTACCTCAATTGCGGCCTTGCCAGTGGTTGAGAATACCCTTGGGGATGAATCTGAAGGGGGTTACAATGACGTTGGTTACTATCTATTGGAAGCACCCGCAGAAGTGAAGGTTCCTGATCTTTTAGAGCTGGAGGAGTAGATGAGACCACCTTCTGAGGAAACGTACCTCAGCAAAATTCTAGGGTGTCCAAGAGTTATTGACACCGCCAGAGATGTCAACAGTTTTTTAGCTGGCTTGATTAGACCTCTTCAGTGGGTCCAAACTATAAATTCCATTTTGGATAAACACCCTGAGACTGCTCAAAAATTAACCTCCACTTTCCAGCTCAAGGAGGTCTTAGCTTTGTCGCCTAACTTTGGAGGAACACTCACCAAGGTTGCAGTGGTCATTCAAAAAGTCTGAGTGATGGCCATCCTAGACACTGGCTCCCAGTTAGCGTGGTCTCCACTAATCTCATAAAGAAATAAAACTAGCGCCTGACTTGGAATACACTCAAGAAGTTGGAACCTCAGGCCCAAACAACACCCGTGCCATTGGAGCATACTCTTCACTTCCCATTCGAATTGGGAAGCTCATCTTATCAGCCCCAGCGGTGGCTTTGGACAACAACACTTATGATATGCAAATATGTTCCCAGTTTATGATTGAGTAGATGGAATAATTAACCTGAAGCAAGGTGAATTCTAATTAATCAACTATGAAGTCCATTTAGTACTATCCAATAAAGATCCTGGCAAAAACGAGTACTCCTGCTTGGTTGAATACCCCTTTTCTGCTATGCCTTTGCTCTACTCAACCTTTAGGCGTAGTACAAAGAATTAACCAATTCATTAAATGCCAGGGATGGTATCAGATTCTATACTGATGACGAGGTCGTGATTAAGTCTGGTGAACAACGAGAGGTTGACACAAAAATCACGCTCCAAATCCCACATCACTGCTTGTTGCATATCATAAGTCTTGAGGGCGTTAGCACCTTGGATCCTCGGGTATTGCCTGGGTATTAGACCGATCCTACCAGATGTCTATTAATATTCTATTAGAAACTTCACTGGCAAGGACATAGTTATAATAAAACACCAGGGGATTGGCCGAGGCTTCTTAATTCCAGTGGAGGACATTAAAAGTATCCACTTCAATGGCTATATGACGGACTTGGGCTTGCCAATGGATAACCTGGTATATACCATACCCAACGTCCATATTTTGGATGAGCTGACCCTAGATGATCTGGAAAAAGTTCATACTCTACTAATTGACTATAGCAACATATTCTCAAAGTCAGATACTGACCATGAACTCATTAAAGGTTGAAGCCACTCCATCAATGTGGGTGATGTCCATCAAATTAGGTCCAAACCTTATCACAAGTCAAAGGTGGAGGAACAGCAAATGAGGACGGAGCTCCAGCAGTTATTAAACGCGGGGTTATAGTTCCTCCACAAAGCCCTAGGTCTTCCCCCCCTTTTCTAATAAAAAAATGGAGGTCATTGGATAGTATGGATTACCAAAAATTAAATGACCTCACAAAAAAGGATAGTTATCCTATAAACCGCATTGATTACGCCCTAGAACAGCTCTCCAGATCTAACTTTTCTCTGCAATGGACTTGGCTAGTGGCTATTGGCAAATGGACCTTTCTCCCCATTATCAGGAGAAATGCGCTCTTATTTTTAGTGAGGTCTTTTCCAACCCACACGATTACCTCAAGGGTAGTGCAACGCACCTGCATTTTTCCAGTATGCGATGTATTACATTTTGCAGGACCTGAAGTTAACTTGCGTCATCATCTATCTTGATGACATCATGGTGATCTCAAAAATCTTCAACGAACATCTTGATCACCTTAAGGAGGTGTTTCAATGGTTACATATTTCAAATATTAAGTTGAAACCCTCAAAGTGTACCTTCTTCCAAAGGAAGTTGAAATTCTTGGCCGCTCCATTTCCCAAGGAGGAATTCAACCCACACAGGACAAGGTCGAAGCAATTTTCTTAATGCCTCCCCCTAAAAATCTACGGAATATTCAGGTATTTTTAGGGATGATGGTGTATTACCATGCGTTCATACGCAAGTTCGCCCAACCCAGCGAGCCCCTTGTCCGTTTATTAACCAAGAATACCCCTTTTTATTAGGGAGGCTGAACAAAAGGCCGCTTTTGAGACGCTGAAGCAACTGCTACAAAAAGTCCTATCCTTTGGCACCCAGATTATACTAAACCCTTTATATTGTTTACCAACGCCTCAGAATACGCCGTTGGGGCCATCTTAGCCCAATTGGATGAAAACGGTGTTGATCATCCAGTATCCCATTGCAGTAAAATGCTATCAAAGATGGACCGCAACTACAGCATTACAGAAAAGGAGTGCCCTGCCGTTTTGTTAGCTGTAAAGCACTACCGCCCTTTCCTATATGGGACCACCTTCACTATAGTTACAGACCATGCTTCGTTGAAGTGGTTATGGAATATGAAGGATCCTACTGACCGGTTAGCTCTCTAGGCTCTTAAGCTACAGAATTACAACATGAAGATTGAACACTATGCTTGGACCCGTCACATGAATGTTGATGGGTTGACTCAGCTGCCAGTCCTTCACTTGGATAATAGTGAGGCGGAGAGGTTACATGACCTCTTAATGACCCCAAATGTTTGGGAGGAAAAGGATGAGCCTGTCAAGAAGATGCTAGCCCGGCCTCCCACAACACCAAAGTGGAGAACAGAAGTTGTATAAGCAGGTTGGGTCAAAATGGCTGCCTTACCTTCAGCCTTTGGAATGCATACCTGCTATCCTAGAAGCTCACTCCACTCTAGGGCATATAGGGGCAGAAAAACTTATGAGTAAATTAAGGATCAGTACTATTGGGACGGGATTATGGAATCTATTGTTGAAACTTGGAAGCCTGCTCACATGAAAGAGCAATTTGATTTCAAGCATAGATACCAATATGAACCAACTACCCCTCAACAACCGTTCCACGCCATCAGTCTAGATGTAGTTGGTCCCCTCCCTCAGACTACTGTTGGAAACAGATTTATCCTCATAGCCATTGACCACTTCACTAAGTGGGTTGAAGCGTGGCTCACCCTACCCAAAAGGCCTAGGCCACAGCCATATTTTTACATCATAAAATTTTCTCTTGACATAGCTGGCCTCAAGTACTACTCTGCAATAATGGTAAAAACTTCACCTATAGAGTAGTCAAAATTCTGGCTACATCCATGGGAGCCCAACAACATTTCTCAGCTCCATACAATCCATCTACCAACGAAACTATGGAGAGAGCTAATGGAATTTTAGTTTTTTTTAAAGAAAATGATATCTTCTGATCGACTACACTGGGATTGATACTCACCAGTGCCCTTATGGCCTACTTATTAGTTATCACCATATCTTAAAAATGTCCCCATTCTGTGTCCTGCAATGGTAGGAACCAGGCATACATGCCCTCTTAGCTAAATATGTATTCTACTCTAGAGTTAAAGAACCCAAGAAAGCCATGATAAGATTGACTCAGCGCATCATCCAATTCCAAACTGAGGCTATGTCCATTTTAGCAAAAATGGTGACTAAAGGAGGGCAGGCTGCCAATGAGCTCCAAACTCCCTTACCTGATTCCAAGTGTCTGACATGGTATTATACTACCATAATCGCATCACACCTCAAAGAGGTAAGCTTGGATCAATTTGGGAGGGTCCTTTCACCATCACCTACAAGAGAGGAAATGAATACTCTATAAAGTCCTTGGCTATAGGGATTACCATCAATAGGGTAGATGGTCACTTCCTACGGCCCTATTCTCCCCACAACATTCTTAAGGGGGTAGTATCAGACATTTGCACTCCCAGATTCATGATAAGAATGTTTTAGGGCAAAAATAGCTAAAAAGGGGAAATGTCAGACATCTACAAGTCTGCAGTATTGATATTATTTGATTTAAATAATAATACCGATTTTATTGGCCAAAAGACCCTGGCCAATTCTCAGTAGAAATCTAAAATTTGGGATAACACTGTATGAATACTAAACGGGCAATTAGCACAAATTTGGGCAGTCAAATTGCTCCCACCACACGAGGGAACCTGGGGATCTTTTGGCGGTTTCTCGCCCTGCCCTTTCCAATACCCTTCAAACACCTAAGCGGGGACCACCCCCTTTTATAGGTGTGGCGGAGGTCGCCCAAGGTGAAATAATTTTAGCTAATGGGGATTGGCCGAAATTTATAAAATCTTTACCCCATGGGTACGTCTTGTCAAAGAATAATTCCCCTTACATTATTTAGCCAAAGTGAAGCAAGTTTTCCGAGCTTCAATAGACTGAATTTACATACTTCCTTTTTTGGACCTTACAAGCCATTCCAAACTTTTTATTTATTTCCTTTTGACCCTCAATACAGTTTAAAAACTCCTGGTCAGATATCAAGAGGGTTCATTTTTCTCTTCCTGCAGCTGCACTAATAAAAATATAAAACCCCAGCTTTTTATTTTTGTGTTTTTATCTTTAATTCATTAAAACCATTGTGGAATCCAGCAGTGTTAGCACCACCGAGCACACACTAGATGGATTCCCACAATAATGTACTCAGTTCCACTAATCATGACAACAGCTGCATGTTCTGCCCAGATGGCCTGTAACTTCTCAAAATGTCTTTCAGGCATATGGCAGAACAATCTTTATGTCTCACCTCAATTATACTCAGCATATGTGTTAGGAACTCACTTTGGTAATCTTCTAAAATGACTTATTACATTGCCGCTGACGTTTAGTTGAATCTTGGCTAACATTTTTGCTAACTCATATTGGTATCTTTCAGGAAGTAAATATATTATCTGCATCCAGACTGGGGCTAACAAGATTGATAGATGACATCTCTTACATATATTGCTTTGTATTGTGAAATTTCAATAGTCCTATATTAGTTCAACTAGCAAGAAAATCAGTAATGATGAAAAAAAACGTTTCAATTATAATTGTGGTTGACTGCAATCAACTTTATGTCTGATGTGAGGGTCTAATTATTCCTTATATTATTCCATTTATCAAATGCTTGTATGGCGCAGAAAAATGCTACTTGACTCCCACTATGTCCATAAAGTGTTTTACATAATTTAAGATGAAGTACCATCCATCTTTAGAAAGTAGTATCTGAGGGATCCATGGCAAAAATTAACCTTGTAATACAGGAAGCTCTTGTAACTCAAGAGGTAAAGGCCTTGATTTCGATCTCTTTTTTACTTGGTGAAGTGATCTATTGCAACAATGTAAAATTGATTTTAACTAGATGACTTTAGAGAATGGTTCTAAAAAATAATGGAAATTTATGAAATGGTGCACACAGAGAGACAGATTAAAAATAAACTTTTATGGGAGTATCTTGTATTGTGCGCATTCAACACAAAGCTCCAGAGCCATAATGATGTATTCCAAAATTGATTCCCAGTAGAATCTCCCTTTTAGATGCTGGTATGTCTTCTGTAGATTTCTAAGGTCTATTTGGTGATGTCTTTCCATAGACATCGCCTTTTGTTTGCATAGCCTTATAAAGTGTTAACATTTCTAATACACTACTCTAACAGCTGTGTTCATTGTGAAACTCATTGCTCTTATGAAAATTACTTAACATCTTTGATGCATTTACTTCTTCTTTCATTCATACTCGGATCTTACTATTATTTCCTAAGTCTTATCACTCTCATTTAGTTGCAGATAAAAAAGGGTAGATTGCAACAAGCCGTCCACATTCAGGCTCTTCTTTCCAGCCCAGTGCAGCGTCTTAAAGTCTTAAAGTTGAATCTTAATGGCTCATATTACAAGTCTTCTTACAGGGTCTTTCATGTTCATAGACCATCTCACTGTGGCGTGTTCTGTACTTATCAAGAAATGTATACCATAAGCTTAAGGTCAGAATTGGCATAGTCTCTGATCACAGCTAATACACACACTCTCTTAGATTTGTATTTGTTCTCTGCTCGGATAGATGTATTTAAATATAAAATTATAGGGCGATACAATATACTTTTTTCAACTGAACTAAGATGGCGCTCATAGGCTCGCCGTTGGCTTCAAAGTAAACTTAGATGATCTATATGATTCTTGCTATATCCGAATATTGGCTTCCATTAACTTCTTCTTGAGTAGTTGAAGGCATCTTCTTGGTTTTATAGTAATTGAACTGCACTCCTCAAAAAACCAGGAGTGAAATATCTTACTATGTCTAAAGTTTGGCATAATTTATCAGTAATATTTTACTATTCCTAATAACACCTGGGCACCTCTCATGAATTTGGCTCAATCATCCTGAAAAATTGCTTCTATCTTCCCTTTCTAAGTCTTGATTCCTCTTTACTTTACTCTGTGGCCAAGTAATTTTCTAACTCTTAAAAAATGGACACTTGATCATTTTCATCTTGAGTTTTTTTCTCTTTCAGGTGGGTAAAAAATTCTTTTAAAAGTTCAAGATGATCCTTGAATGTCTCGCTGAACACTGTGATTTTATCTAAGTAAGTAAGTACACTTGAAGACATTGGATTTCTGAAAATCTGAACCATTAATTGCTAAAACGTAGCCAGGGCGTTGCACAAGCCTTTTGGTATATGTGTTAGCTCATATAATACCTCTTTAATATCAACTCACACAAGTGCTTTTCTTCTGGAGGCATTTTCACTACCACTATCCACTTGCTAGGTCTATAGTGAAGAGTAGTGTGCTCCATTGAGTTGTTCAAAGCATCATTGAAGTCCAGTAACATGTAAGCATATTTCTCAGTCAGGCCTTAAGTCTTCTGTTGTATTTGAATATTTGTTGAGCTCATCCTTATTCCACACTAGTATGAGGTGCTACGATCAAGGACATTAAGGGGCGTACCAGGCTTACTTCTATAAGTCATTATAAATCTACAGAAATGACTTCTTCTTTGCTCTCAGATTAGCGGTAAGTTTCTATCAAAATGTATTTCACTCCCATTGTCAATGTTGTGAACTTCTCCTTTAAAGGGGCTATCTCTTTTGGTTCACTGCTGAAAAAGTCTTAAAATTGATTAAGAGTTTATTAAGTTCACTATTATTTGAGTAGTTGGTTCTTACATCCCAATCTTTTCAATTCTGGCAATGGCAGAAAGATTAAATAATAGCATAGAGATGCATCCTTGATTTAGCTATGGTTTGAATATTCTTGATTTGAACAATATCTCATAGTGTTCCTAAATCGGACTTTAACATCTCCTTGATATGGTGAATCATAAAATACATGCATTAAACTGGGTTCCTAGTCTCTAAACCCTTAAACAGTAGATCTCAAGAACTTTTTGTTCAAGTATACCAATACTGATGCTGACTAGCATAAGCTTTTGTTCTCCTGTTAGTAATTTCATCTCTTCTCTAGCTTATAAGCGCAAGCAAGACTTTTCTTCTACTGTCAATGTTAGCTGCAATATACATCTTAGAGGTACAACAGACTGGTTAATGGATTGTTTAGGTTTGACCAGGCATACTCGCTTCTTCCAATCCTTCTTATCCTCACCTTGAAACACAAATGACATCTGTTAAGTGAGTTTTCTGACTATAATAAGATTAAAGTTTAAGATTTTCCAGACTTAACTAGGAATTTCTTTCCAATGAGTCATTTATAGTGGCCTTTATCAAGTATCACAACTAGAGAAGACAAAATGTCTTCAAATTGTAAGAATTGCACAATTCAAGATTTTCACGGTTGTAGCATTGCTCTCATATCTTAAAATATTAGGCAACAAAGGCCTAGAACACAAAGAATAAATAATTTTATAAATAATTGGCCTCAAAATCTTAATATAAAATATGGCTAATAACCTTTGCAATGTGACCCAATTGTATTAATATTAATAAGACTCCAATATCCTTACAACTTGACAATAGATTCTAACCATGTATTTGTAGACCATCAACTTTGTGAGTCAATAAAAGGAAATTCAGAAAAAGTTAATTAGAAAGCGCAGGACTTACTTATGGCGTTTAATCCTAAATGAGTTTGACAATATATAAGGTCACCAAGAATAAAGTATCAGTGTATTAAACATTTTTAGTAATTCTTATTTTAAAATAACTTCCCCTTCTAAAATTCACTATGTTTTTAATTGCTGAATAAAGCTATTTAATTAATTACTATGAAATTTGGCTATAAATTTTGTCTAATAAGTGATCCCAGGGATGTCATGGCACTGGACTTAGTTTTTGCAACCTGGCATTTAGAACTCCTTCTTGTATCTTCTTTATTTTAATCAGCTTTTTATAGCTCCGTCAAAATAAATCATGAGCAGTTACATTCATATTTGGTGACCTACACAACTATTACTTGGTTTATGCATAGGAATAATTTCCCAATAGTTTGGCTCTAAATCTTATAGAAGTGGATTGCAACATCAAATAAAACTCTCTTGATTCTGCCTTTTAATCAACTGATTTTTTTAAAACTTCTGATCAAGTAAATTTCACCCATATACAACAACACCAGTGTGGTAATGGTAGCATTTTCCTTCCTCTTTGTGCTGTTTTGAGTTCGTCACTCTTTTGCACCAGATGTTCATGTTCTCCTACAATCATCCTTTTCTTGTGTGGAACCACAATTGTCCATACTCTGACCCTGATGAGCCTGATTTTTTCACATCATAAATGTAACTGCACCTACAGGCACGTTTTCAACACACCGCTGGTGTCTCCCTTCTTACATGAGCTAGAGGATGCAATCATCTCCATATTGCTAAGGATTTAACTACACAGATGGTGTTATAATTTTGGGTGATACCGTTGAGATATGCCATAAGGGTCACACAGGTTGAACCCACTGAACAATGGATGGACAATATGGGGATTGTCAGTCCTCCAGACACACACTTAAAAAATACTAAAATAAGGACAATTGCCCCATTGATATTTTATTTATTTAATAAATAAATCAGTTCTTTGTAGTTCCACTCTCTTCAAAGCTATTAATAACGTTCTCTATCAATTGCCCCATCTCACTTATATATCATTGACTTTGGACAATACCATTCCATTGGCTTAGACTAATCAGGTCTGCGTTATTCTCATTGGTTTTGAAATGGTATTCTTAAATTCTCTATTGCCTTAGTTTGAGGCGATCTAAATATATTTGTATATGTCAACATCGCCTTATTGCTTTATTTGGAGATGATCCAATAAACAACCTATTATAACCCAATATCGCCTCATTTCAAGGCGTTTGATTACTTTCTGTTTAATCATTTTACTCGGTGGATTCTCGCCAATCTGCTGTAGCTCTTCAGGGCTTGATGTCCAGTCATATCAGAATATCAACAGATGGTGAATCTTCAGGCTAACCAAATGGGTGAACTACATCCTAAGAGGATTATGTGAACTCTTTTACCTCTTGGCTACCCTAAAGGAGTTTTTAAAGCATCCTGATTTGCACTCTTATCCCTAAAGCAGGGCGTTTTCAGTATCAGAGTATGCTCTATGTTTTCATTTATTATCCTCGCAACTGAGCTACCCTCACCCAGATCCTGCATATGTTTAGAAAAACCTGGGGCTAGAGTTGCTGAGAGACACCATAGGCACCTATCTTGCTGACACTTTGGAGGAGAAAATCTCCCCAGAAGCACAATGTCAGTATTTTAACCAGATGGATTCCTCTGTAATTATTGAAATTAGAGCTTATATTTGTTGAGGATAGTTTCTGAAATATTTAAAAGCTTTAATTAGTTATTTAATAATTAATAAACCAATTTGAGCTCCCTATTTGGTTGGGTTGAGTTGTCTCAGTCCAGTGGATCAAGAAATTATTAGGGATTATCTCAATGAGGAATTAGAGAATTTGCACCAACAACTGAGGCCAAGGATGTCAAAAGTTTGATATTATTGTTTAAGGTGGCGAATTATAAATTTAACATAATAATTATAAGAAAGGATCCCAAGAATAGTTTTTAGGCTGTTAAAAAATCAGCAACTGATGCTGAGGTTGTTGTAATCCATTAATGTTAGTAAATTAAGTCAAATCTTGACTTTGACTTTGCAAGAGTAACAGAATGTTTCCTAAATATGTTTTGGCCATTTTTGACACTAATGACTAATGCTGAGGATATCAAAAATGTATAAATAAATAAGTAAGATTTATGCTAAATTAATGGTTAGAGGTCAGGTATTGGGATTACAGGCACCTGAGGCTGAGGGTGATCCAATTGTTAAACCATTTCGAGATCAGCTGGCAAATTGGACCAAAACTGATCAGTTGACTGGCAATGATGCCAGAGGATCTATAAGTCAAGCGTGAGGGATGATCTGATGACCTATTATTATAATAATAAATTATAATCAATATCCTCAGAAAACAATGCTAAAAATGAAATTACTCCATGTTTAATATACTGAATGTGGAAGAATAAATCAAGCAATGAGTTTTCCAGACGGAGGGCTGATTACTGGAATCGCCAGTGAGAGTGTTGACTATTGAGAGAAGGCAATAAATGCCAATGATATTGAATGGCGTTGTAACGCCTATGAAATGTTCATTCTCCATCTTAGTACAAATATTTTCAGATTTTAATCTTCTTTGTATTTAATTAATCGTGGATATTTCCTCTGCTAGCTTTAAAGTGGATATAAGTTCAGCTTGGCTGGTGGAGGATGAACAGAAGATCCCCAGAGGTTAGGTGCAGGTATAAAACACCTGGAGTGGTCGGCACAACCAACTCCCAGCCTGAAGCTGCAGAATAACCGTAGGAACTGTCCCAGGCAGTGGAGCCTTTGATTGACAATTAAGGATTAACCATGAGGTGGAGGAACAAGGGATCACGCCACCCATGAGTGGGGGTGTGCTTCCAGTGCCTACCAGGAAAGGTTAATCTGCTAAGGTGAGGTTGATGTCCTGATGTATTGGGGAGTTTCCCAAGGATCTGTAAGGAAAGGTCACCGATGATAATGAAAATGCAAGGACTAGCAGTCTTATATACTGTTTGATATTTCACACTAATAGAGTCACCTATTGCTGAAAATGAAATTCTCAACACATGTTTAGAGAATCAAATGACACTGAGAATGCAAGAGAGGTTTTAATACCTTATCCTGGCCTCTGTGACCATAACACCTCTTTTTATCAAAAAACCTTGCTCCCTTTGTAAGTTCAGCCTCTGTAGCTGGAATAGAGAACACCGCTTGAGAGTATTCACAGTTTTGTAGCTATAAAGGAGCGTTGTCACCTTACAACCTGCGCCCCACTACCGCTCGCCTTATAATATGTATAAAAATAATACTAGCCTTTCTTCCTACTTAATGCCATTTACTACCAAGTATAAAAGTCGTAAAGGAAGAGTTAAAAGTTAAGTTGTTAGATACTGGTTGATATTGGTGCAGAAGACAAATCTATGGACCTTGTTCTGGCTAAATGACTCTGCTTGCCCATCTCACCTGGTGGTTTAGTTACCCTAGATGATAACTTTATCTCTCCACGTAGCTGAGAAGTCAAACGGCTGGTTACTCTTCACTAAGGCCATAGAAGTTTAAGGACCATTTAAACGCCTTGAAAAATCTTCATTCTAGATAATTACTGCATGAGATGGTGGAACAATTTCTGTCCCTATTTTATGATGTTGAATGGTTTAGTCATGTTGCATGAAAAGGGGAAAAACTAAAGTCCTGCAATTTTGTTCTAAACCTCTAAGACTTATCACAGGGCGTGATTACAAAGGTCCTCCATTCCTAGATCTTTCACAGAGCTCCAGCACTTTGCTCAAATTTTGAACTGGTGTTCATTTGACATCATCTGTCTAAATCCCTTTTGCATTCTCATCTAACTAAAGGTGGTACATAGCACTCTGAGGGGTGTCCTGTGTAACTTTTCATCCAAATCTCAATAATCATTGGACAAGTATGAAAAGGTTTTTTGGCTTGCGAAATCATATGACCCTCCATTCTTTGGTGGTTTCACCAGTGCTGTTGTTTGCCGTTACTGAGGATAATACTTCAATGATTTCCAAAACAAAGTATTCATAAGCTGCATCTCATTCACGCATTCCACCATAACTCACACTATCCTCAACACTAACTTTACACTGGTATAAGTGTCACTTAGGAGTGTTTAATATAAGGTATTGTCCTTTAAACTCTAGAATGTGAATGATGTATTTTAATGTAGGATAAACCAGGCGCTTAGAGACTTTATTGGAAATGCTGCTTGGCAAACATGGATAATATTATTGTTTTCTAAGAGGTAAGAAACATGCTAAGGACGTTAGGAAGTTTCTACAAGCAATTATTAAGGCTAATTTAAGGTTGGAGCCCCAACTTTGTGAGTTCTTAGAGGGACTCTATCTTATTATTAAGAAATATAATTTATAAGGACGTTATGACTATCTTCATGATAAGATATTGACAATCAGTGAAGGTTCTTCATAGTAGATAAATTTAGCATATATTCCTGGAAATGGTGAATTTCCTCCATCAATTTGCAAAGTATTTCTTTGCTACAGTGGCACCTTTAACTTATTTCATAAAAGAAGCACCCTTTTTGAGGAGATATATGAAGAGGTTGAGTTCCAGACAAATCAAGGATAGTATTCTCAACGCCCCTATTTCAGACTATTCTTGTTCAGCTTGCTCTTTTAAAGTTAAGACGAAAGCCTCTGTTTTTCTTTGGGATTTTTCTTAAAGGAGGATGAGAATGGTCTAATCATGTGTGTTTTTTAGCCATAAGATAACTCAGTAAAACAAACTACCTTGTTTAAGACATAGGGGTTCCTTTCCATTAGTGCCACAATAACTAATGGCAGCACCATCTGCTATAAGCTCACAATCCTTTTGTCATCAGGATGAGGCAAAGCCCTCTAGATGTTCCTCAAAAGCGCTTGTTTAATAACACAAGGACAATCCTACTGGCACTAAGGCCGTAATTTTTATAACTTCAAAAATAAGTAAAAGCTCTAGAAATATAACTTAATCCCTAGGTATACTCACTTGTGTCCTCATTTAGTTTTTTTCATTCTATTTATTAAACAAGTACAATACGGTGACCATTCTTCCTTCTAATCTTTTTGCTTTCATTAGGTCTGTGTTAAAATTTAAAGTTTTTCTGATTATTCTCAGTTAATAACCCCTATAAAGATACAAACTGCACAGGTTCAGGTTTTGTGCAATTCTCTGCACTGTATAATAGTAGATGATATAATCGTTGATAATAGTATGGTGACTATTATCCATAGTTAAACTAAAGAATTAGATTTGGGTCCAACGCTCAGCCAGTATTTCCTCATGAAATACTTATGATGTCCTGAATAGGGATTTGTTCCCTGGTACTGCCTAACTCAATCTACGCTCAAATCCATGTTTATGATTTCTCTCTATGACACACAGTTGGCAGCAATCCCCTAATTCAATTCTTCTTCTCTGGATCCCCACTCAGATACTTACTCTTTATCCTAAAGAGTCTCCCAATTAGAGCACACAGCAATAATTTCCTTGAGAAGGAATAGAACACTAAATGGATTCTGATAAAGTATACTAAGATAATACTCTAGTAATTGTTCTGTTAATTGATCTAATAATTAATCTTTTCTATTAGTGAATTCTTTAGAGAATTTATTGTGTGGAATTCGGCACCTAACCCTCAGTTGGAACCTACTTAATGAAACAATAGCAGTTGGTGTTGAATTATCCATCCTCGTCTCAACAGCAATGGTCTTCCCCATCCTAACTAAGACTATGTCTTTGGACATCCTCAAGACCTAAAACGGAAAGAGTCAGAAAGCATGTCCCTAACGTTTTCCTCTTGATCCAAGAAAACCAACCATATTTGGCAAGAGACCTGCTTAGGTAATGGTACTTGTTACCATTAAGGAAGGTCGCCACAAAAGATTGATTTTCTAGTTGCAGGTGGCATCATTTGCCTCACAACTTAATCCTTAAATTTCCAATAAGTCAGTGATGAAAACTGACTGATCCCAATTAGTACACCTGATAGTTAATCAACTATCAGATGTCCCTATTTCGTTGGCAACTCTGCCTGACGAGATCTTAAGCTTTCATCAAGATTGATCTCACCTGGATTCAACCCAGGCAAATAACCTAAAATCTTCCGAACATAGTTACCCTGAAATCAGGGTCAACTGATATCCAATTTATTTTGCTTAGGGAATTATCCCCTATAGATCCCCTGGTAATTTAGTTGGCTGGGAATATGGGAAAAGATCCCAAGACATCACCCTCTTGCCTAGATTTCAGTGAGAAAAGGATCGGGGCAGGAGAACACCACTTCAGATACTTGGGTCAAATACTTCATTTGTTCAAGCAGAGTACAATCTTCAGTACTCAATGCTGCTCAGGATGACCTTCAGCATGCAGCTCTCTTCCTCTTCCGCCTTGCTACCATCTACTCAGAGAGCGGTCCCCACAACCTTCTCTCATGCCAGGCTGATCAATTTACTTGTGATGATAATTTCCCAGGATCCAGTTTTCCCCTCATTAGGGCATATGACCTGCTGTCATATTCATGATTCTTGGTCTGGCATCCTCGATTTCCTGATTTTCTCCTTGCCCCTGACAAAAGATTCTTACCGTTGATGTTTGTTTCATGGCACACTTAAGAATGCTCATTTATGTTCACCCTTGTTATTTTCTCTTAATAACCTCTTGGCTCATATTATTCTCAATTCTTCTCTGGAGAGCTTATTTTATTAATTTTGAGACTAATTTCACCAAATTGGAGCTTAATTAATTTCAGAGTGCATAATGTCGACTATCATATAAGTCTGACATCCCCCTCTCGCCCTGCTCATATGTCAAATTCTGAGTTTTGGTGCCAACAGCTGCTTAATAGCTTGTCTGATTAAGATCTTTGGCTCTTCCAGCGGATGATTTGATCTGCGCACCAGAACTTTTCTATGGTCCTTCCAGGACTCATACTCCTAGTCAATTACCAGTAGCTAGTCCTTCCATGGAATTACTGGAAATGCTAACCTACTCTGCTGAAACCAGGTTAGCAATTGTCATGAATGACTTGTGACCAATTCTTCCTCTGTCATCAATTCCTGAGTTAGATTTCGAGACTCCCCAGGATTTGGCTCCTTTTGCAGATACTCCTAACATCATCATTGAACCTCCTGAAGCAATGCCCTTCGCTATCAATTGTTTATTCCTCACCAGACTGGAGCTTCTTCCGTAGTTCCTCTTCTGACTTGGTCAATATTACAAACCAGATGTCTTGGCCACTAAAAAAACCATCGGCAACAGAATCCATTTCAAATTCCCCTATCCAGAATTAAGGGCCAAGTGACCGAGGCTTTATCCATTGCTCTGAATTCTTATGATCTTGAAAAAAATCCTAGATCAGGATATCGCAGCCTATGTTCTTGGCTTTTCAAGCCAAGTTCTTTGAAATTGGGCCACAAAGCTTCCGGCCTCTCCTGGCTTCCATCTCTCTTTCTTATTTAGTTTCTGAGAAGCTCATAGTCATCACTTGCAGGATGACATTCACTCCTTGCATGACTATCGCATAAATGGTGCATTTCATAATTATCTTCCACTGATGTCATTGATAGGGAGTATGATTTGGCAACCCCTTTCTTAGTATCCCTTGCTTGTTGCCAGCCCATATATCCAGTGTTCCTGATGAAGCCCATTGGCAAGCACTCACGAACAATCTCAGGCTCTAGTACCATATCAGGAGTACTTGGGGTTATTCACCTACTGCCTCTTCTTATACTGGTGCTTCACTCCCCGCTCTGGGGTATTGCATTTAGCTTCTTCTGACATTTCATTTTCCCTTCCCCTAGTCACTTTCTCACAGGGATCTGCATCCACTCAACAAACTTAGTTTTGAGTGGGTCTAGCCCTCACTATCATCTGATCTCACATAGACTTCAACAGATTATTCTCTCTTAATGCAATCCATTCCCCCTCCCCCAAGAGGCGACATAGGCGGAACCTCCCCCAAGTTGAGGATAATCAATAGAAAATAAAATTATAAAAATATATCGGTTTTTCTATGCATTTTTTAATAAATTTTATTCTATTATTATTATCAATCTTTTATTTTTTCTTTTTTTCCATGGGACTTGACCTTTTTTTGGTTCAGCAGTCCATCTTTTTATTTTATTCCCTCAAACTGATCCTATTTATACTTAGACCTACCAGTTTCTATGGTTCAGAGGTCTTACTTTTTTAAGACTTAACCATCTAGATTGGTTCAGCGGACTTTTTTAGACTTAACCATTTTATTATGACATAACCAACTTAATGGTTCAGCAATCCTTTGGGAAACCAATTTATTAAATTCCTTTCCTTGATCCATTGCTTTAAATACTTAGCATGGACTCAGTTTACTATCCTACCATCCAAGAGGCTCTTGATGGAGTAGGCCTTCATCACCATCATGGCGATAATTCAAATGGACCTGACCACAACAATCCAACTTATTTCTTCTCCTGAAACCATGCATATCATAATAGGCAACTCTCTCTCCTATTCGATATTCTGATAAGGCCAGTCATTTCTTATTGTCCATCATTTTTGCTCATATCATTTGCTAAAAAGTTGTATCAAAAGCTTGTGATTGCATTTCAATCAGGATATTCATCAATTAGTTCAGGTACTGCTAGGCACTCATCCCCAATGTTGATTCCACCACTGAATAAAAAATTGGTAGCAACGCAGTCTTTCTCAAATATAGCAACTCAAATGGCGTTTTTCCCATCGCCATATGATGACTAATATTGTAGGCAAACATCACCAAACTCAGGTAGGTTCCCCACACGGAAGTTCTTCCTGTGACCTGCTTCCTCAGCTTCGTGGCTAGCATCATATTAACTCGTTCCACCAGTCCATTCATCTCCAGCCAGTAGGGTACAGAGATGTCTCCTTGGATCCCCATTAATTCATTCAATCGTGGGATCACATGAGACGTGAAATTTGTTTCATTATCACTCAGCAGAACCTGCGGGCATCCAAGTTGGTATACTAATTGATCTAGGATGAACTTCACAGAACTGGTAGTATCTACTTTTACCAGGGCCTTCATCTTGACCCATCTCATCATGATGATCAATTGCAACTATTATGTATTTGACTCCCATTGTGCTTATCATCAGCGGTCCAATTAGTTGATAGACACCATATGTCAAGCAAGTCCAGGGCGGACAAGTCAGTATCCAATCATATTCTTATGTGGCTTGTGCAGCTGGCACTCCACACAGCAACCCAGATAATCCGTGACATCATAGTTGATTGACTCCCAGTAGTACTGGAGAATATGGTCAGTCATTTCTCTCAGGCCTTCATGCCTGACAACCTTATGAACGTTTTGAACAATAGCTTCTCTTTCTGACAGCATTGGGATCAGTAACTGCTTCCCATTAATTATCTTGAAAATTTGTCCATCCATGATCTCAGTGTTTTTCATCACTTTTTGAAGAGTGTAAGTCCTGGGGAACGTCCCCTGGCGGTTGATCGGGCCATTTTTCCATTTACAAGTAAGAGGGTACCAAAGAGGATGGCTGTACCCCTCGTTACTCAGGGCGATCTCGCTCATGTGGTAGATGAGCGCTGGGTAACAGCCCTCCTACTTTGAATACCACTCCTAATACCCACACTCTCCTTGGCAGAATTGCTTCAAGGAATCAGTGAAATCTGCACTGAGATCGCCAAAATGAAATCAATCATAACCAATTAGAGTGGCAATCAGCCCAATTTTTGGATTTTAAATGGTCAAAAAGGTATGAAGACTGAGCTATCAGCCAGAATGCCTGACGGTAGCGATTTGGTTAACATGACGATCAAAAAAATATCCCCTCTCCCAAATCTGATGGGCATCACCCCCAATGGGCAGGTAATAGCCTCAGACACCATTAATGAGGTTTTGAAGCTTCCTGTTAACAAATTGGGGCGTTGCGCCTGATGCTATGCTACTGACCAAACAAATGGTCCAGCAACCAAGCATGGAAGGGTTGGGTGTCCCAAACCCGTTCCCAACCAAATGGGTCCACCCCTATGTGGGGTGGCCTTGGGGGATTCCCACCGCTCGTCAGACTAAAAGCCATTGTGCCAACCATCAGAAATGTAGTAGAGCCTTGGTTCAGATGTTTGAGGTTGAACTGGCAGCAACTTGGCCCACCGCCAAATTTTGCAATGTTGGTTCCCAAGAAACAAACCCTCCCATTCCCAAATAATTTGCTGGTTAAGCTGAATTTGTGGGACCTGATCCCAGCTTGGTTTGCCCAAATTTACTACTATTTAATCAGTCATATCGCACTGAGAAAATTGTTGGTTGATTTTTCTTTCCTAAATTTCCATTAAAATTCTTCCCAAAAATTAGTTTTTACATGTTAAAAATTAAGCTGCCTTATCTGCCAATGTTCTCATACCCCTCAGGGTTAACAGCCGTGTGCATCTGGTACTTTATTTTGTGCCTATATGAAATTCTGGTTCACCAGCAGATATTGGTGGAACTCTTTTCTGGTTCCATATTCGTCATATCAGCAGCGTGCCTCGGGCATTCTGGTTTGCTGTTTGGATGCTCTGGCATCTGGGCTGGCAGGCCAGTCTAATTCTTACTTGCTGTCTGCCTGACATAATCACCAACCATTATTCTTGGCCATTTCCGCCTTTCTCACGTGTGTAGACGCAGAAATGGTTCCTTCTGTCCAACTAAGCCATGTTGTAAAGAAGATTTTCTCTGATTGCATTAGACCAGCCACACTCAAACCTCCAAAACCATACCCCTTAGCTGCTGCGGCTATTTGCCCATTGGTTTCCCCGGATCCCACCACTATCTCTTTGGTATCTCTGGATTCATCCACAACTAACAATAAGGAGATCTACGCTTACTTCTTAGTCACATGAATATTAGCGTTGGTTCTCATCACTTCTCTTTGAGGCCCTGGTAAACACTGGAGCCGTGGGAAATTTTATGAGTGTTAAATTGGTGCAACAATTAAAACTGGAAATGGATGCAGGCTCCTCAGTGATGGTGGCCTCATCTGCTTATCAGCCCTTGTATGTCATTCGTTGACCGGTACCTTTTTCAATCCACCATTTCAGCTTCTGTAATCACTTTTTGGCTATGCCAGACTTGGTGTTTCTGGTGATCTTAGGTGTGAGGTGGTGGCATCGACAACATGTGAAGATTCATTTAGAGTCTAATATGTTGTCATTTACCAACGATCATTTGGAGGGAGAATTCCCTTTAATTGACACCCTTAAGAAGGTACAAGGAACTAGCTCTATCACTACCCTAGTCACTTCTGCGGGCGTTTCAGCTGATTTCCTTAAAATTTTAATGCGCTATCAAAGAATCTTCAATATGGAAAAGGCGGATTGCCTGCTTAAACACACCGGGTATGATTGTGGGTTTCAAACAACTGTGGAGTTGGTGAACATCAACTGTCCGTTGTATCCCCATACAGCGGAGGAAGAAGTTGCACTCAATACCTGGTTGGACAATATGTTGAAAAAAGGTTGGCTGTTCAAGGAGACCTCACCCATCGCCTCCCCCATCATCTTCGCCAAAAAGTGGATGGTTCTCTCCGTCCCTGTGTGGATTACAGCCATTTGAATTAAATAACGGTTACTGATCCCTACCTATTGCCTCTGGAGAGACTATCAGTCAGGCAATCTCCAAATCCCGTGTGTTCTCTAAGCTGGATCTGGCAAACGCCTTCACCAAATCTGGGTAATGGAAGGACAGGAATGGTTAACAGCAATCTGGATGAAGCGTGGCATTTTCCAATTTCATGTAATGCCTTTTGGGCTGAATAATGCTCCTGCTACATTTTAATGGATGCTTGATAATGTACTGGGTGACCTCCAGTTCACATGTGCTGTTGCATACATCGATGATATTCTGGTTCACTCTCTGAATCCCAAACAACACGCAATTGACTTGGAAGTGGTGGTGGTCACCTTGCATGAGGCAGGGTTGTTCCTCAAACCGTCCAAGTGTGAGTTTTATAAGGAGGAGGTTACTTTCCTCAGTAATCTGGTTCTTAAAGATGGCGTCGCAATCCCTTCTAATAAGTTGGATGCTATCTGGGAGTGGCCAACCCTGACTACCCAGAAACAATTATGGAGCTTCTTGGGAACCATCATTTTCTTAAAAAAAGTTCTCCCCCGCACTCTCTCACCTTACCGCCCCACTCCACCCACTCAATGGGAAAAACGTACCTTTTCATTGGACAGATGAGTGCCAACAGGTGTTTGAGTCAATTAAAGAGGTGTTTGTACCCCTCCCATTTTGAAACACACTGATCCCACCAAGCCATATATCATTACATGCGACACGTCATCAGTAGCTGTTGGAGCAGTGTTGCTCCAGGTGCACAATGGCTTGGAACACCCAATCACCTACTTTTCCCGAAAGTTTACCTCTATGGAGCAGTCTTGGGCTATTTATGACAAGGAGTTGGCAGCTGTTGCATGGGCCCTAACTCATTGGAGGTACAGGTTACAGGGTGCCTGACATGAATTAACAGTTCACATGGATCACCAGGCCTTGTTGTACTTTCATAAACCCCAAAAAATGGCACACCAACAAGCTCAAACCTATCGGGACCTGTGCAGTTTCAACTTCAAATATGAATTTGTAAAAGGTGCACTGAATGTACTTCCCAATTTTCTCAGCCGCAGCCCCACCCACAGTTCCGCGAATCTGGAGGAAGTGGATCTTGTTACTGTGTTTCCTACCACCCAAATCTTGTCAATTGTTCCCCCTGTCATTTCTTCCATTGCTCTGGCTCCTGACGCTCCATTAGTTGCTCAGGTCTTAGCCAGTCAAATGGCCTGCCCTGAGGGCGTGGAGTTGGTCGAGCATTTATCTCACCAGAAGCCTAAACACCCCATATGCTCACAAAAGGAGGGTCTTATATATTTTAGATTCCATGTTTGGGTTCTGTGACGGACAGGGTCTTTGAAAACTGCTACAAAGCAGTTAGGCAAGAGTGCCTAAGTGAGTGCCCACAGGCAGGATAGCCCTGCTGTGGAGAGGTCCCAAATCTGACTATGCGGAAACCACTTTACCACGAAAGTTTGGACCACAGTCAAGACAATGCTGGCGCTCAGAAGGAGGGCCTGACCCCCTGAGAGGGCGTACAAGGACTGGATGGCCTAGTCAAAGTCTGAACTGCTGTCCATGTGGGTTTTCTGGGTTTTCTTAATAAACTGATTTGCAAATGTGAAAAACTTATTTTCTCAAATTTATTAAGTTTTATTTAAATTTATAGAAGACAAAACTGCTTTACACAGTTTCACCTGCTCAGATTTATACTGAGCTTAGTGGGGAAAGAGCGGGTCCTGTTCCCCGCGAAGTCTACGGGCATCTTCCTGGCGGCGGGCCCTATTTGAGAATCTAGACCCTTGATTCCAGCATCGAGGCCCATTCTCAAACTCAGGCTGGGTACCCTTGGGGTTGCAGAAACTTTTTCACATTTATTATTCAGCTTCAATTTGCTCTCAAAGCCCAGGCCGTTCCCTTTGCCTGTATTCCCCAATATTGGTTCATTGCCTCTTTTGGGAATATTTCATTCAGCGGCATCTGGTTGGCCAGAGCGCCATTTGCAAGGATTTTCATCCTTGTCAATACTCCCATGAATGATGGGTTCAGCCACACCTGATTGGCATAAATTTGCATCTGAGGGTCTGATCCCTTGTCACTGCATTTAGTAATATTGGATTTGGCAGCATCTGGTTGGCCAGAGCGCCATTTCCGAGGCTTCCCTTCCCTGTCAGCCTTTCAATTTATTTTCAATTCCAGTTTCGAGGATCTGATTCATCAGATTGCCTTTTACAATAATTGGTGCGGTCGAGCCCCTCTCCCCTAGCCCCAACTATCGCCCTAGGGAATATTAGGGCAATGTGATGGTCAGGCAACGCCTTGACCGTTACAGGTTCCCCCTCCTTCTGAACTGAGGTCTTTTCACACATCACGATCCCCCCACAGTTGGTCACCCAGGTTCTAAGAACTGCATTGATTTGATCAAACAGACCTACAATTGGGCAGGCTTGACAAAAGAAGTCCCAGCCTGGATCGCTGATTGTGTTACTTACGCCAGGGCAAGTCAGATCATTCAGGCAAAAACAGCCTCCTGACCCCTTACAACAGGTGGAGGGCCCATGGACATCGGTGTCCATGGACTATATTGTTGAGCTCCCCTATTCAAATGGGTTCACAGCGGTGATGGTAGTGGTGGATCACTTCACAAAATTTTCCCTTTTTATACCTTGCACTTCCATGATTACATCTGAAGAAACTGCCCACCTTTTTGTATGACATGTGTTTTTGATGTTTGGTCTCCCCAGGAGATCATCAGTGACTGTGGCTCTCAGTTCACCACGCGGTTTTGGAGTGAACTCCTATCAATCCTGAAAATATCCCCCTGTCACTCCACAGCATATCATCCTCAGTTTGACGGCCAGACCATGTGGGTCAATCAAGTTCTTGAGCAGTACTTGCATTGCTATGCTGCAGCCGTGCATTTACTTGGGCTGATGATCTCCCTCTCGCCCAATTCACGTACAATAACGGAACCCATGCGTCCATGGGGTTTTCCCCCTACAAAGAGACGTTGGGTTATAATCCTTCATTTTCAGTCAGACTGTGCTTGCGGCCAGAGGTTCAAGCTGCCGCAGACCACACTGCTCATATTAGATTGACTCAAGTCTTAGTGTGGGAACACCTCACTAAAGCTATAGATGACTACAAGCAGTTCGTGGATCAAAAACGCCTTCCAGGTCACGAGTTTACAAAGGGTTCTTACATTATGCTCGACACCCTCATTTAAAAATCCAGGTCCCTTCCAGCAAATTTGCCAGTAAACACTTGGGTCCCCATCTGGTGGAGGAGGTATTGGGTAATGGGGCATTCCAGTTGAAGCTTCCCGCGCATTGGAAGCAGCATCACATTTTCCATGTCTCCCAGCTGTCACCCTTCAAGGGTGCAATACCCACAGAACTGGAACCAATCATCATTGAGAATGAAGAGGAGGTTGAGGTAGAAGCTATCCTGGCATCCCAGAAATCCTGACGTTATGTACAATACCTTGTGGCTTGGAAAGGGTATCCAGCTAACAAAAACAGTTGGGTCAAGGCGCGCGATTGCGCGAATTGTATGGACCTGGTTGATGCGTTCCACATCTCCCACCCCAAAGCTCCCCGTCCTCCCCAAAAAGTCGCGTCTCTTATGGCAATCAAGTTACCCAAGGCGCACAAAAATGTGGCTCTCATGCTGTTCCCCGGTGGTGGGCTCCTTCCCTTGGGAAAAGGAAAGGGTAATGTAAGTCCTGGGGATCATCCCCTGGGTGGTCAATTGGGCTATTTTTCCATTTCCAAGTAAGAAGGTACCAAAGAGGATGGCTATACCCCTAGTTACTCAGGGCGATCTTGCTCACATGGTAGATGAGGGCTGGGTAACAGCCCTCCCAATTCAGATACCACTCCTGATACCCACACTCTCCTCAGCAGAATTGCTTTGAGGAATCAGTGAAATCTGCGCTGAGATCACCAAAATGAAATTGATCATAACCAATTTGAGCAGCAATCAGCCTGATGTTCATATTTTAAATGGTTAAAAAGGTATGAAGACTGAGCTATTAGCCAGAATGCCTGACAGTTGCAATATGGTTAACATGACAATCAAAAAAATCTCCCCTCTCCCAAATCCATTGGGCATCACCCCCGATGGGCAGGTAATAGCACCAGACACCATTGATGAGGTTTTGAAGCTTCCTGTTAACAAATTGGGTGTTGCACCTGATGCAATGCTACTAACCAAACGAACAGCCCAGTGACCAAACACGGGCAGGTTGATATGTCCCAAACCTGTTCCCAACTAAATGGGTCCACCCCTATATGGGGTTGCTTTGGGGGATTCCCACTGCTCGTCAGGCTAAATGCTGTCGTGCCAACCATCAGAAATGTAGTAGAGCCTTGGTTTGTATGTTCGAGGTCAAACTGGCAGCAACTCGGCCTACCACCAAATTTTGCGATGTTGATTCCCAAGGAACAAACAAACCCATTCCCAAATAATTTGCCGGTTAGGCTGAATTTGTGGGACCCACCCCCAGCTTGGTTTCCCCAAATTGACTACTATTTAATCAATCACATCGCACTGAGAAAATTGTTGGTTGGTTTTTCTTTCCTAAATTTCCATTAAAATTCTTCCCAAAAATTATCTTTTACATGAAAAAAATATAAGCCGCCTTATCTGCTAACATTCTCATACCCCTTGGGGTTAACAGCTGAGTGCATCTGGTACTTTATTTTGTGCCTATATGAAATTCTAGCTCACCGGCAGTTATTGGTGGAACTCTTTTCCAGTTTCCATATTTGTCATATCAGCAGCATTCCTCGGGCATTCTGGTTTGCTGTTTGGATGCTCTGGCATCTTGGCTGGCAGGCCAGTCTAATTCTTACTTTCTGTTCGCCTGACAAAGAGCACCTTGGATTTCTCCAGGCTTGTTCCCAATTTCTCCATTGACCATTCTCTGAAATAGCTCATCCACCTGCTGGTATATCATCTAAACCATTGGTAACCTCAATAAGCCATCCACATTCTGATGAGAATCCCTTGCTCATTGGACAATATCATAATTGTAAGCCTATAACTTCAGTGCCCATTGGGCCATTCATCCTTCTCGTTCTCATAAATTGTGAAGCCAACAAAACAAGAAGTGGTCTGTCACCACTTTGAAGTGCGTTCCATGGATGTACACATGAAACTGTTTACTAATGTAAATGACCGCAAGGCATTCATGCTCAGTTACAGTGTAGTTTCTCTCAGTGGCTGAGAGTGCCCGCTCACATATGCCACTGGATGTTCGTCCCCAAGTTCATCTGCTTGGCTCAATATGGTGCCAGTTTCTGTTAATGAAGCATCAGTTTTTATAATAAGTTCATGATCAAAATTTAGATGTTTCAAAATCAGATAATCTATCAAGTAATAGCATAACTCATCGAAGGATTTCTCTGCTTCTTTATTCCAAAAAAATCATTTCTTTAGATCCTCAACAGATGGAATAAGGGCTTAGCAATTCTGACAAAATCCTGAATAAATATTTTATAGTATCTGACCATTTTAAGGAAAACTTGGATATCTCAGACACTCTTTGGCACAGCCATTCATTCTATGGCTTTATCTTCTGGGCTTGCGGCTGCAGTCCACTAGAGTTGATCACGAATCCCAGATTTTTCAACTCTTCCTTGAAGTTGTGACACTTAACTGGCTTAATCTTCAGTTTGGCCGCGGATAGTCTCTTGAACACTTCCTCCATGTGGTGCAAATGGTCAGTAAACGTCCTACTGAAAACATTGATTTCATCTAAGTACACCAGGAAGTATGACACCTTCAAGTCGTTTAGTATAGCGTCCATGGCCCTATGGAACGTCCTAGGCGCATTGCACAGACCCTGGGGCATCCTCATCGGTTGATATAGCCCCTGCGCAGTGATAATTGCACATTTTTCTTGTTCGTCTCTTGGCAATTCAATTTGTCAATATCCCAATATCAGATCCATCACAGAGAAATACTTTGCTTCTCCCAATTGATCTAGTGCATCATCAATTCTTGATAGTGGGTACAAATCTTTCTTTGTAATCTTGTTTAACTTCTGATAATCGATCACCACCTGATTAGAGCCATCCTTCTTCTTCACAATAAGAATTGGACTCTCCCAGGGACTCAATGATGGAACTAGAAGCCCACACTTCACTAATTTACTGATCTCTTCCTCCTTTACCACTTTGTCCGCCTTTGACTATCAAATTAATCTCATCCTGATTGGCAAATTTTCCATGGTAATGACCTTGTGGATCACATCTCTCACACATCATAAATTGTGGTCATCCTTGGCAAATACTTCCCAAAATTTATTTGAAAATTTTGAGCACCACCTCTTGCTGTCCTTCCATCAGATCAGCGAGTTGCTCTTTATCAACCAATAGATTGATACTCTCAGCTACCTGGCCAGTAACCCCATATCATCAAGGGTCCCAAAATTGTGGAATTTCCTCAGCTCGTCCATTGGTATTAGGTGAACAATCATGACAATCTGATTTTTCTCAATATGAATCGGTTCTTTGCTTAAATTCGCCAGGAGAACTCAAATTTCTCCATGGCCTGGCATTATTATTCCAGGAGCCACCCAAGGCTCTAATCTGGACTTCTTCCAGGGGCTTCCAACCTCCTCATACAGAAGCTCCAGTATCTATAATGTCAAACCCATGTCAACTATTATTTGTAATCCCGGCAGTATGGTTTTTGCCTTCTTGATCCTCAGTAGAATTCCCCAAATTTTTTAGGTTTTCTATTAGCATCTTTCGCCGCTAATGGCCAGCTAGTTGGTATTAAATTAGGACAATACCATCATTGTATATCATGTTAATGAAGTTATTTCTCCTACTCAGTGGAGCTTCCCCATCCTTCTGAAAAACCAATGGTAACGTCTGAACCAATATGGTCAAAGTATTATCCTCAAAGTTACATTTAACTCTGTACTTTCATAGAAATTCCTTCCTGATCAGAATGTTGTAGTTTTGACTGGCCAAAACTATCACTGGTGCAGACACCACCAAGGATCTAAATCAAAGTTCAGAGTGCTATACGCTCCACATGAGATGGTGGTATCTGGCCCAGCTGTCCCATACTCTTTCTTGTGTTCCAAGTCAGGCGAGATCTTAATCCTCTTCACCAGCTTGGTTTAGACAATTCTAAAGGGCGCTCCATTGTCAACAATCACCCTCACCCATACTAGATTCACAAGTATATCTATATACTTTCATGTGAACATGACATAATAGTGGGGATCAACCCCAAAGACAAGGCTGGGCGCCAGGAGGCCCAGAGGGTGAAGTTGCAGGCCCTTCCTGACCTAAGGAATACCACGGGCCAATGCTGGGTCTGGGCAAAATATGCCCAGGTTGGGATCAGTGGTGTGACAAACGCCCAGCCCCTGATGACAAGCCAGGCGTTAAAACAAACATTCTACCAAATGAACACAGATGGTTTGATTTGGTTTATTGAGGAGCAGGGTTTTGAATCCCGTTCCATTTTCAAAATAATGCGCTTGGGTCAGATTCAACTTCAATTGATCAATTAGTGAAGTCAGTTCAAGCCAATTCAACCAACACGGATGGCAGTGTTGCCCTATTGGTGAGTTGGTTCTTGGGCCCACTGCAACATAACCCTAATTCCCACGCTTGTGCTTAAATGCATTTTCCCCGACCAACATTCCTTGTTAATTGACTTCCCAATAAAATTTTTCCTCGTATACCATTTTACTTTATGCTTATTTTAACGATCCTGTGCACAAAACTCTTTTAGGAGATCTCGCGCTCCATTAAGCTTGCCATCCTAAACACAATCCAATTCTCACCTCGCGCACCATTGGTCCGCCCAGGTACCCTCCAACCTGGGTCATTTACCCCTTCACTCCTTGTGCACTGCGACAATTTTGGCTGGTTAATTCTAGCATTTCTGTGCTTAAATTATTATTGCTCCAGCACCCTCTGCTGGGCAATAATTAATTTTATTCTAACGGCTAGTTCCCTGGCGTTGGTCTTGTGCACTAAGAACTGCCCCGCTGGGAACTGGAGAGTTATAGACACTCTCCTAACATTAGTCAACCAACCCTATTTTCTTATGTGCACAAACTTTTTCCGTGTGGAACTTTTCTAAGGTGGAAACAGTGGCTATCAGCTGTGGGCTCTAGTTGTCATTAGCCACACAGCTGTTTCCTCTTTTTCCCAAATGTTGGAGCAACTCAGCGCTATTTTGGTCATCTCCAACTGGAAAGTATCCACTCTTCATGTTCGTACCTGGTGGAATTGGACACTTTGAGGTCCAAAGGTCATGATTCCCCAACATTCCGCCAAATTTCTCAATGTCAATTTAAATAAACAAGTTTTCTTTCGCCCCCACATTCAGCTGATGTCATATGAATTGGCAAAGATGGGCCTGGGGGTGTTGGCTGTGGATATCATCTGCCATTCTTTCACATTTCAAGGGACAAGGTCATTCAAATCTAAAAACACGTTTATAACGTTAACCAGATATATACCTCTGAACCAATTTTTCCTCTCATGGTTCAGATCTGGAACCCATTCCTGTGTTTGGAATCACACCAGAAAATACTTGTTTGACCTATTCCATGATTTGCAGCACACAGGAAGTTGAAAAAGAGCTGCGCCTACTATATGAAAACGTTTATGCACCTGCAGAAAGCATGGAGGGGTATGTGGCCTCAGTAGTAAGAGTGGCCAAATATCCCTCCCACATTTTTGATTCCCAGACCTACCCTTATGAATTGCTCAAGCCATGAGAAAATTTAGGTGAACTAGGGGCGTTTTATGCTTTGAATAAATCCCACTCTGGATACTTCCTCTTGACTGCTACCCTTACATCCTCTATTGGGAAGTTCAGAACAACCATTTTAGTGGATACCGGTGCCACCAATAATTTTATTAACCAAGATCTGGCTGACTACCTTGAGTTGAGTTACTCATCAGGTGGTATGGCTAGAGGTGGAGCTTCTCAAGAATTTCTACATTGAACGTCATAGGGATGATGGACTACCAAGTGGGCACCTATCTTATGTCCGATCATTTCCAAGCTATCAAGCACCTCCTTTTCCCAATTCTTTTGGGTGTGGAGTGGTGGAGAAAGTTTGACGTCAGGACTGATTTGAAAGAAAACACCCTATCCTTGTCTTTGATTAATTGTCACCAGTTGATTGTTCCCTTGTCAGAGGATAACGTCCAGGTCCCATTACCTCATTGTCCCAATGTTCCCACTCCCTATCTTGCTCCTTTGCTGAAGATTCCCCCCTCCGCAGGATTTTCCTTACCTTCCTGTTTGGAGATTTTGGAATCCTCTTTTGATGCAGCATCCAACAACGCACTCCCTGAGCACTCTGAGTTCGATTGTGACTTTAAGCTCACAGTGGATTTGGTGCGCATATCTTCTCTTATTTACCCATTAACTGTCCGGGAGGAAGAGGCCTTGGATGTGTGGGTTAAGGTACAGTTAGCCAAAGGTGCAATTTTTCAGCGTACCTCCCCTGTATGCTCCCCCCTACTCTTCGTGGAGAAGTCTGATGGTACCTTACGCCCCTGCGTAGACTATGGTAACCTTAACAACGTTACTGTACCAGACCTCCATCCCATCCCTTTGGATTCCCAGATTGCACGCTATGTGAGAAGGCGAAGGTCTTCTCCAAGCTGGATTGCCTCAACGCGTTCAATCAGATCCAGATTAAAAAGCGACAAGAGTGGTTGACCACATTCTGTACCAGAAAAGGGATCTTCCAGTTTCAGGTCATGCCTTTTGGGCTTAAGAATGCCCCTGCTATCTTTCAACGCTGCATAGATGCAGCGTTGGGGGACCTGTTAGGGGTATGCGCGGTCGCCTATATATGATTATATCCTGGTCTTTTCCCCTGATCAGGAGTCCCATGAAGTTCACCTTCGGCAAGTGGTGGAGCGGTTAAAGGCAGCCAGCCTTACATTAAAGATATCAAAGTGCGAGTTCTTTAAGTCCCAGGTCACGTTTCTGGGCAATGTCGTGTTTGACCAAGGACACTTGATAACTCCAGACAAGGAGAAGGCGATTTGCGAGTGGCCTACCCCACCTCAGTTAAGGAATTAAGGAGCTTTTTGGGGACGTGCACGTTCCTCAAGAAGTTAACTCCCAATCTGTCTAAGGTGGCAGCTCTCTCTATACAAGGCTAGCGGTGCTAAGGTGCTTCAGTGGTCCCCAGTCTTGGAGGATGCTTTCCAAGCATTGAAGTTCACCCTGTTGTCCACGACTATAATTTTTGCCATGTTGAACCTTCAAAGGAGTTCACTGTGTCAACTGATGCCTCCAACTTTGACATAGCAGCTGCCTTGCTACAAGTAGGCGAAGATTGGATAGAGCATCCAGTGGGATATTTTTTCTAGAAAGATGTCTCTGCATGAGTTGAATTACGCCGATTATGATAAGGAGTTACTAGCAGTGGTGGAGGCACTGATGTATTGGCATCACCACTTGCATGGCTCTTCCCAACCATTCTGCATACGTACAGATCACCATGCCTTGCTGTACTATCGAGCCCCTAATGTCCCAACCTCACGCCAGACCGTTGGCATGAGACCCTTGCCCAATTTTCATTCACGTATGAGTTCACCAAGGGCAAGGAGAATGGTTTGGCAGATGCTTTGAGCCGCAACCCTGCATTAGCCCCTGACCCCAAGGAGGTAGAAGTGCACAACACCCAGGTGATGATTCCTTCAAGCAAAATTATGTCTCTACTTCCCTCTCCCCTGGCTAACGGGCCAGCGCTTGCACCTCTTGATAACACGGAGGAATATGGTATGTTCAGAAAGGTCATCCTCTCTCAGCCGCTGTCAGGCGTATATACCCTGATACTTGCAAAGAGCGCTTCAAATCAAGAGGATTATCCAGGGGCTATCACGTAAAGGATGAGATGGTGTGGTTCCAGGGACGCCTCTGGGTACCAGCTGGACCACTGCGCCTGGAAATCATCCGGGACCATCATGATGGAATCACCATTGGTCATCTGGGGAAAGCAAAGACCTTGGAATTGATACGCCACACCTACAATTTAAAGGGCTTGCCTGCTCAGGTGGGGCGGTATTGTAAAGAGTGCCTGGTGTGCAACCAGATGAGACCCAATAGTCAACATTTAGCAGGGTTTTTGGTACCAGTCCAAAAGGCTGATGGGCCCTGGACTTCCCTCTCAGTTGATTTCATTGTGGAGCTACCTGTCTCTGATAGTTATGATGCCATCATGGTGGTGGTGGACCGGTTTACAAAGTTCGCCCACTTCATTCCTTGCAGAACCACGATAACTGCAGTGGAGATGGCTAGGCTTTTCGTCACCCATGTATTTGCACTCCATGGGGTTCCCAAGAGATTTTAAGTGACTGGGGACCCCAATTCACCTCCATCTTTTGGGAAGAGTTGTGTAAGGCTCTTCAGATTCGCCATTGCCGTTCAACTGCCTATCACCCCCAATCAGAAGGGCAAACCAAGAGAGTGAACCAATTCTTGGAATAGTTCCTGCGGTGTTACACCCCCGCGGATCATGCAGATTGGGCTTCTCACCTTCCCATGGACCAGTTTAGCTACAACAATACCTTGCACTCTTCGATCAGCTGTTCCCTGTTTTTAGCCAGCCATGTCTTTAACCCTGCCTTTAACATGGAGCCCAGCTGTGGGTCAAAGTTGATGCGGTGGTGGACTTTGGCAAGACAATCAAGAAGGTCAACCAGGGGGTTTCCACAGCTTGGAGGCGGCAATGAAAGTATATAAGGAGAACGGTGATGGGAAGCGCCGAGTTGGTCCCACCTACAAGGAAGGGGGTCTCGTGATGCTTGATGCTCGTAACATCCCAATCAAGCAGCCATGTAAGAAGCTGGGACCAAAGAGGATTGGCCCCTACCGCGTTGTTAGAAAGGTGGGTCATTCTTCATACCAGCTAGATCTCCCCCTCATTCCAAATTTTCTCGGTGTTTCATGAGAGCAAACTGACGTTGTTTGAGGGCCCCCCACCAGAGACTCCTGAGGCCTATCTCTTGGATGGGGCTCCAGAGTGGGAGGTGGAAGAAATAGTTGCCTCACGCTGCGTTAAAAGAAGACTTGAGTACCTGAGATCCTGGGAGGGCTTTGACACTGCAGAAAACAGTTGGGTTCCAGCGCGTGACTGTGTGCATGCCCAAGATCTGCTTGATGCCTTCCACCAGCATTTTCCCCAGGCTGCTGGGTCCCAACCAAAGCTGACCATCGCTGCCATGAAGTTGGCCCCTGCCCACAAGAAGTTTTCCCTGGCATAAGCCCCTGGAGGGGGTTGAGCCCCATTGGGAGGAGAGAGTAATGTCATGTGAACATTACATAATAGTGGGGATCAACCCCAAAGACAAGGCTGGGCGCCAGGAGGCCCAGAGGGTGAAGTTGCAGGCCCTTCCTGACCTAAGGAATACCACGGGCCAATGCTGGGTTTGGGCAAAATATGCCCAGGTTGGGATCAGTGGTGTGACAAACGCCCAGCCCCTGATGACAAGCCAGGCGTTAAAACAAACATTCTACCAAATGAACACAGACGGTTTGATTTGATTTATTGAGGAGCAGGGTTTTGAATCCCGTTCCATTTTCAAAATAATGCGCTTGGGTCAGATTCAACTTCAATTGATCAATGAGTGAAGTCAGTTCCAGCCAATTCTACCAACACGGATGGCAGTGTTGCCCTATTGGTGAGTTGGTTCTTGGGCCCACTGCAGCATAACCCTAATTCCCACGCTTGTGCTCTAATGCATTTTCCCCGACCAACATTCCTTGTTGGTTGACTTCCCAATAAAATTTTTCCTCGTATACCATTTTACTTTATGCTTATTTTAACGATCCTGTGCACAAAACTCTTTTAGGAGATCTCGCGCTCCATTAAGCTTGCCATCCTAAACACAATCCAATTCTCACCTCGCGCACCATTGGTCCGCCCAGGTACCCTCCAACCTGGGTCATTTACCCCTTCACTCCTTGTGCACTGCGACAATTTTGGCTGGTTAATTCTAGCATTTCTGTGCTTAAATTATTATTGCTCCAGCACCCTCTGCTGGGCAATAATTAATTTTATTCTAATGTCTAGTTTCCTGGCGTTGGTCTTGTGCACCAAGCACTGCCCCGCTGTGAAATGGAGAGTTATAGACACTCTCCTAACATATACATACACTTGTAGTATTGTAAGATAGTATTTAATGAGTGTATAACGGCATTATTAGCTGAATCAAGTGTGTAAACGATTAGCGCAAATAAATCAGGAATTTTTCCTTGATCGCGCTGAGGGGGATTAGCAGGTTTGCCTTATCTATTAAAACTTTGGTCAATACTTCAGAGTAATCTGAAGCTTGAATCTTGTCTGCAAGTTGTCAGGCATATGGCTGATCTACTTCTTTGATTATCTAAGGGTTGAACCCCTTAGTCCCAGATATTGTTACAGCATTCATGTCCAAATTGACTACTTGATATAGCTGATCCTGTATTTCTTCATCCATGAACAAATCACTGATCTCAATTTCCTTGTTCATAATATCAGGAGGAACAGGCTTCTCTGCAGCTCTAGACTGTTCCCCATCTAGGCCGTTGGCCCTTTTCCTAACTCCTTTGCAGTTGTATACTTTTTTGCTTGGACCACGTTGATTTGATCCTTGGGTTTCTTGAAATGTACAGCGAAATGTCCCTTTCCTCCACACTGTTAAAAGACTTTCTCCTTCTTATAAATCCGTTTAAAGTCTTTGAGCTTATTCCCCATAACATTACAATTACTCAATTCCTTAGCGCCTTTGTTCCATTTCGTGGAGTTTGAATTTCATACTGGGTTTGATTTGAAAATTCTCTTTGTAAAATTAAAGGTAGCTCCCAAGATTTAAAAATTGTCTACCATCTGAGAGGTGGTAATTTCTGTCATGAACATGGAAGAAACCATTTGGTGCAAATTGTGGTAGGGCTGAAGAACCGCTTGTAATGCAGTATGGGCATCAAAATCATCCAGACCTTTCACTCCAACAAGGATTTGTAATTCCTTGGTAGAAACGATTAGCAAAGCTTTCTAAGGATTCATCTTTATGGAATTGAATGCCCATAACTCTTATTTGCACTTCGACATGCATGTCAGGCTTCCAAATTCCTTCATAATGGCCACTTTGCCCTCTGCGTATGACCAGCTGTCCTCCTCTAGATGGGGAAACACTAGGTTTTGACAATCAGCAAATAGGCAATTCATCACCGTCAATGCCTTTTAGCAATCACCATATCCATACATTGTCTTATTAAACAATTGAAAAAATGCTGGGGCGTTATCCTGATGGAAAGTTGTAATTTCGGTGTCATTTTGAATTTCTCCTAGGTTTCTGTAGCCACCTCTTTGGGTTCAGCTAATTAGCTCACTTGTGAGAGTAATTTCAGGCGTATCTCCAAAATAGTGGTAAAAGTAGGCAAATAGTTCTTGAGGTATTCATCTTTCCAATTAGCATATGGGGTGTTCTTTCTTCAGCGTCAGTCGCTGCATATGGCCCAAATTTGCATTTGTGAGTCTTTAACTCCTCAACCTGTTTAATCAGCTGCTCAATATCTATGCTGAATGCTTTTAAACGAACATGATCCGCTTCATGCTCCATTTTCAGATATAACACTTCCTAATTTAAGTCCCCTTCATTATTCTTCAATGAAGTTACTTTTCCAAGTAACTCATTTCAGAATCTCATGACATTATTGACCTCTTCCTCTATCTTGGCGACTCTCTACTCCAAGGCTGCAAATTCTTGATGGTCCACTGATTTTATGGCGTTCTGGTTAACGGTTGCCAACTTCATCAATACTTTTCTTATCTCATCTTTATATGACATCACGTTCTAATCTCTTCTACTCAACTAAATCCTGTAATGAGCACCAATTGTTAAGATTTATAGGCTTTCTGATTATTCTCAGTTAATAATACCTATAAAAATAAAAACTGCACAGGTTCAGGTTTTGTGCAATTCTCTGCGCTGTATGATAGTAGATGATTTAATCGTTAATAATAGTATGGCGACTATTATGTTTAGTTAAATTGAAGTATTAGATTTTAGTCCAACGCTCGACCAGTATTTTATCTAAAATACTTATGATATCCTGAATAAGGATTTGTTCCCTGGTGCTGCATAGCTCAATCTACGCTCAAATCCATGTTTATGATTTCTCTCTATGACACACAGTTGGCAGCAATCCCCTAATTCAATTCTTCTTCTTCTCTGGATCCCCACTCAGATACTTACTCTTTATCCTAAAGAGTCTCCCAATTAGAGCACACAGCAATAATTTCCTTGAGAAAGAATAGAACACTAAATGGATTCTGATAAAGTATACTAGATAATACTCTAGTATTTATCTGTTAATTGATCTGGTAATTGATGATTATTTCTTAGTGAATTCTTTAGAGAATTTATTGTGGGGAATTCGTCACCTAACCCTCAGTTGGAATCTCCTTAATGAAACAGCAGCAGTTGCTGTTGAATTAAACATCCACGTTTCAACAGCTATGGTCTTCCTCATCCTGGCTAGGATTATGTCTTTGGACATCCTCAAGACCTAAAACGGAAAGAGTCAGAAAGCATGTCCCTAACGTTTTCCTCTTGATCCAAGAAAACCAACCATATTTGGCAAGCGACCTGCTTAGGTAATGGGACTTGTTACCATTAAGGCAGGTCGCAAACCAACAGATTGATTTTCTAGTTGCAGGCGACATCACTTGCTCACAACTTAATCCTTAAATTCCCAATCAGTCAGAGATGAAACCTGACTGATCCCAATTGGTACGCCTGATTGTTAATCAACTATCAGATGCCCCCATTTCATTGGCAACTCTGCCCAACAAGATCATAAGCATTTATTCAGATTAATCCCCACTGGATTCAACCCAGGCATATAACCTAAAATCTTCCGAACATAGTTACCCTGAATTCAGGGTCAACTGATATCCAATTTATTTTGCATTTAGGGAATTATCCCCTAGCAATCCATGGTAATCTAGTCAGCTGGACATATGGACAAAAATCCCAACAGGCTGTTAAATTTTAAGAGCCGTTTACTCTTATCTGATAGTAGTCGCTTCATTTCTCTGATTGACTGCACAGGTTCTTTGTATGTGTATTGTCTGAATTTTTGATAATGAATTGAATAGGCAGAAATAGTATGAAGGCTAGTACGCTAGTTGAGCTTCTGATAGCCAAGATGATTATTAGGTACAACTATAAACTAGTACATGTCCTAATCTTCAATTATTCTGGAATATTGGTGTGACTTCTACCTCTTCTGTGAACTTAACCTAGGATTAGGTTCAGAGGTTCTTCTCTTATCATCACGCAGAGGCAGCGGAAATAAAAATAAAATGACTGAGAATTTTTTATCCTTCCAGCTCTATTCTCAAGAGCAAAAAGTCTAAACTATCAAAGTAGTTGTAAATACCTTATCTGTAACTATCTTCTAACTACTTCATTTAGGAAAATGTAAGGGATATTATCAGGGAACTTGGTGCAAAACGTTTCTGTTGGCGCCCCATTTGGATATGAAAGCTGTTACCAATGAATTAACCCTCCAGGGTCCTCCATATGATGATCTTCCTTATAGGCTTAGTTAAATCCTTCACTGAATCTCAATGCAACTCTTCTTAGTTGAAACAAAGGGCATTTCCCATCGCCTCCACTTAATCCTCATTGAATTACATAATAGTAAAAACATGCTTAGTTAATGGGACTCTTACCCATAAACAGTAGGTCGCAATGCCAAAAAGGTAACTTAAAGGTGCTTATCAGAGGTGGCATCATTCTCCTAGCTGCTCATAAACCTCTTAGTCAATCTTCAACTAAATCGATCAACTCCTACAGGTTGATGAGATTATTAATATGTACAATCAACAACCTAATCACTTGTTATTGTTTATGATTCCTCCCAAAAAACATTACAATCTGTGGATCAAAACCTGAAGAATTCTAAATACTCATTCAGGATAATTCTCCTAGCAATAGTTATCATATATAATTGGTATCTCCAAAATCCACTAGCAAGATGAATCCCACTTTGGACAAGCAGAAGTTATATAATCATTTAAGATGGGTAATGTTGGAATATTAAAATCCCACCAATCCCCATTATTGACAGATTATCCAGAGATAAAGATTTTCAGGAAGCATACGCCTCTTCAATCTTGACTGAGTCCACCAGCATAGGATAAATTGGAGTTCTCTTGGTCCATCACGTTTCCTTAGGTCAATAGATCTCTGAGTAATCCTTCTTCTTAGAGCATTTCCTTTCTGCGTCCTCCTTGCTGCCGCATCTTCAGAGTGTGGTTTATATAGCCCCATGCTGCGCCAGCCTAGTTTGGGTGTTGTTACAGATAAAAGGTCTGGAAAACTTGTATGCTCCAGGTTGGGGTTAAATGACATTTTGTCATTTAAAGTTCTTCTTGGCCAGCTTCCTCAATCCCTTTGTTCCTGTATTCCCACAGGCTGGGTTTCATTACATAGGTCTTCTTTCTGAAGGATCTAATTTCAGCCCATCCTGAACCTAACATTATGTTTGTTCATTCCAGCACCTTGGGACTATTCACGGTGAACCTAGTTTCAACCTGAGTTGGTCCTACTGATAACATAAGGGAACAAAACAGTTTTTTGATGGTGTAAAATATTATTAGGAATATAATATATTTTTTGCATCTTTATTTATATATATTATTTCTTTATGATTTTTTTATTGTATTATTATTTGTATTTTTTCTTATGAATTTTTTTCTCTTTTTTTGCAACTGGACCTAACCTACAAGTAGGTTCAGAGGTTCATCTTTCTGGTTCCCCTACTCTTGTTCTTTAGTCCGTTTTTGAACTTAACCAGCTATTGTGGTTAAGAGTTCTATTTTTAAAACTTAACCATCTATCATGGTTCAGCGGTCCCTTCCTAGGACTTGAGTAACACACTAGGACTTAACCTATTTTAGTGGATTCATTAGTCTTTTGGGAACATTTCAACTTATTATTCCCCTAAATCCAATACTTGAGATATTTCAAATGAATACAGTTCACTATACGACCAGCTGTGATGTATTTATTTGCTTAGGCATCATTCACCAACTTGAAAAACCTCAAATGGACCCAACCACAAAGCAACCAGCTTATTTCTTCTCTAAAACCATGCGTGCCATAATAGAATACCTTATCTCCCACATGCTACTCTTGTATCGCTGGTCAGTTCATGTCATCCATTGTCTTTTCTTTAATCCATTTCTCCAAGGTGGTATCATATGCCTGCAATTGTAGTTCGATCTTAATACTTGTCAGTAAGTTCAGGTGTTGATTATAGATCATACTCAATGCTTGTTCTATGGCAGAATAAAAAATTGGTGATAATGCTTTCCCAATCCATATAATAGTTCAAATGGCGTTTTCACTGTCAACGTATAATGATTAATATTGTAGTCATAGGTAACCAACCTAGATATGTTCTAAAACGGAAGTTTTCCAACAATCAATTTCCTCAGCATCGCAGCTAGCAGTCTGTTAACTCATTCTCCCATTACAATTGTTTCTGGGTGATATGGAATGGATACCATTTCCCAAATCTCAATCAGTTCTTTCATCCTTGGGATCACATAGGAGGTATAATTGGCTTTTTTAGCTCAAAAAAACTTGCGGGAATCCGTGCTGGTAAATTAATTGGTCCTAGAGGATCTTGTCAAGCTTGTAGCATCCACTTTGCTAAGGGATTTTGTTTCTACCCATCTAGTCATTTGGTCTATTGCCACTATGATGTATAAACTCCTCTATTACTGATACTCAAGGATCCCATCACATCTATAACACCATGTGCCAAGTGAACCCAGGGTGTACTAGCCAGTATTTCGTTATATCTTTATGAAGCTTATGAAGTTGGCATTATACGCAACAGGCCAGATAGTTTGTGACATCATATTTGATCATTTCAAGTGTTACTGGTGGATATGGTCCATGGTTTTCCTTAGGCCACCATGGCTGATGATTATATGTGAGGTTCAGATAATATCCACTCATTCTGACAGCTTTGAGATTAAAAATGGTTTGCCCTCAATCATTTTATGATTGTCCATTTTTCATATCAATTTTTTCATTGCTTTCATTTGCGCATCTTGAATTATTCAGTGATGGTCCCCAATATTGCCTTCAATCATACTTTGGGCTTAACTCATCCACTTGATGATAGATAACTTAAAAGAAGGTACCCTTGAAATTCTGTCAGCATTCTTGTGTGCTGAAACTGCTTTGTTTATTATCTCAAAATCGTAGGCTTGTAGTTTTAAATCCCAATAAACCAGTTGCCTCTCTGATTTCTTTAGGTTATGGAGCCAGCGTAAAGATGAGTGGTCAGTTAACACTCTAAAGTGTGTTTTATAGATATAAACTCAGAATAGCTTGCATGAATAGATTACTGCGTTGCATTTGCGCTTATAACGGTGTAATTTCTTGATGCTAAAGTTAGTGTTCTGCTCACATAGGCCACCTATGTCCTTCCCCATCATCATCCACTTAACTTAAATTGCACCAATCGCTGTCCACTGAAGCATCTTTTTGATGATTAATTCTCAATCAAAATTCTGGTATTTGAAAGACGAGACTGGTCATCAAATATAAGCATACCTCATCACACAATCCTTTGGCTTCATTGTTCCACATGAATCCATTTTGATCCTTGAGTAAAGGGGAATAATGGTCCTCAATTCTGGCGAAATCTTTTATGAATTATTGATAGAAGACAACCATGCCAAGAAATACTTGGATATCCAGAACGCTCTTTAGGATTGACATCCATTTTCTAGCTGTAATCTTCTGCGGCTGGGTTGCAGCCCAATGGAGTTTACCACAAACCCTAAGTACTCAAGCTCCTTGTTGAAGAAATGACAATTCATTGGCTTGATCTGCAAGTTTAACGTTGCTAGGCGCTTGAACACTTCTTTTTAATTCTCTAAATGGTCCATGAAGCTCCTGCTGGACATATAGATATCTTAAAGTAGACTAAAGCGCAGGATAACTTCAAAATAACTGAGAATAGAGTCCATTGCTCTGGAATGTCGCCATCACATTGCACAATACCTGGGGCATTTGGGTCAGTTGGTAAGTCCATGTGCGGTAATTATAGCAAATTTTTTTGATCCTCTTTTGGAAAATCAATTTGCCATTATCCAAAAATCTAGTCCATCTCTAAAAAGTACTTGGCATTCCCTAGGCGATTGATCACGTCATCAATCATTAGCAATGGAAAAGAGTCCTTCTTAGTGATTTTATTTAATTGGTAATAATTGATAACTAGTTAAATTTGATCCGTTCTTCTTTTTCACAATTAAAGATTGATTTACCAATGGACTTGCCAAAAGAACTATGAGGCCATGCTCAACTAGCTTGCTGATTTCTTCGCTGATCACAGGTTCAGAAATTAAAGACTGTCATTCTAGTTGCAATTTTAATGGCGGATATACCCCAGTGTTTGTAAGTCTAGAGAGCCAACCTCTTGGGTTGGACCGGGAAAAGGTCCCTTATACGAAGAAGAAGGGGCCTAATGCCCCTATGGAGCCCTTGGCTCATCTGTGGGACTTGGTACGTGTGGTTGATGAACGTTTGGTAACCGCATTGACCCCAAAGAATCCCTCCACAGTATTCCCCTTGGCTGCTTTTTCCCTTTTTGAAAGGATTAAAGGAGGTTTGTAGGGAGGTAATCCAGGCTAGAAGTCTCCAACAGCACCTCCATCCTCCACTAGCCTCCACCCCTCCATCCTTCATTTTCTTGGAAAGGAGAAAAATCGGCCTCAAAAACACAGGAAATGGTTCCTGATTCAGGAAAACTGGTCCAGAACACTGAATCCGAAATTTAAGGTCTGGGAAAGTTAATCTGAGTCAAGAATCTGTTGTCAAAAATTTTAAAAATCTTTAAAATTTTTTTGGAATTGACCTTGATGAAGTCCATTTCTACCACCCCTTTTATCTGAGCAAATCCGCTCTAGTTTGGATCTGTGAGGGTCCCGCCCTGAAAGATCAGAATAGTATATTGCCTGAGCTTTTATGACCTTTTTCATAAGCAGGCTGATAATGCCCCAAGCCAAGATGAGTACTTTGAGTAAGTCAGCTGCCGCTGTCCAAGATAACACACCCATGACCTCCCCTTTTCCCCATTTTTTGATATAAAGCGACTGCTCTGAAAGGGGCAGTTTTCAGTCCATTTTTCCTCTTAAGTTATAAATTAAACTGATTCTTACCATATATTCTCCGCAGACTCCACCTCTTTTCAATATACTTTCACCTAACACTGTGAAGTATGTAGCAATATGCGTTTTAGGGTCAATGGTCATTGAGTGTTCCCACCAAGCCATTGATCCAGCAGCCCATCAATCATAGATCATGATGATCAAAGATTTTTCCATGGGCGCACAACGCCAATCCACAGTTTTCAAAGAGCTTTTGGTTCTGCCAAACTCTTTTTAACAATCTGCTTCCCCTTTGGCACCCAGCAGAAAAGCTATGTCCACCTCCCATTTTGCAAAATAGTCAGAGAATTTGGACTAATTCACCCTACTGATCTGATGGTGGTTCTGCGCAATTCATGTGGAATGAGGCCATCTCTGTTAATCACCATTCACCATTTGGATGAGAGAAATTACCATCCTCACAACTGAAAGTTGGTAACCAGGCACCAGACTATCGGGGCCATCTCACCAAGGGCCAATCCAACCCAAACCAGTTTATAAATTTTATCCGCTGTCCCAGTGATGTCCCCAACCCCTCAACCCATTGTGAAACCCCTCAATGGGTGCAAGGCTACGTTCAAGGTCTCCTGATAGTAAAATTAATTTAATTTGATTTATTTTTATTTGTGAACCCAATCAGCATTTTCAAAATTATGAAAATTTAAATACTTTCCAGAGCTTTTATTATGATGAGACATTACCAGAATGTTTGGAAAAAGAGCCCAAAGGTCATAAACTGCAAACCCAAGAGGATTGGTCATCCTCATTGCCTCTCCCATCCTTGGGTGATGCCCCAGCAAGACCTGCGGTTGCCCCCATTGCAGCCATTTGGTTTGATATGGGGCCTTTGGTATGTTCTCTAACTTTTATTTCTTTCACAAGAATCATGGGGGATCCCTTCTACAAGCAATCAGATCTGCTATGCCATTGGCATTTGAGCTTTCCACATGGTTGTTACACATTCAAATTGGAAGCCCAATCTTACTTTAATCAGCAGATTCCATGACAGTGTTGACCTTATGGATCATGTTTTTTTGCGCATCGCAGGTCATGGTCATCTTAGGCAAATATCACCCAATATCTCTCAAATAATTGGCCACATCTTTTTGCTGTTGCTCTTATAAATCAGCCACCCGCTCTTAATTGACCAAAACTTTGATGCTTACATCAGCATCCGCTGGTAATCCCATCTTGGTTAATGTTCCAAAATCATGGACTTTACTGATTTCCGCCATCATGATTAGATGTAGAAATATGATGACTTGATTTTTTCTATCTTCATTGGTTTTTCTCCCAGATTAACCGGTAGAACAATTTTTCTTTAATCTGGCATAATAATCTCTTGTGCTACTCATGGCTCAATCCTCAATTTCCACCATGAGCTGAAGTCAACTCCATATAAATTGCTTCAGGGTTTTAAGCATTAACCCTGTGTTAAACATAATTTGTTTTCTGGTGTTATAGTGTTCTTTGTTTTCATTCTCAAAGATAACACACAATTTTCCAGTACCTTTGGCAATTTTCTCTGTTTTGTCCAAATAACTTGTACTGGATGGGAATAATGCTGTCATTGTAAATCAGTTTACAAACTTTCTCTTCTTTATCAGCGGCAGTTCTCCTTCTCTGATATACTAAATGACAGGGTTTGCCCAATAACTTGTTTTGGTATTCTCCTAAAAATCAAATTTCACACCATATTTTCTCAGGAATTCCGTTCTTATATGTATGTTGTAATTCTGATTAGCCAAACTATGGCAGGAGTTGATACCACAAGCAATCCAAACCAAAGTGACAATGCACTATAAGCTCCAAAGGATATTGTAATATCTGTTCCAATTATTCCATATTCCTTCTGGAGCACTAGGCCTAGTGAAATCTTCATTTGTTTCACCAATCTGGTTAAAAACAATATTGATGGGCGCTCCACTGTCAAATATCACCCACACTCCCATCTGGTTGACTATGACATATGCATAGGTAACTCAGAGTATTGTAATAAGAAATCTACTTAAAGAAAGCGCTTTATTCGCTGAATCAGATTATGAATTAATTGCATGGATAAAATAAGAAAATATTCCTTAATCTCGTTAATGGGGAGAAATATGTTCGCCTCATTTAATCTCGTCCTGAGTAATTCTCTGGGTTCTCAGCAGATCTAATCTTGTCACTAGCTGATGAGCATATGGCCATGTCACTTCTTTCTTTATTTTTAGTTGATCCTATTTGCTTTGGCTCAGGTTATGGCGTTCACATCCAGGGTAATAATCTGATAAAGTGAGTCAGTTGTTTTATCATCTACAAACAGGTCAGAAATTTTATCATTTTCAATATGTTGGGAGGAACAGTTATACTTGCAGTGACATATTTTTCCTTGTGTATACCACGGGTCCTTTCTCCAATTCTTGACTGATTTCCTTATCCTTTGCCTGGACTAGAGCAACTTTCTCCTTGGGTTTCTTGCTCCAACGTTGTTCAGCTAAATGTCCAGTTCTCACACATTGTTGGAAGCAAATCTGAGTCTTGTCCACTTGTTATTGTACTTTGGGTTTGATTTCTACCACAATTCGATTTTTCTCCATATTCGCCCCAGCAAATTTCAAAGTATTTTTGCTCAAGTCTAGATATCTTTGAAAGATCACTTTGGTGCCTAAAAGGTCGCTCCTAACATTTTTTAAGTGATCCACCTTATGAAATTTGGACATCTGTGTCACTAGAGCTGAAAACATTTTTAGGTGCAAATCACAATAGGACTTAAGTGCTGCTTGAGACACAATTCATGTGTTGAAATATGTTAGCACTTTTGCGCTGGCCAGGATCTGTACTTCCTGGTAGAATTGGTCTACAATAGAAGCTAGGGTCTCATTATTTAAGAATTAAATGCCCATAAATGCCTTCTATCGATTAAGAATCTTCATAGGGCTTCTAAATTCTTTCATAATGGCTTCCTTAGCCTCATTATAAGACCAATTTTCCCTGTTTACATGGGGTAACATAGATTCTGACAATCGGTGTTCAGGCAGTTCAAGAAAGTAACTGCATTTTGTCAGTCAGGTGATGCAAACATCATCATCTTGGATAATTGGAAACTTACAGGGCATTATCCCAATGGAATGCGGTTATTTTCAGTGTTTTTGGAAATTCGTCTGTGGTTCCACTGGCAGGGTTACGCCTGATGACTTAATTTCCCATAGGAGTAACTTTGGCGTCATTACCAAAATTAATCCAAACAACCCTGGCTTATAGAAAGGGTGGTGGAACCTCCCTGATTAGAGTTTTTTTGCATGTTGTTGTCAGCTTCTTCCACCTTCATTTGCGTGCAATCACAATAGTAATTCTCCAGTTCTTCTATGCATTTTAAATAATAGCAAAGTTTTGGTAGTGGCTTAAGCATTATCGATTTTCTTCTTTCTCAGACTTCTGGAATAGTACTTCTTTAATATGTGGACCCTCCTTGCACTTCAAGGTGTTGACTTTTCCACCAGGTCATTTTTGATTTCTCCAACATGTTTGACCTCTTCCTCAGCTTTCATCACCCGTTCTCCAATGTAGCAAAATTGGCCTGTGACGCCAAGTTAAGGTTGTTCTTGTTGACAGTTTCCAGTTCCATCCAAAAAAATTTTAGTTTGTTCTCATAAGACATGGTTGATTTAATCTTATTATATTTGGTTTAAATCTCAATACCCATGTAGTGAGCACCAAGTGTAAAATTGAGAGCTGGTGGCTACTCAACTACATCCTGTATTGAGTAAAATTAGCAATTTTCTTGTGATCCATTTACTCTTTTTGGATAGTAAATCGATTCAGCTCACTTGTTCAACTTCATAGGCTCCTTGTATGTGCATTGTATTAATTATTTATAATAAATTGTACTGGGCAGAAATATGAAGACTATTACTCTAGTTAGCTTCTTTTAGTCAAGATGGTTTTTCGATCCAACACCAACCTGGTGCTTTTTCCTAAGCTTGAACGGTATTCTGGATGTATGTAGGGACTATTATCTCTTTAGTAGAACTTAATTTCAGGTCAAGTTAGAGAAAACTCTCAGAACTTCTGTAGAACTTAACCTAATTTAGGTTCATATTTTCAACTTCCTTCTTGTCACGAAGAGACCATGGAGAATACATATTTAGACAAAGAATCTCTTATCATTCCACCTCCAGTCTTAAGAGCATAAAGTCTAAATTATCAAAGAATAAAATCCTCAACTATTTTTTTATTTAATTATCTGCTTTTTTATGAAAAAACAAGTGTATATTTGAGGAACTCAGCACAAAACTTTTCTGTTGGCGCCCCATTTGGATATGCCAGCCATCACCAAAGAATTAACCCTCCAGGGTCATACAAAATGATAATATTCCTCATTTGTTTTAATCATATTCTCCCGCCAACTCTAAATGCATATCTCTGAGATGAACAAAAGGACATGTTTCATAGCCTTCACTCAACCCTCATTGAATCATCCTTAATAGGTAATAACCTGCTTAGGTATTAGGACTCTTACCCATAAACAGCAGGTCACAATCCCTAAAAAGTTTAACTCACAAGTTGCTTATCACAGGCGGCATCACTCACATAGCAACTCATAAACCCCTTAGTCAATTAGCAACAAAACCCAATATACTCCTACAAGTTAATTAGATTATAAAAGATTTACAATTGACAACCTAATCACTTGTTTAGTGTTGGGAACTACCCCAGCGAAACATAAATGATCTGTCAGATCAAAACTAGCTAATTCCTAAATATTTTTTCAGGATGATTCCAAAACAATAGATATCATATATAATCGTTAACTCACACATCTACTAGCGTGGTTGAATCCCCTAGTGGACAAGCAGATGTTTTATAAACTATTAAGCTGGGTAATGTGGGCATATTATTCCCAACAAGGGCTCATCTAAAGTCTTCATGACTAGGGTGAAAAAGTTTGATTGTTCAATTTTTGAAAAGTTACTTAAAGAGGTACTTGTTGATATGCTATTTTAATGAGGCACACAAGAGCTATACCAATAGTGACTGTATTATTTGTACCACAAAAAGTATGGGTACCCAAGATGAAAACATAAAAAAAGTTGATCTTCAAAGCCTATCATTCTCATCCCTAGTTGGACAGCTTGGTGTATATAAAAGTATATGTTTGATCCAAGGGTTACTTATGGGTGGAATGAGGGCTATGGGGTGGAAGTATCTTTCATTATGCATAACAAGTGTCAAATTTTAGCCTTTGCGTTTTAAGCCTTATGATACGTTGATGCTGCTCCAGACTCCCACAAGGCCTTAGGCTTCTTTCAGCTTTAGTTATATCCCCTATTTGACGTTTTTGAACAGGTCTGATGCAATTATGGTGGTATTGGATATCTCATCAATTATGCAGAATTTCCCCTTGCATGTCATGCATATTTAAAACAAACAGCAGTATGTTTATAAATTAGCTTCTATAATATGATTAACTAATAAATTAATTTTAGACTTGGGACCTTAATCTATATCCCATTTTAAAATCATTTTCAGCCAAGCTTAAGCAATAAACCTATTTGCCATCCGCTTACAATCCTAGATTGTATGGCTAGATAGAAAGGAAAAATTACTCTCGAGCAACTTCTCAAATGCAATAGACACACCCAGAGAGACACGGGACTACTTGGCCCCCTCTAGATCAGTTTATTTATAACAACCATACACTCTTCCATGGGTATATCCCCATCTTTTTATAATTATTATCAACGTTCCCAAATGAATGAGGGATAACCTAGTTGATTGATATTGGCCTGGATAATTTAGTGACAGATATTTATTCAACCATTGTTGCCTTGAAGACTCAACTCTACAAGGTCGTGCAAGACTAAAAAATGTTGAGGATGAGCTTGGCAAATTAACCTACCATGTAAAAGTATGGTAAATTCTTTTATTGGCACCAAGAAATAATACATTCCTTTTAAGTGTTAATAATTGAGTCCTCTTGCTGGGCTATACAAGGTGATGCTCCTAATCAGTGATAAATCTTATGAGATAACATCTTCTGAAGGTTCATGAGCACATCCAGTCTTCTATGTCTCATCTGAGGTAGTTCAAAGGACCTGTATCAGAAAAATCAGGCCCCAATGATCAGAAGACCCTGGTGAAGTGGTATATTAAGATGAGGCCATTTAAAAACCAAGAATCTTAGGGGGTGCTAGTTAGGGTAAGTGAGGGCCTCTTCGTGGTGCAAGAGGTAAAGGCCGTGGAAACATGGGTGAGTAGCCATCCTAGAACCCAGAGAAGTACGTTGGTTGGGTCCTGTAGTTGCCTGAAAAAAGTGTAGGATGGTAGTGATGACTGTGCCGACCTGTTCTCACGGCTGTCTACCACTCCCTGAGGGGATAATATAGGTAGGAAAGGGGGGTATCAGTCAGGAATGGCGCCTGTCAAATGGCCTCCCCAGGAGCTGGGGTTGCACAGGTGCGGAGCCCATGACAAGGGAGGGCCAATCCTGGTTGGCTGCACTTTGGTGCACCTGCCTACAATAAATGTCGCGGTTTGATGGGTTGGCCTGAAGCTTGGCTAGCTGCTAGTTTGGTTGGCATGAGCCAGCCGCTGGCAAAATGGATCATGCAAGGAAATTACAACAGATCTGAAAGGACTTAAAGGCTTCCTGGATAAAAAGGGACTGAAGAGCACAATTCCGCTAAAATGCATGTGACAAAGGGGAGGGTTTCATCTTCTCCCCCCTCAGGGGCATTAAACATGGGGGTCATCAGGTTTTGTCTTTGCTATAAGGATGAGGGGCATATTCCCTGTCTGGGATGGTGCAAATGAGCTGATCAGAACTTAAATAGGGTGGGCATTTGTCAGTTTAGGAAAGTGTGAGCTACAACCAATTGCACTTGGGCCCACATTTTGAGGTGCTTAGGTTCGCGCAGCCCTAGTTTGGTGGGAGCAGTACCCCAGGCTTTAATCCCACAATAGTTGCCTGAACAAGGAGCGCCTTAGGATTTTTAAACTCAAATACCAGGGGTAATTGTTTTTACTTGCTTTAATTGCTGAGATAACATTTGAAGAATCTTACTTATAACCTGTTGCTGACTGCGCTCTCTGCCCAAGATTAACAAGACATTCTTTGTTAGGAAGTTTTGAACTTAGATTGAGGTGACGTCATGATCCAGTCTTTGCTTGCATATAACATTGCTCTCATATACCTTGCAAATATCGGTAAAATTAGTTCTCAAGCCTAATAAAGTTAAAAACTTGATTAAAAATAAGTTGCGGCAATCTCTGTTTAAGGTAAATAAAACCTTCAGTGATGCAGCCCAATATGAATTAGGAATATTGCGCCTCCAATCTCGACCACCTTCACATCAGAGCCAATACAGTATTTATGTTCATTTACTGCTAAGTCAAAAAATGGATTTGGCACCAGCTAGTTCGTAGGTTCAGGATTTACCCTTAGATCTAACACCAAAAAGTTTGACAATATGTATGTTTACTATTTTAATTAATCAATGTAGAAAAAAACATCTTTTAATAATCTTATAAGCAGCTTCCCACCCAAAATTTTACTACGTTTTTCTATATATGGATAAACATATTATTTACTATATCATTGGCGGTTTGAAAAAATTAATTTTTTACCAGAAAAATGATGCCACAGATGCTGTGTGCTGGACTTAGTTTTGGAACTTTGACATATGCCACTCAGATTGGTTTTTCTTCAAACTTTAATAAGCACTAAATCCATTCATTGATATATTGCTATGCTGTTTCACATTTATCTGGTGTCATTCACTAATATCTTCTGAGATTGTGCGTGGATATGCCTTCTCAATAGTATGGCTTGACATCTTATAGATGTGGCAATTACAAAGGGTAATACGGAATATGCTCTAGTGATTTATGTGACAGAGGCAAGGTAGTACTGAGCTTGGAGTGATAATCAATGTGCGGCTCAAACTCAATCTCTATGAGTTTGTAAGACATTTTGTTAACAAGAGCGCCAGTATCCAGTACTGTTAACACTTTGACTTTGTTTATGATGACTTCCACTTTCATAGTACTCTTACCAGTAGTCATGCCCGCTTTAAAGATTTCACTGAGTGTTTAACTGATTTATCCTAATTCTTTAGGAATTCAGGACACTTTACAAACCTTGTGTGACTTGAAGTCCTTAGATGTGTTTTTTTAAATGTAGTTTCCACTAGTTCCTCACCAACTAATTTAATGTCTAATATATAATTGGGCTTGGAAGCTTGGGCCAATAAGACTGCTATGAGTGCTTAAAGCTCACTTAGCTCTAGCTTAGTTAGGCAGGAATAGCCACCTTACTTTGGCTCCAATGACTTTTTCTCAACACATCTCTTGAATCAGAATTAATTTAAAAAATCAATATTGTGATATGCGACCCAATTGACTGATCCCAAAATCTTTTAGGGATCTTCCTTCTTCTCTTCCTTAAGCTTAGTTAACTCCTCCATAATTGACCTCCTTTCTGTCATTTATTACATTTAAAATTGGTAGAATTTATGTACTTCTGTTAACTGGTTGGTAAACCAACTCTTTAGGCTTAATCTTACAGCTATGAAATGAAGCAGCCTTTTTATAAGTTTGACTGTGCTTATGTTTTTGATGCAATTACTATGTTTAATATGTGCCTTTGACGCCAATTAAGACCTCCTTAATGACTAACAGGAATTTGGTGAGGTTACAACCAACTCCATTGCATCAGAAGTTGTGGTTTTTGATTTTGAGAAAGTTAAGCGAAATGTTCTTTGTGGTGACTAGATCCTAAGCTCCACCTTCCAAGGCTGTTGGTCATAAAAGTATTAGTTTGCATAGTTCACATATGACTCAAACTTCTTCATTCTCATTATAAGGGACTCTTGATTTATGTATTAAACATCCTTTGTGCCAGGCCACGGGGAGCAACTCCTAAACGGCCTGTTATAAAATCAGGGCATTTAAGCCCCCAGCGAGATAGTAGGCCCTAAGGGCCTGAGAAAGCAACAGAAGAACTAAGAAGGTAAGCGAATTGATAAGTTTATTTTGAATAAAGCCTCAAGATATTTATAGGACCTCGAGGCTAGAAGTGGGATTTGGAAGGGAAGGATTTGAGATAGTAAGGTAGTGGGAGCTAGGCAAAATAGGCCTAGGATGGGGAAAGTCTTGGCATTGTTTGCCAACAGCCAGATATATAGATATTATTATTAATACAAAGGGGAGTGGGATCATCCTCTTCATAATTCGCTGTTAAATCCCAAAAGGGCTAGCTGATTGGTGACAACATTGGATGATAATTACCAGTGACCCAATTAATGCTTTGACATCCTCACCATTAGTTGCCAGTGTTAATTCGAATTTTAATAAAAATTTTATGGGTCAATCCCCAATACTTTGAATCAGCCTCAACCCAAGTTAATGGGAAGCCCAATCTAGGATTTGTTAATAGGCAAATCGTGACCTTTAGTCGATACTTTCCCCAATAAATGGAAATTCCTGACACTGTGCATTAAAAATCTTAGCAACCATAATTTCCTTGACTTCAGCCCAAGTGTGGTGGGATAAAAGGTAGCTTCAAGCAATTCCTGTGCTTCTCTACTCATGCATACCTGAGTATGCTAAATTTTCAAATTGTTGCTGACTTTATTAATTTTATATTATTTTTATATTATTTATTTAACTGAGGCAATCTGACCAGGGGTGGACAATACCAAAACAGATACTCCAAAACTAAACCAACCAAAAACATGAACCAATCGCCCTAAATGAGCAGCGCAAAAATCAAATGAAATGAGAAAACAGTCTGCCAGGTGGCACAGCGGCGAGCTTTTTATCCCACCATGGCAGAGGTGGAGGAGGGATCAGGCGGATCATCATCATCCTCAGGATTAGCATTTATAAAGTGGATCAATGTTGATAGCAAGGGGGTTGGGGCCTCCACAGGATGAGGGTCGCGGTGAAGTAGATATGCGTTGAGTTTGACAATTTGGCCTGGATGAAAGCTTCTATGAGTTTGGAAACATAGTGAATATCTTGTATGTGGCTGTTGGGAAGTCAGACTAATTCCACAATTTTGGCTCTGGTGACATGTGTTTGGGGAAAAATCTTCAAGTTCAGTGACATATTTGACAGCGGTGTAGGCAGCTTCATAGAGGCATGTGATTTCCTCTTTTGTAACAGTAGGAAATTGGAGGGGAACATGGGGGGTGCAGCCCTTTTTTGAATTTAGAAACTGATTTTGCTACATCTTTGCAAAGTTGGCAATTTTTGGGTGAGGCCAACGCGGCCTTGGCAAGCGGGTGGTCGTTTTGGTATGGGATAGCATTGGGTTTTAGGACATATTAGTTGGGTGGGGCTGGGACACCAAAGTCTGAATTCAGGTAAGGTTCTAAATAAATTAATTTTCCGGTGGTGGGCAATTTAACCAGATTAGGTCACTTCATTCATTAAGTCCCAAAGATTTTGGTTGACTTGGATTGATTTGTTTTTTAGGTGGCTGTGGAGGGTAAGCTTTGGGGCGTAAAATTTTTTTATGAATATGGGTTCAGAACTACTCAAAATTGGTTGGCTTGAATGTAAATTGGCCGGCTTGGATTTGGATTGCTAGATTTTGCTACTTATTCATTGAGGACACAATCTGAGGGGTGAAGGCAGATAAAATCCCCACTCAAATGCTGTTAGTGTGTCTGTTGAGTAGTTGACTGGACCTAATCGTTGGATATTCAATAGGGAAATAATAATGTTAACATGCTTAATTATTATGGATCAAATTGGATATCAGTAATTATGGATCAGGAATATCCTAAGCTTATGCAAAGCTTGGGATCCTCGTCCTAGCTATTCAACTTAATAATAATCAACTATGATGACATGGGCCCAGGGACTTTGTTGGTTAAGTCAGACTTAATAATAATAGTTGAATTGATGGCTCAGGCCATGTGGGCTTTGTTGGTCTATGTCAAAATTAGTTTTTAATGTCGATTGAGTTTTTGATCAAATTAATTACTAATGAGTGGTACAAAGAGCCTTGGTATATGCTGTCAATTGCTTGAGAAGAGCATCGGTTCAGCTATTTGCAGATGCATCAGAAACGCTGTTTTGAGAATTACAAATTTGCACTGACCCATAGGCCATGTGAGATGCCCCAAGTTGAAAGGATTGTAGACCTCAGATGAACTATTACGTTTTTCTCTTGCCAAGTGCTATTGAGAATGAGGCGTCATGGGTAAGATGTGTCAAATATTGAACCCTATAATTTATCTCCAAGTTGATACTAATAAAGTACATCAAGTATTACCACAAGTTCATAGTTTAATCTATAAGCCTTTTTGTGTTTAATACTTTATGTTGTATTAAGTCAAAAATTTACTTGGGATCAGAAGGATCAGGGTAGTGTGCCAAAGTCCAATTAATGACTGAAGAATACAGCTTTTAAAGTGTTATTATCAAGGGGCTATATCTTAATTACTGTCAACATCTGGTCTATTGCCCCATATAATAGATGCTCAAAACTCCAGTTTACCACAGAAGAAGAACCAGCCATCCAAATAGGCCAAAGTCTTCAACAAGTGGTGCTCATGGCTGGGAATGCAGATGGTGACCATGCTGGGCAGGGGAGAAATCTTATCAATTATTCAGAACCATTACCGGGCTTAACTGGGAATACTGAAAAATGTGTCCCAGATTAATTGGAATGATGTACCCGTTATTACCTACCCCAACAAACCCATTTCACCTGAAGAGCTGAAATGTCTTGAACATCAGTTGTTAAGAGGGTATCAATTGGGACAAGGGCCTGTGGACAATAGTAGCAATCCTTTTTTATTGCCAATGACAGCAAGATGTGTTGTGGATGAGATATCTAGCTCATCATCAATTGAGTATAACTCAAATTAAAACAATTTAATTTGTATAGAGAATGTCGCCCAATATTTAATTGAAATGTGTATATCCCACCTCCAGAAATTCTTAGATGACAATTGCCCGCCATCACACGGCCATTACCAAGTTGGTAAACTTATCATGCAACTCGATCCATGTGGGCCAAATCTTGAATGAGCAATTAAAAGCTAACTTCTCTGAGGTCCATTATAGTTTGGAGGCGAATTATAATCTAGCCAATTTGGTATGTTAATCAGGTAGCAGAATTAGTACAAGGGCTAAATGACAGATTGCATCCCATCTTTGACAACTTCTTGGAGGAAAGAGAAATTACAAAATCTTGGGTTAGCAATATCACTCAGAATTCCATTAATGCTTCAGAGTTCATGAGACTTAATCACAAAACCCAAGAGGCACAATTAAACCATAACGATGAATTTTGTGACCAGCATCAATGACTGAGCGCCCAATTTTCACAGATGAATGGTGATTAAACAGAAAAAATTAACTACAGGCACACAAAATCTAAAGGCCAACAGGCTTAGAATAAAAAATTCTCAACTCAATGGATTTTTTTGATTGGCAGATCAATAATCATAAAGAATATGTTACCACTATTAATGAGTCAAACAATATTTTTCACAGTGAAGTAAATCATTGCAAGAAGGCAAATAAGGAAAAGGACCAAATGATTCCCATCTTGCAACTACAAACGACTAGCTTGAATGAGGAAATTGCGAAATTAAAGTTAAAAAATCGAAATTGTGTCAATTTGGAAAGTGAAATCAACAATCAAATTTGAGCTTTGGATGATGGGTGTTGCCAGTGTGCCACAAACCAATTGACTGAACACTCGTCCAAATATTTTGAGGATGAAGCTTTACAAGTAGCTACTGAAACAGATGCTGGGCCAATTTGAAACATGCCTAGCAATATAGTTGCTTTGGCCAACCCCAACACCTCAACCCATGGTGCAGTGCCTCACCGCCCTAGTACGCCTGGCTCAAGCCAAGAAAGAAGTAAATGTGATAACAATGGATGGGAAAATAATAATTACATACCAGCAAACCTTCCTGCTTTTGACAAAAAATGGATGTATAACCACATTTGTCAAGCGCTTTGAAATGGCCGTGTATGGGGCCAGTGACCATAACAAATCGGCCACTATTATCAACTGCTTGGATTAGTGGAGTATTAAGTTGATTATGCCTAACATTGATGAAAACCCAACCTATGCCAAAGTCAAAGAGGCTGTGCTTTGTGAATTTGGAAGTCCAGAACGAATGTCAACTAGAAAATCTAAGTTATAAATATTTTCTTTAAGAAAGATGAAGAAATTGATGAATATGTGGATTGATTCTATCACAAAGCTCAAGTTCTCTTAGGCGCAAAAGCTATGGTCAATTTTGACGCTAAGATTGCACTACAACATGCAGTACAACCTTACCATAATTTGCCAAACACATTATTGCCTGATTTTGTGCAAAGCCTTGCAACATCTGAATTGGTTGATTATTTGCGCAAATGTTCACAAAATTACGGCCCTCATAATACCAGGTTAGATCATGACCTGCTGCCTCTGCTCGAAAACCTTTAAAACCAATAAGAATATTGACAGTAATCCGCCTGTGAGAACTGAGCAAACCTCCGGTACAATGGCCCTATGCCCAATGAATGAGATTACTTGCTATAACTGCAATTGTAAAGGACACTTTGCTTCCCAATTCTGTCAGCATAATGTCAATGTAGTCCTTCCCAATAACGCGCAGGAGGAGAATGAAAGAACAAGCACAATAGATGCGGGACGCTCTATTGTGGTGAAAACACCAGAGACACCTTATCAACAAGAATATGCAGGCCATGGGGCCTTGTTTAACAATGAAACGAATTCTATTTTAGTATCAAATGAAGATTCTTCGAATATAAATGAGGTAACTCGCTCTCATAGTAAGGTTGTCATACCTGAAGCCTCTGAAGTAGTCACTAAACGTATGTGCAACCATACTTGAGAATATTCCAGCCAAAGGGCTGAGCAATGCAGCAGATATTCCAAGTTTGAAAGGGGTGAATATAGCTATACCAATTAAAACATTCATCAATGAATGTCCTAGTATTGAAAATACTCTGAAGCACACTTTTATCTCCTGGATTTTTCACATATTCACTTAGTAAACTCTATTGTTTCTTATGACTCTGAGTGAACTTATGTGGACATTCAGGTCAAGAAGATCAAAGTTGTAGCTATTGGTAATAGCAGAGCACCTTTAAAGGTTGTTTCCATGAATTTGATAAAGAAATTTTAATTTCTCGGATATTGACCACTATGGAATATGGGACGGCGGGCCTCAACAGTACTAAGAATGAAAGAGCTTACAGCGCCTTGCCACGGTAATTTGGAGCTTTGGTAGTAGCCACGCCTGCAATAGTGCTTTCAAATGCCAATTATGACATATTAATTGGAACTGGTTTTTTAAGGACCTATGAGATCTAATGGGTTTTAAAGAAAACATCTTGACAATATTGGGCCAATCACTTCCAATTTACTACTCTCATGACAATACAAAGCCCACTAGCCATTGCAGAAACTTTATCAATATATTTTATGCCAATAAACCATAGGATATATTCAGCGGGGAATTTGAAGCGCCCCATGCCAATCGCCATAAAAAAAATCAAGGAATACCTCTACAAGTGAATAAGGATGTGACAATAGCTCCAGGCCATCAACTGGTTATGAGCACTGGGACCACACTGGATATTCTGGAAGGACTATACAGGGAGGTTGTATCCCCATGGAATCATTATCAAATGGAACCTAGTGTGGTGTCTGGAATACTTATACCAGGGCATGGGGAAATTGATGTCCTATTAGCAAATTTGACCAGACGAAGTATTAAGGTCAAGAAATATCAATTAGTTGCATTTATGCATCTGTTTCTGAGGGATGAGTTGAAATCAGATGTTGAATTTGGTGACTTATCCAAGTTTGGTTTACAAACTAAAAGCCTTGGGGAACATACTGTAATTGCTTGAGAATTGTTTACTGTACTATCAAAACAACAGAATGATGAAGCACTGGAGTTGTTTGAACAATACTCCAAATTTTCTTTCCAAAGATGGCCAAGCCTTAGGTTGTGCAATAGGAGTACAGCATTTTTTTGACACTGGTGACCATGTGCCTATTAGAATGAGGCCAATCCGGCGCCCAAGGGTTAGCGATGAAATAGTCATAGAAGAGCTAGACAAATTGCTGAAAAATGGAATGATCGTGCCTTCTAAAAGCCTGTGGGCCAGCCCCATTTTAATCATAAAGAAAAAAATGGCAGCAATTGAGTTGTAATTAATTATCAACGCCTCAATGCCATCATGAAAAAGGATTTATATTCGTTGCCCAAAATGATGATGCTCTGGACCATCTGGGAGGGGCAAAGTATTTAATTATAATGAATCTTATCTCATGATATTGGCAAAATGAACTGCCTTGTGAGGAGCAGGAAAAGTGCGTGATGATTGCTTCTCAAGGGCTGTTCCAACCAACGTGCATGCCACAGGGACTGTGCAATGCTCCAGCAACTTTTCAGCGCACAATGGACACAATTTTGGGGGACCTTAAATTATCCTGCGCACTGGTGTACCTGAATAATATCAATTTCTTTTGGTGAAAGGTTTCCAAACATCTGGAGCACCTTGAACAAGTGTTTGAATGGCTGTTGAAGGCCACTCTGAAGATAAAACCTAGAAAATGTCAAATCTTTAAAGAATAATTGGAATACCTCGGGTTCATCATTGATTCTAAGGGCTTGCAGCCTCAACCTCAAAAGGTGGAGGCAAATAACAAAATGCAACCTCTGATGAGTATGAGTGATAATCAAGTATTTTTAGGCATGGTAGGATACTATTGAAGATTTGTAGAAGAGTTCACGAGGATTGCTGAGCCCCTATTCCATTTACAACAAGAAGGAGTTCATTTTTGCTGGTCAGATGAGTGACAACAAGTTCTTTGAGGCTTTGAAAACCAAAATGAGCATGGCGCCAGTCCTCTGATATCCAAATTTCAGCAGGCCTTTTATCATACAGACTGAAGCCTCATGATTGCGATTAGTGGTGTGCTATCTCAGATTGGGGATGATGGCAAGGAGCATCCGGTTGCTTATTGCAGCAGGACGCTGAATAAGCATGAGCATAAATATACAGTGACTGAGCGAGAATGTTTGGCTGTCATCTACGCTTGTAAAAAATTTTGAGTTTACAATCATTGCACCAAGTTTCAAGTAGTGATGGATCATAGCTCATTACTATGGCTCCACAATCTCAAGGAACCTGATGGAAGATTAGCCCGCTGGGCTCTGAAAATACAAGCGCACAATTATGAAATTATTCATGAGCTTGTGTCCCATCAAAATGCAGACAGACTATCGTGACTTTCTATTGTTGCTGTCCTGAGCAGTTTGTCCAATGAGCTTCATGAAAAAATGATTACTTTAAAGTATGGGGATGAGCCACCTGAAGTACAAAAGGCGATCAAAAAAAGCATTAACTGACACCAAATATCAGAATGGAGTTTTATACAAGCTCAAGTCCAAGGGGCAGCATTAAATTTTCCCATAACCTTCCAACTGAATGAAGAGTATTACACAAGCACACAAGGCTGTTGGGCACGGGGAATTGACCATAATGCTAGAATTAATTTGATTAAGTTACTATTGTGATCTCTATGCAATTTGATATCCAGGATGTACTTGATAAATGTCATTCATGCCAAATGGCAAAGCCTATGAAGTCAGATGTGAAATATCATTTGATCAAACTGACTGGTCTTGGAATACCATGTCAATTGATGTTGTTGGTCCTTTGCCTGTGAGTAGCCTAGGCAACAAATACATGATTGTTGCTATTGACCATCTAATGAAATGGGTGAAAGCAAAAGCAATTTGAGATGTTAGGGCTTAACTACTGCCAAATTCATTATGGATAATATTATTTATAAGCATGGATGCCCCAGAAGATATTGACAGATAATGGCAAAAATTTTACTGCCCAGATGGTACAATGATTAAATGAGTTAATGTTTATCAAAGGAGTGTTGTCAACACTGTACCATCCTGAGACTAATGGTATGATAGAACGAGTGAATGGCACTTTAGTCAGCATATTACGCAAAAACCCAGCCTTGGCTCCTTTGCAATGGGCTACTTCCATTAGTGCTACCATGTTTGTGTACAATATCAAACACCGCAGCAGCAAAGGCCAGTCTCCATTTCAACTTCTATATGGTAGACAGCCCTCTCTGCCTCCATTATTATATTCAGTACTCAGTTCAACTGAAGCGATTAGCCCAAATAATTATGTTGAGCAACTAGCGAAGACTCCAATCAAGCTTCAATATGAAGCTTATCAAAACATGATTAGTTGAAAAACTAGTCAGATGAGCTATTATGACACTATATGAGCTATGGTGAATAAGTTCAAAGAAGGAGACTTAGTAGTATATTGTGACACTCATAGCTCAGGCCACACGCATAAGCTGGCCTCGCTTTGGAAAGGTCCATTTATTATATTGGAGAAAATGTCCAAAGATGTATATACCATAAGTTCAAGGTTGCTGGGTTGTGAATCAAGTATACTCTAAATCCTTTTGTCCGTATGATAAGGAATAATAATATTAAAAGAAAGAAATAAAAGAAAAAATAAATATAATAATAATAAAAGATAAAAAAGGAAAAAAATAATTAAAAACATAAGGATTTAATTAAGAGATTTAATGCCTCGTTGTCACTGGAACTAGGTAACCCTTCTTTGGGAGGGAGAGGAGAGTGTGATCTAACTGGGGAGGCCTGTAGCAGAATCAGAAAATGCAAATCTCATACAAGTCTCAAGTATCCAGACCCTGTTGGAGATGCACTAAACCCAAAAAGGTTTGGAACCAGGCACACTGGCCAAGGTAGTCTAGGAAAGGACATCAAACTAAAGGGAAAGACCATTGGAAGGGACTTTGGAACAGGCGAGAAAGGTTCAACTTGGGAGTAAATGCTGCAAAAAGGAAGAGACAGTCGGCAAGAAGGCTTTCAAGGCAGAGGTAAACTGAGGGAGAAACACTTTCACGTGAAACCTTTGCAAATGGGCCTCATCTAAAACCCTGAGCATGTCAGGCATGGTTTTGGTGGGAAGTGAGGAAGGAGGAAGCGAGCGTTTCATACCCAGAAGAGCCATCTGGGGGACTTACTTTTTGGGAAGCCCTTTCTATAATCTTTTTCAAAGGGCTTAGTATAACACCAGGATGCGCCAATCTTTTAAAATCAGAGTTTTAAGGACCAACGGGATGTTTAAATCAGTATGTACTGAAGCGGGTTAACACCAAAGCCTAGAAACTGAGTTAGCAAAAAAGCAAATTATTGGCTTCTAAAGAATCATATGTGGCAACCTCAGGCCCATTAGCAAGTGTGGATGACAAGTAGGCATTTATGAGTTCTGACATTGACTGGATCTTATAAACCCAATGAAGCCACACTGCCCACATGTAAGGAGGAAACAAGATTGTTGGAAGGGAAGACAGAAAAAATGGAAAACAAGAAGTCAGGAAGGAGATCACCATCTGAAGCAAATTGATGCCAGATAAGGGTTTCTTGGGGCTGACCAGCTTCAGAAGCCCAAAGAGTTAAAGAGAGAGTCAAAGGAGGATCCTGATTGACCCATTGGGATGTCTGCTGGACAGTACTCAAAGCCAAGGGGGCCTTCTCAGGTTCATCAATGATTGGTGAAGTCACAGCGGGAAGCAAAGCTGAACTCTCAGGCAACATGGAAGCGTAGCTGGTTGATCCATCTTGAGAAATCGTGGGCAACACACCTGAGTTGACCATAGTGCACCGCATGGACTTGCTCTGTCTTAAGAAGACTCATCTGTTTGAGGCTGAAAGGCTATAAATATAGTGTTCATACTTTAAAGATTGTGAATAGTTAGACAAAGTGACCCAGAAAGAAGGGTACCCACCGCATTTATCCAGTCAAGGTGGGGGAAGTGTTGCGTAGTTGACTGGGCTTAATCGTTGGATATTCAATAGGGCATAATAATGTTAAAATGCTTAATTTATTATGGATCATATTTAATATCAGTAATTGTTGATCAGGAATATCCTAAGCTTATGCAAAGCTTGGGATCCGCGGCCTAGCGATTTGACTTAATAATATTCAGCTATGATGACATGGTCCCAGGGGCTTTGTTGGTTAAGTCATACTTAATAATAATAGTTGACTTGATGGCTCAGGCCATGTGGGCTTTGTTGGTCTATGTCAAAATTAGCTTTTAATATCAATTGAGTTTTTGATCAAATTAATTACTAATTAGTGGTACAAATAGCCTTGATATGTGCTGCCAATTGCTTGAGAGGAGCATCGGTCCAGCTATTTGCAGATGCATCAGAAACGCTGTATTGAGAATTACAAATTTGACACTGACCCTGAGGCCATGTGAGATGCCCCTGAGTTGAAAGAAAAGTAGACCTCAGATGAACTACTACGTTTTTTCTCTAGCCAAGTGCCATTGAGAATGAGGCATCATGGATAAGATGTGGCAAACATTGAACATTATAAATTATCTCCAAGTTTATACTAATAAAGTACAATCATATATTACCACAAGTTCATAGTTTAATCTATAAGCCTTTTTGTGTTTAATACTTTATGTTTATTAAGTCAAAAATTTACTTGGGATCAGAAGGATCAGGGTAGTGTGCCAAAGTCCAATTAATGACTGAAGAATACAGCTTTTAAAGTGTTATTATCAAGGAGTTATATCTTAATTACTGTCAACCTCTAGTCTATTGCTCCTTATAATAGATGCTCAAAACTCCAGTTTGCCACAGAAGAAGAACTATTCATCCAAAGTAGGCCAAAATCTTCAACGGTGCCTCATGGGTGGGGTTGGCTGTTTTTGCAGGGTTTGAATTGTATTGACATGCCTTTTTGGTATAGTTCAATTCATGGCAGAGGGGGAAAACTGTGTGGCCATTGTCATTGCAAGCCCAAAAGAAATGGTCAGGTAAGGATGGGTTTTAGGCATGCGGTGGGATGTGCTGGGCCATGTTCAGCAGGTGAGGGGTAATGGTGGCCATTTCCCAAGGTGCTGCAATGCGCTCACACCACTTGGAGCAATGAATTAGAGGATGGGATCTTTTCTATAAGTGGCCATCACTGACATCAACTCCTCATAAAGTGTTTTAGGGGGAAGGTGTGAGGGGAGGTTTGCAAAGGTCACCACAAGTATGGTATCATCTGGGCGACATGTTCAGGTGGTGGTAATGGGGATGTTTTTGTATATTAAGGGCGTAGCTGCTGCAGTGGTTGAGTCCTCTTCGGTGGGGAAGCCTATATCAAAATATCCCTTGTAGAGCGGAAGATTATAAGTCCTGCTGGTACAAAGATGGCAGTTGACAGCTCGGTTTTCGCTTTGTCAGCATATGGGAAGAGACGTCTGTACCTGACATGGAGGCAAAAGAGGATAGTGGATTGAGGTAGGGCTAAGGGATGGGGCGGGTTGGGCGGACTTGTGCAAGGTGGAGTGCTAAGTCCCTTGGAGGGACGTCGCTGATTTTATTAATGCTTTCCTTGTATAACTAAATAAATCCAGCTAAATTTTTTGCCAGGAGTGAACTTATTATTGAAGTATGGGACTAAAGTTTATATTTTCTTCAGATTCATTTTTGCAGGAAGGTTTAAATCCATTGATAATGTGATGGTGCTGTTAGTGAATTTCCTGAAGAAGGTAGCATTTAAGGTGAGGAAGATACTGAAATGCATATTATCCACATCTTATCTCAAGTGATAAACACAGTCAATGTGGCTTTCCAGATTAGTGTAAATATTATCAAAGCTTTATATAGTTTCTTCATTCACCCTTTTTAATAAATTCTTATCTCTTTATACTGATTTAAGGAAACCTCTCTGATCCTTTTTTCTCTGGAGAAGATCTGCCTCTTCCCAGCTCACTCATCGCATGTGCTACTTGCTTCTTCAACTCTTTAAACAACTTGTAATTACTCTCCATCTCTATATCTCTTTGAAGTCCCTCACCATGGTACTCCTCCATGGTATTATAATATAACACTACACACTTGCTTGGTGGTGCTTCCTTTAGTGAACATCATTTATTGCTAAACTGGACCACACGCTCAAGAGTGCCAATTATAAGGGATGAGTCATACTCAAAAAGATATTCATGTGATCATAGGGTTAATAACTAGGCAATCTAGATAATCTTGCTCTCTGGTATGTGAGACTTTTACCAATGTTTCAATCGCGTCCAAATTGTGTAAAACCCTAGTAAGAATCTTGACAATGGCTGTTCCAAAGCACACCAGAACTCCTTTTAGCAACTTTTTATAACAACCAGGCTATTTTCAGACCTTTGACAGTAGTTCTTCTGATAATTGACGTTATTGGAACCAGATCAAACAACAATAAAAGCTGACACCTTAAAAGAAGTTTTATTTTAAGAATATATGACAGTATGTAATGCGTTTATGAAATTAAATAAATATAAATAGGACATGGTTTATAACAATTTAGAATCTTAGAAAAGGCGATATTTCATTTGTATCTTAGTTTTATAGTTGGAAGAGTCCAAATCCAGATTCTTGCTGCTCATTAGTTGTCTTCAAAAATTGCAATATGGAATATCTATTTGTCTTAATTTACTAGTGCTTGTTTTGAGAATAAACTATAAGCCTGTGCCTATAGTGCTCATATGGCCCTAATGGTTGCTGTTGTACTTCAACCTTTTTAATATAATTTTTAGAGTCGATTGTTTCCCAAAATGGTAATATTCTCACTACTTTGAGTCATCCAAATAAGGAACCCTTTTTGGATGGGATTTTTGAAAATTTGTAAATCATCAGTGAGAGAGCTAAAATGTATAAAGGGTTTATTTCATAAAGCCATCTGTGTCATCAGGTGCTTTTAACCTTAACTTGTACTGATAATGGTGCATCCTCTAGCGTCATATTCCAGATGTTAGTTTATTTAGGCGCAGGTGTATATAAAAACTTTGCTATCAGGAACTTTAATAATCTTAACGCCTATCAAAAGGTCTCATTATTTGTAAAATAATTTTCTCATTGGCTGTATTAGGAACTTTTAATTGCTGTGCAGGCTAACTTTAGTATTAGTACCATTAATACTAATAATAACAGATTTCTAAAATTGGGGTAATATTAAGGGGCCTTTCCATATGGCGAGAAATAACCCCTCAGTTGATTTTTTTCTCAACATTACCTTTATGAAGAAGCAGTTAGAGTTCAGGGACGTGAGATCATTCCCCAGGAAATAAAGTCAAAGGGAAGAAAGATCCTTATAATAATGGATATGGACCAATGTTACAAAATATATGATTTTTAAGAGTTTCTAAGACCGGTCAGTTATTATAGGAAATCTATCTATAATATTTCAAGGTTTGCCGCGCTAATGATGTACATGTTGACAAAGGATACCAGACATGAGAGAATATTTAATAAGAGAAGGCTTTTTGTAAGGAAATAAGATTAGCAGAAGCACCAAAGTTGATCATATCTACTTTAGCAAAATCATTTTAACTGTATAATGATGCCAGCAATATCGGGCTTTTGCTATATTTTTAAAATTGAGTGAATAAGGATAGAACACTCATAGAATACTGTTCTAAGGCATTTTTTGAGAGACAAATAATTACAAAGTAAAAAAAGAGAGTGCCTGGCATATTTTAAAAAGTAAACAATTTTGACCCTATATGTATGAAGTGCATTAGATTTGGTGATGGTTCACACGTCAGTCCACTTACTTATTAATAAGGATACCAATGAGATACTTGCTAGAAGGGCAGTTTATGTAAAAGAGACTGCATATAAAGTTTAGTCTGTCCTGCCTGTTGGGATGCAGAAGCACCCAAAAGGCAAGACAGAATGCTAGAGGCGTTTTCACTCAAACGACGTTGACTTGGGTGAGAAGGTGTGTGGTGATTGAGCGCTGGTGAGCTGCAAGTGAAAAAGGAACCTTACTAGGAACCAGGCTGTTGCAACTCCAAACCCTATAGGCCTTGTTGCAGGGAGTTGTGCGATCAGGTTAGCAGTTTTGGTACCCTCCATAGGAGAGTTAAGAACAAAAACAGAGGTGAGGGGGCGGATACTCACTTGGATTATAGATTTATGGACCTACATAATTCTGATATCCTGCTGGTGGATGCCCTCGACAATAGGGTTCAATTCCAAAAATTTCTTACATAATATGCCCAGTTGACTGCGATAGGAGCTATCATTACTATCATGACTAGTATTTCCCAGCAAATGTAGGGCATAAAGGGCCACATTGTTAGTGTCAAAGGGAGCTCAGCAAGGAAAAAATTTGAGATAGATCAAAAATCGGAAACTTGGTGATATTTTTAATGAAAAGTAAATTAAAGAAAATTGACCATCAATTTCATCAGTGTGTTATTACTGCTTAAATTGATGATTAATTTGGGAAATAGCTTATTAAAGCATGGAATTGGGGCCCTCAAAATTTGACCTAACATGGCAAACTTTAAAGGGAGGGGAAAAACGAATATAATCTAAACTGACTTTGAAATAGTTGGTGGCGGGCTGAGTTGCTGTTGCTTTGACTTTTAAGCCCAACTTGCAGTTTCACTGAATTTTCAATGGTTAACGCAGTAGCATTTTTACCAACAGGAAACAGGAATCTCCCAAGGCTACCTTATGTAGGGGAAGTCCAAAATGGTTGGAAACAGGTCTGGGATACCCAACCCACCCACAACCTGTCTCTTTGGCATCCGTTAGGCCAACCTAGATGCATCAAATGACGATGCTGATTTTTGAGGGGAGGGTTTTGAGCTATTGGTGACTTTTAACAAAGATCCAACTCCATTGGTGAGTTCTGCTGAAGTTTTAGTATTTGACACATTTATCTTAGGAGGTAAATGCCCATTGGGCTCTGTCCCTAATGTTTCAAGGGTACTTCTTAAATTGGCAACAACATTTCCCAATGGCTTGAAGCCATTGGCAAGCTTTATCAAGGATTCGACACTAAAACATTCTACCTATGAGGTACACATCTGTTGGGCTTTGCCTCGATGTTTTTGAAGCAGGTTCCAAACTGACAACAATGTTTCCAAATGACCCAATGCCATTGGCAAATTTTAACAATGATTTGATACTTAATTCATTATCTACTGAAATTGTGAGCCCATTGGGCTATGTTACCAAGGGTTTAAGGCTTCTGGACCTTGATTTGAGGGCTCAGTGCCATCAACTTCATAAGAACCTTTCAGCCTATGGGGTGGCGGCTTCCAATTATGTTGCAACAAAATCCTCAATTTGCCCTACTAATTCAGTGAGGCAATTGTGAGGACAGGAGGTGGAATCTTTCAGAGGGAGGGCTGTTACACAACGCTCATCTACCACTTGGGTGAGATCACCCTGTGAGACGAGAGGGACAGCTACCCTCTTCAGACCCTTTTAAGTGGTAGATGGGAACACCGCCTGGTCTAGGAAGAGGAGAAGCTCCCTCAGACTTACAGTTTATCTCTAAGGATATGATTTGATATAATTTAAAAGGCAGAAAATAAATATCACACCGCCTTTAGACTGTCTCACTGCCTGTTTTCTACCTTTAAAACATGAGAGCAATCAATTGTATGACCTGATTAGGCTACCATAAGTAAAAACATGATGTAACCGATGAAATAAAAATTGTCTTGAGAAAATGCTCCAAAGATACCCAGCGTATTGATGGGACTTTCAATAAAAGATCAATGAGAAGTGATACTCTAAATCTGGCCCAGATTTCAAAGAACTAATTTTAGAAGCCCTCAGCATGTTATGCAAAACCATATCCAAAAAATGGCTTACCTGAAAGCCTAGGTTTACTGGGAGTCAAAGTAAGAATGATTACATTAAGCCTCTGAATTATGTGTACCCTGAGTGAGTTTTGGACACATCATGAGGTAATATGATTATCAAATATTCCACCAAAATCTCATTTCTACAATGTATCCATAGAGGTGATAGAGTTGCTTCATACTCCTCAAATGTAACTAGTTATTATCATAGGAAATTAAATATTTCACCAGATGGATTGAAGCATCAGCAAACAGGAGTTACACTGCTGGATTACCTACAAGATCCTCATAACAGGTTGTAACTAGACAGAAATACTCTCAAGTCTTGCTATTAGACATAGTTTGAGCTTTACTATGATGTAGTATGTAAGTTCATATATCTGGTAAGAGTGAGGCAATTAAACACCACCCCCTACACATATTTATCAAATTGAAGCGTTTAACATGTGGATGTTCACTAGGAGGAATACTATAGAATAGACTAAAAATTATAAATTAAAGTGGGGCCAAATATATTCATCTGAGTTACAAGCTTACCTACTTAGACATCACCTTTTTATTGGCATTTCTTCATTTAAGCCTTTGTATGGAAAAAAGCTGCCCTACCAACCTTTTCTAGCCTCTTTTATTACCTCAGGACTCAAAAACCTAATCCTAGAGTCTATCAACAAGAATAAGTCAACAAAAATTGGTCAAATTTAGCTGGAAGCAACCAAGTGTATTTGAGTTTACCATAACTTTTAGTTAAGCAGAGAGTCAATTATAAGCTAGACTACCAGAAAAAACCATAAGAAGCAAAGTTTATTCTACAATGTATGAGGAAGCCAACCTGAGCAGTTGCAAGCCTTCTGGACTGTCCCTGAAACCTTTGTGGATAATATAGGAGCCGAATAATACATCAGAAATGATGAAGCCAATTTATTGTTTAATATAGTACAGGCCTAGAACATTTGGTCCTCCCAACGGCCTTTCTTGTAAAAAAAGTGTTGTGGATGAAGCCACAAATATATCAGAAGTTAATTTCTTGCCCTCAGGAAGGAACCTCTCCAACTACCAACAACATCATATATAATAATCAGGTTTAAGGTGTGAAGAGAGCTATAAAAATCTTTTTATAGACCTCTTGACTAAACAAATAATAAAAATTATCAAGATTATATCAGCCAAAAATTTTACATGCAATTTATGGGGTCATCATAGGCCTGAAGATGACTATAAATTTTAGGCTCCTTTTATACCTTTATTGGAGAAATAAGATTTGTAAACACCTTATGATGAAGAAATTCTAGCTTATGCTAATAATGATAAAGGAATTATCAAAGACCTGTATGATATTAATTTCCCCAGCTGAACTGTCAATGTGAACATTACCAAACTAGTTAAAAAGCCATTTTTCAATGCTGTTTGAACATTGATATAGATTTTTTTAGATGGCTCTACCACCTGAACCCAGAGTTACAAGATCAAAAAAGAGAAATATATCAAATAATGAAAACAATGTTTTAATCACTGGTTAAGAAGCGGGTATTAAAAAAGAGAATACCTAACATCTTGTTTTATGTATTTCCAGAGTGAGATGAAGCTCACATATACAAGAATTTAGCCAATTGGAGACCTAAACTAGAGTGATAGTTTATAATAACCTCAAAGGAAGTTCCTGATGAACTAAAATTTATCGTCAATACCACATTTCTTTACTTTTCAATTGTTATCTTTTGGTTATTTTAATTTTTTTAAACTTTGTTTTTACTTTAAACAAATAAGTTTTATACCCCAAAAATCACACGTTTAATTTTTGCCATACTTGTTCTTGGAAAAAAGTGAATAGATCTCCAGTGAACAGTCTAGAATCATAATAAAGCAGAAGATACTTTCTCTAGTTTATTTCTGTTTAAAAGGACACTAGAATAGAAGATAACTTAGGAACTAATAACACTAAGGGATATGTTGGTCAAAGTACTTGTTGGATCATGTTCAGGAGACCAACTTGCCAAATTTATGCTGAGAAGTCAAAAGAGCTTTTAGAAAATATCACCTTCAGGGCAAACAACAACTATATTAAGTAACACTAGATACATTGGTCAACTAAAGAAGTTTATCCAACTAGTATTGTATTAAAATATCTATTGATCAAAACAAAAGTTTAATTGTATAATTTTGTGTACACTATAACCCCTAATTAGCAAAATAGCCATCCAGTTAAGTGAGAAAAGGCATAGGCGTTAAGGTAAACCAATGAGACCATGCATGCAATGACTTGTAAGAGGATGTCCACAATATGAGCTACTACCTCAAGTAGTTGATAGTGGGATTCAATAATATACTAGTGGCCTCAAACCAGCGTTCAACCATATGGCGAGTTTGCACAGGGTAAAATGGACAATTACTGGTGCCTAGATTATCTTTTAAGGATTGCCCAGTGTGTGTTGATCCTAAATCAGATATCAGTTAAAAATATTTTCAGTGCACCAAGGTCAGGAATTACTGGTGAACAATGAGGTTATTACTGTCCATAAACAATCCCCATATCTACACCCATCAAAAAACTTATTGTTTGAAAAGATACTAAAGAGGCACTCATTTCACCTCTGAGTCTTTTTTACCATACTGTATTTGGGTAAATTCTAAGATTATCTGGCCATGAAATTAAGTCACAAGCTCCCCATTACAAGGAGCTGATATTAAAAACAATTAGGACATTCTTCAATTAGCTTACAAGGATCTCAAAATCCTTACGCCTCATTATAAGGTATTATAAAGCCATATGTCTGGCAATTGCCGTTGAGACTATTGTCTACTAAAATTAGGCATACAACCAATTTTAAGTCAAATATCCTAAAAAGCCAATAGTATAACCATGGCTATTGAGATATTTGCTGATCAGGAATAATTTAATGGTGATAGATGACAAGTGGCACCCCTCCCTGGTTAATTTTCATATTTACCCAAAGCTCTGGATTTTGTCATTTACTTTTAGTGTTTTTTTTAATTTAAATAATGTTATGGAGTTTTAGTAAATAAGTAACTAACTGGGCGTTTGCACATACCCATAAGTAAAAGCTAATAATAAGCACCAAATTATAATGTGTCAAAACTCTTTCAGATAAAAACCTAATAAATTATGCCTCCCCTCCTATAGTTATTTACTTTATAATTATTTGGTAGTAACATAAAGCTTAAAAAAGGAAGATGAGGTAATTGTCATCTGGGATGGTCTCTGATACTGCTGAATCATTTTTAATGTCTTTTGAAATATTTATGGTGTGAATCTTGGAGACAAGAAGGAAGTAAGAAAGGCCAAAGAGGTCAAGTTAGATGCCATCCCTGATCTCAGATATACCTTGTATCAGCACAGGGTATGATAGAACCAGAGACAGTTAAGGAAAAGCTGGGATGTAAGTGCGGGTGTCTATGCACCTCTATCATCAGCTCCAGAATGTAAGGTGACACTCTGCCTTTGTGATTTTACTCATGAAAGATGAGAGAGGAGTTTTATGTTACTAATAAAGGTGAGAGTGTGTGTGAGGGTTTCTTTGTATGGTTTAAGTTGTTACTAATAGCAGGTTGCACAGAGGATTCCTACATAACCTCTCTTTCAGTTAAGTCCATAAGGTAGCTTTTTTAAAAGGTTTACTTTAGAAAAATAGTTATCTACGATCTAAATTGTAAAATTAAACATTTCTTATAAACATATATAGTATAATATAAAGAAAAACAAGTAACCCACCACCTTAACATTCTCAGGATGCTGGGTATTATGCTGTGCTAAAGAAGGTGGTTACTACTCTGTGTTTAATGGTTACGATGCAAAAATCAACCTCAATAGTGACAGGAATTATTGCCTCGATTGAATCTTCCCATTAATAATATTTTTAAAATTTCCGCACTATTTTGACCAGTATGGTAATGTTCTGATTGTCAAATTTGTTTTGACAACTTCAATTCTGTGACAGGTTTAATCCCCATTTTTGACCTTTTATTTTCAACTTTTTTCCCAATTTAGCTTAAAATAAGTTTTTTCTCACCTAGGGTTGACCTAGGATTCAATTTTTTCCATCTGCAATGGCTTCTATTTGGACCACATGTTTGGTGTGAGGATAAGTAACTATTGTGTTAATCTTTCCTAAAATTTCCTAAATTTCACATAGTTGTCTGAATTTTCCATATAATACTTTTTAAATTAAAAAGTTATAGTGTATTTGAACTTGAGGATAGTTAATGGAAGGAATATGGGAAGCAGAGAGGAGTAGCAGCTACCCATCTTTCATCTATGGTGTCCCCTAGGTCATAAATCTGAGTAAGAGGTAGATCCTAAGGGTATGAGCTCTTCTTAAACTTAAAAGAATGCATTACCTGGTCCAGCTTGATAGAGGGAACTAAGGGACATATATCACTTTTTTAAAAGGATAGAGTCGATCATTTCTCAAGAACTTTCACTAAAAATAAATTTTTGGGAAGTTGGCAACTTAATTGTTGCAGTGGTCAATATCTTGGGTTGCGAAAGTGATGGTGCCTTAGGGTTGGCCTTGTAAAGCTCTGCAAGAAAATCCTGAAAGTTTATACAATTTTTGAAATAAACCAACTGTCTTTATAAGATTGATACAAATTCCAAAATACTGTATATTTCATATTGCTATGACTGTGCATTTAAAATCTGCTCAACTTCAAATTCTGGTGGTCTCCCATCATGATAAGCTCTACTTCAGCAGTCTTTATCCATAAAGGGGGACAAGGAGAAAGCGTGAAAGTGTTTGTAAATTTTCTAGTGTGTTGGCAAATCCACTTGGAATGGCCCATTACATTAAAACTGGCTAATAGAAATGGCCTATCTCGCTTACAAACCAGTTCTGGAAAGGTACTTTTAGGTGAAACCTCTTGGTGCCCACCATTATAAATCGACTACCTGGTATTTAGGAGCCTCACTACGATTTTATCTGCAAACAGCTTGGCCTCATTAGAGGATTTAGTAAACTGGCTCTGGACTTGTTGATACCTTCTTTATATGAGTGACAAAGATATCTGTTACTTGAATATTACTATGTGTTTGAGGCAAATAGTAAAAGCATGATTGTACCCCAAAGTATCACGTAAAGGTGTACCCCACTGACTAATGAAGAAAGATATTGTATGATAATTGTTCCAAAAAAGGTCAACTACCCATTTATCCTGAGATGCAGCAGCAAAGCACCAAATATTTCTCCAAAGACTGGTTGGCACACTCTGTTTGGCCATCAGATTGGGATGGTAGGCTGATGATCTGCAAGGCTTATTCTTTAGCATTTTACATAGTACATCTTAGAATCACAAAGTAAACTAAGGTCCCCTATAGCTTATTTATTCCTAAATCACCCTAAAAAAGGGCAAAAACGTGTCCCAAAACCAACCGCGCCATACCTTCAGCGGTGGTTGTTTTCAGACAAGGGATGAAGATGGCATACTTTACAAAGCTATCTACAACCACCATAATTACATAATACCCACAAACATTTGACAAACATTCAATAAGATCTACATATAGGGAGGTCCATGGCCCTCTCCCTGTTAGAGAGTGGCAGCTGAGGACCTTTTAGACATTCCTATCTGATTTAGAATGGCATAAATTAAATTTTGGTTCATCCAGTTGGGAAAATCTTTTGTGGGTCCATTTAAATCATAACCACATCTGATTCTGTTGATGAACTCTTTTGCACCAGAACGACCCATAGTAGGGGATTTTGATTTTCCTTTATGACGCAAGAACTCAGATCATAGAATACCCATAGCTTATTATGGGTAAAGATTCTCTATCCTTTTTGGAATCATATTTAAGGGTTTTACAATGATCAATGTTTATCAGGAGTCTGCGACCTCAAGTATATGAAGACTGGGATGATAAAGCTGCATCAATGAGAGAACCATCTTTTATGGGAATACAGGTTCTTGTTTGGAAGAAATAAGTTTTGATCAGCTGGCTTATACAAGGTGAAGGAAAAAATGGGTTTTGGTGGCGCAAAACTTAAATTAGGCTATGATGTAGTTGATTAAACTGTGGCAATAGTGAGAGAGGAGGGTACATGATCTATTCATGTGAAAACACCATGGCTAATTCAGAGTCTGTATTCAATGAGGGCCCCATCAGGCGATTATGACTTAGGATATCTGGTAAAATATGAGTAACCCCTTTGACAAGCTCATATTTAAAAAATAAAAATCAAAAAATCGTGGTAATTCCTGGTCTTTTTGTGCGCCATCTTTTGAGGTTTGTGATAGTATGCAAGTGACTCATGATCAGTATGCATACCCAGTATGCTTGAACCCTTTAAAAGTACCTTCAGTAGATCAATGACGAAGTTGCAGCTGCCACTTTCTATCATTGATGGCCTAAGACGTTCAGTTACTCTAAACTTACTAGAAAAGTAAGCTATGGAATGTTATTTCCTCTCATGTTTTTGTAATAAAAGAGTACCAAATACATTTCCTGAGGCGTCCCAAGCTACAATAAAAGGCTTGTCTTAGTCATCATGAAGAAAAACAGGAGTAGTAATGACATTTTAATTGGTGCATCAAATTTTGTTAGCACTATAGGTTTAGGTCAAAGGTACGTTCTTACCAGCGAGGGTGTGTAAGGGAGATGTTAGCTCAGAGATAGCAAGAGAAAACTTTTTCTATAAAGGTAACTGATCTTAGAAAAAATGTGCAATTGCTTCTGCATCACAATGGTAAGCAACGAAAGGATAGAATATAACTTAGAAGGCTTTATGACATTATCATCTTTTAGTATCGGATAAACTCAGAATTGCACATCACCTTTATGTAGCTCACACTTTAATTGTTTAGCAACAATCCTGGCTTTCCTTAATTTTCTGTTACTATAGCTTCAAAATCTTTACCATGTTGTTCAGCGTTTGGTGAGTGATTTGAGATGTCTTCAATGTAAGTTATTGTGCATGAAAGCCTGATAACCTAAAAATGACATCAATACGGTGTTGGAAAACTGATGGCGCGATTTTCAAGATAAAGGGAATGACTTTGAACTGATAAATTCCATACTAAGTCCAGATGTTATTAAACTATCCTGAAGATACTTTACCAACATTTGGCGAAATTCGTTAACCTATTCTATTTTAAAGAAGGCCTTAGACTTAGAAAAATCATGGGCAATGGCGTCTTCTAAAAAAACAAAAGATGTATTATTATGGTAATATTATTCATGTGCCTATAGTCCAATGAGGGTTTTAAAGTGTCATCAGGTTTCTGAGTAATACTATTGGAATAACACAGGGGATGTTTTCTCAATCAACCACTCCTTCTTAAATATGTCTTCTAGTAAGTTTAAAGCCTGACTTCTTCCATTGTTGTCAGACAATTGCCAACTAAACTTTGTGAAAAGAATGTCTTGGGCAATAATTGTCCCAATTTGTCATATACCGTCAGGCAATTACAAGTCTTAGATCGTGATAATAATATTTTGGATGAAAATAATGACAATATTGGCCAAAAGACCCTGTTAATTCTCAGTGGAACCCCCGCAAATTCGGGTAACAATTTTTATTAATAAAACATGGGAAAATAACACTATTTTGGGCATTCAGAAATCACTGACTGTGCGGCGGAAGCAAGGGAGCCCTTCAAAGTCCATCCCAGTCTTACAACGAATTTAGTTCAACTCACACTGCGGAGAGTAGACCCTTTTAATGGGTTGAAGGGGGCCTTGCAATGTGAAAATATTTTCCCATCAAGTGATTGGGTAAAATATATCAAAAATCATAACTCACGGATCTAAACTACCTGTCATCACCCTCCATTGGCTATTTCGTGAAGCAAGGCAAGTTTCAAATGATTAATAGGTCAACAGCCCATAGGACCTGATTTGGATTTGCATATCTTATAGTGAATTTCTTGTATAACTCATTTTGAGTCTTGAATAGATTTAAATGCTAAGCATCCCAATATTGATAGGGTTCCTTATTGATCTCCTGGCTGCGACTAATAAAAACCTTTAAAAACCAATCTTTACTATCATCTAAGAGTATTTGTTTTAGTTTAAATATTTTGTGGATATCCAGCTGACTCAGCACCAGTGAGCATAAAACTTACTGGATTCCACAAAGTGGTGCTCACTACAGGTGGCTTCTGTACACCACAAAAAATTGCTAAAAATGGAAGCTTTCAAAGTGAGTAACACTTCAACTCTTCCCCTTTAAAATGAGCTAAGCATAGTTGCCCTTGAAAGCAGCTAGGAAGCGCTTTATTCCATCTTAAAGAGCTTGAGCAGCGGCCATTAAAAACTCCTCTTAAAGACAAGTCACCCCGGTGAAGGGAGCATAACTTCATTTGTGTATTTTTATGAATAGCCAAGCAAGGCGCGACTGATAAGCAAAAATAAACGCATCCTTCCTTGCTTAATTCGCTTGGCATAAGAGATGATAGTCCCTTATATGGATACTCTGCACACCTGAGCATAGGCTAAGTAAGCTCTTTTGGCTGAATTTGGTTCAAAGAAGAGTCTAAACAGGGAAAAACAGGCTATTATGCGCCATAGAATGTATGAAGGCGAACTGACCACTGCCTTTGCTGAGCGATTTTACCTTGCTGCGCAAAGGTTTTCAACATCTAACATGCTCACCCTTGATGATGCTATCGCCTCCATGTTAACTGGGTTAGCTTCCCAAACCTCTTTAACCAGGAATATCATTTCAGTCTAGCGCAACTTAAAGAACATCTATGACATAAAAGAGGCATTAATAGAAGTTGCTGATTTCATTCATGTGCAACAACAAATAAAGCTGAGGTGAAACCTTCAGTTCTAACCATTGAGGAGCTTTCGCCTGTAGAACAGTTGGGGGTGAGCCCAACTGTTCCTATCCACCCTGTGAAACCTGCTCCTTCAGTGCTAATTTAAGCAGATATAACTCCCTCCTGTAGTTCTAAAACCTGTAAGGTAGCTAATACCGTACTCTCACACAAAATTAATAAAGCTGATGTGCCTTCCCCTCCAGCCAAGCTGGTAGTTGCGCGCCCTAAGTGTAACCCATGTAACAGTAAAGGCTTGCTGAAAAGACGTATGGTCAGAAAATAGCTACCCAACCTCAATTACCTGTCTCTCATACCTCAATTGTGACATTGCCAGTTGTTTAGAATACCCATGGGGATTAATCTGAGGGGGTTACGATGATAGTAGTTACTACATATTTGGAGCATCTGCAGAAGTGGAGGTCCCTGATCATTTAAATACTAAAGAGTAGATGAGACCACCATACCTAAGGAAACATACCTCAGCCAAGTTCTAGAGTGTCCCAAAGTTATTGACACTGCCAATGATGCCAATCAGTCTGTTGGACATTTGCCCTCTCAGCTGCAGAGGAAGAATGTCTTGAATCAAAATCAGCCAAAATGGGGAAATGTCAGCCATTTACGAGTTTGTGATGAACTGAAGAGCAATTTTAATAATAATAACGATTTCCTCGACCAAAAGACCCTGGTCAATTCTCATTGGAACCCCGCAAATTGGGGTAACAGAATTTTTATTAATACTTGGGCAACAACAAAAAATAGAGAAGTCAGATTACTCCAACCACACAGCGGACCCTGGGGCGACCATCAAAAGGTACACCCCAGCCACAACCAGGTGCTTCAAAGCACCTACGCGGGGTCCACCCCTTTTTATAGGCATGGTGGGGATCCCCCAAGGTGCAATAAATTTTGCAAATGGGGATTAGCTGAAGTCAATCAAATTGTTACCCCATGGGTACGCTTTGGCCAATAACAATTCCCCTTCCATCATTCAGCCACAATAAAGCGAGTATCTTAAGCTTTGATAGGCTGCTTCCTCATATTTCCTAATTAAGACTAGTCTAAGCTATTCTGAACCTATCCTTGAACTTCCCCCTGACCCTCATTACAGTTTAAATACTGATTGGTCAGATATTAGGAGGGATGGTTTTTCTTTATTTTCCCAGCGCTGCTAATAAAATTTATAAAAATCACGTTTTAGTAGTGCTTTATTTTATTTTAAATAAATCATTGAGGAATTCAGCGGCGTGAGGCACCAGCCGCAAGAAGCAGCTGGATTCCTACATAGTCCTTGGCTGGCTTGATTCGACCTCTTCAGCAGTTCCATCCCATGAAATCCATCTTGGATAAATATCCTGAGCCTGCTCATAAACTAACCTCCACTTCCAGATTAAGGAGGTCTTGGCTCTGTCTCCTAACTTTGGAGGAACACTCACCAAGGTGGAAGTGGTCATCCAAAAAGCCTAGGTAATGGCCATCCTGGATACTGGCTCCCCTGCTGATGTAATTTCCTCTAAGCTCATTAAAAAGATATGGTCGGCGCCTAACTTGGAGTACTATCAAGAATTTGGAACTGCAGGCTTAAACAACAACCATGCCATTGTGGCCTACTCTTCACTTCCCATTCAAATTAGGAAGTTCATCTTATCATCCCCCACAGTGGCCTTGGACAAAAAAACCTATGATATGCTCATAGTACCCAATTTAAGATTGAATATGAGAGTACTATCAACATGAAGCAAGGTTTCCTCTCGTTACTCAATTAAGAAGTCTCTTTAGTATTATCCAATAAAGATCCCAGCAAGAACGAATACTCTTGCCTGGTTGAATACCCCTTTTCCGCTATGAATTTGCATTATTCTACCTCTGGGCGCAACACAAAGAAATTGCCCAATTAAGTGGATGCTAGGGGCGGTATTCCTTTCCATACTGCAGATGAGGAATTTATTAAGTCTGGTGAACAACGAGTGGATGACACAAAGATCGCTCACAAAATACTACACCACTGCTTATTGCATATCATAAGTTTTGTGGGCATTAGCCCCTTGGAGCCTCGGGTATTGCCTGGATATTAGACCCATCCTACCAGATGCCTATTACTATTCTATTGGGAAACCTCACTGGCAAGGACATATTTATTAGAAAACACCAATTGATTGGCAGAGGCTTATTGGTCCTCATAAAAGGAAATTGAACGTATCCACTTCAATGCCTATATGACGGATTTGGGCTTGCCCATGAATAACCTGGTATATACCTTACCCAACGTCCATATCTCGGATGAGCTGACCACAGATGAGCTGGAAAAAGTCCATACTTTACTATAAGGATATAGCGACATATTCTCGAAGTCAGATACTGACTATGGCCACATGAAGGACTGGAGCCACTCCATCAATGTGGGTGTTCCTGTCCCATACGGTCAAAACCTTACCATAAGTCAAAGGTGGAAGAACAGCAGATGAGGACTGAACTTGAAAAGTTACTAGACGCGGGGTTACTAATTCCATCTTAAAGTCCTTGGTCTTCACTCTTGCTAATTAAAAAATGGAGGTCATTGGGTAGCCATGGACTACTGAAAACAAAATAACCTCACACAAAAGGACAGTTAACCCAACCAATGCATTGACAACGCCCTGGCACAACTTTCCAAATCAAACTTCTTTTCTGCAATGGACTTGACTATAGGATATTGGCAAATGAACCTTTCTTTACAAGACCAGGAGAAATGCGCTCTTATTTGCATTAAGAATCTATCTAAACCCACCCATTTACCTCAAGGGTTGTGCAACGCACCTGCAACCTTTTTAGCGAGCCATGGATCACATCTTGCAGGATTTTAAGTTAAGTTATGTAATCGTTTATTTTGATGGCATCTAGGTGTTCTCGAAGACCTTCAACGAACATCTTGATCACCTGAAGGAGGTGTTTCAATGGCTACGTAACTCAAATATCAAGTTAAAACCCTCGAAGTATAAATTCTTTCAAAGGATTTATATTCTCTTGGACACGCCTTTCTCAAGAAGGAATCCAACCCATACAGGACAAGGTCGAAGCAATCTCAAAATTGCCTCCCCTAAAAATCTATAGGATATACAGGTATTTCTAGGGATGATGGGATATTACCACCAGTTTATCCCCAAGTTTGCCTAGATCAGCGAGCCCATTGTTCGCCTATTGACAAAAAACACCCCTTTCCATTGGGGGTGCTGAGCAATAGGATGCTCTTGAGACGCTGAAGCAACTTCTACAACAACGTCCTATCCTTTGGTACCCAGATTATAATAAAACTTTTATCTTGTTTACTGACGCTTCAGACTATTCTGTTGGGGAAAACTTAGGCCAATTGGATGAAATCGGTGTAGATTTCCTGTATCCTATTTCATTAAGATGCTGTCAAAGGCGGAAGGCAACTACAGTGTCATGGAAAAGAGTGCCCTGTTGTTCTGTTAGATGTGAAACACTACCGTCCTTTCCTGTATGGAATTACAATCATGGTGGTTATGGAACACGCTTTTCTGAAATGGTTACAAAACATGAAGAATCCTTCTGGATGGTTAGCGTGCCTTGCTCTAAAGCTCCAGTATTATAACATGAAGATCAAACACCATGCTGGAACCTGTCACATGAATGATTATGGATTAACCAGGCTGACCATCCTGCATTTGGATAATTTTGAAGCGGAGAGGTTATATGACCTCCTAATGACCCCAGATAACTGGGATGATGAGGATGAACTGGTCCAGAAGATGTTAGCCCAGCACTCCCACAACACCAAGGTGGAGATTGGGAAGTTGTATAAGCAGATGGTGGCAAAGTGGTTGCCTTACCTATGGCCCTCGGAATGAGTACCTGCTATCCTAAAATCTCACTCTACCCTAGGTCATGGGGGAGCGAAGAAAACCTATGAGTGGATTAGGGAGCGGTACCATTGGGAAGGAATCATGGAAACTATTGTCATAGTCTTGGATGACTGCCTCACGTTTAAGAAGCATTCCAGTTTCAAGACTAGATACCAAATCAACTAACTACCCCTCAACAACCATTCCATACCATCAGCCTAGACGTAGTAGGTCCCCTATCGCGGACTACTGGTGGAAACAAATTTATCCTAGTAGGCATTGACCACTTTACTAAGTGGGTTGAAGACGTGGCTCTTCCTGCCCAAACGGCCAAGATCACCACAACGTTCCTACATCAAGGTATTTTTACTCGCCTTGGCTGTCCCCAATTACTACTCTGTTACAATAGTAAGAACTTCACCTCCAGTTAATCAAGATCCTGGTCACGTCCATGAGAACCAACAACTCTTCTCGGCCCCATATAATCCCTTTACCAAATGGGACTGTGGAGAGAGCTGATGAAACCTTGGTCTCCATCCTGCGTAAAATGACATCCTTTGATCCACTTCACTGGGATCAATTCCTCCCAGTGCTTTTATGACTTACCGGTTTAGCTATCACCAGATCCTGAAAATGTCCAAATTCCATGTTTTATATGGGAGAGAATGAGGGATACCCGCCCTTTTAGCTAAGGATGTCTTCTCCTATAAGGTTAAGGAACCTGAGTAAGTTTTGAGAAGGTTGGCTCAGAATATTAACAGCTTTAATTTGAGGCTATGAAGAACTTAGCTAAAGCAGTAACTAAGGAAGGACAATCTGCCAATGAGCTTTGGGAACCCCTACCTTCATTCCAAGTGTCTGACATGGTCCTATACTACCATAATCGCATAACTCCTAGAAGCGGCAAGCTTGAATTAATTTGGAAGGGTCCTTTCACCATCACCTACAAGAGAGGCAATGAGTACTCTATAAATTCCTTGGCTACAGGGATTACCATTTTTCAGGTAAAGGCCACTTACTATGGCCCTAGTCCCCCCCCAACATTCTTGAGGGGGGTGATGTCAGACAATTAGCAACTCAACTTCGTGAAAAGAATGCCTTCAGCAAGAATAATCCCAACTTGTCAAATAACGTCAGCCAATTACAATTTGAATCTTATGATAATAATATTTTGGATGAAAATAATCACAATATCAGCCAAAAGTCCCTAGTCGATCCTTGGTGGAACCTTGCAAATTGGGGTAACATTTTTAGTATAAAACAGGCAAATAACACTATTTTGGGCATTCAGAAATCACTGACTGTGCGACGGAAGCAAGGGAGCCCTTCAAAGTCCATCCCAGTCTTACAACGAATTTAGTTCAACTCACACTGCGGAGAGTAGACCCTTTTAATGGGTTGAAGGGGGCCTTGCAATGTGAAAATATTTTCCCATCAAGTGATTGGGTAAAATATATCAAAACTATAACTTACGGATCTAAACTACCTGTCATCACCCTCCATTGGCTATTTAATGAAGCAAGGCAAGTTTTAAATGATCAATAGGTCAATAGCCCATAGGACCTAATTTGGATGTGCATAGCTATAATGAATATCCCATCTGACTCACTTTGAGCCTTGAGATGATTTAAATGCTAAGCATCCCAATATTGATAGGGTTTCTTCCGGGTCTCCCAGCCACAACTAATAAAAAACTTTAAAAACCTAATTTTTACTTTTATTAAAAAATTATTTTTTAGTCTAAGTATTTTGTGGATATCCTGCTGATTCAGCACCAGCAAGCATAAAACTTGCTGGATTCCACAATTGTATAGGGATACAGTGGCTATGGATCTTAATGAGGTCAACCGTCAGCTGAAAAATTAGATCAATCTCTGAGTGATTTGGCAGTTTATTGGGGTTTTTTATTAAGAACTGACCAAAAGGGCGTAAGAACATAAGGCATAGTAGATAACTCAGGAACAACATTAAAAATGTATTTTACTATTTTCACTATAGAATTTTTTTCTAATTTAAAAAAAGAGGGGAATTATTCCATAAAGAGAATTTGAGAAAAAGGCTAGCATATTACACTCTTAGTCAATACATACTGAATGACGGCGCTAACATCCCACCTCTAAGATCATTGGGTATAGTAATCTGGTATTAGCTGCGAAGTTTGTCACAAATTGTCTCATGGGAAATAGAATGTAGTATTGTCTCAGGTGAAGTGTGAGCATAAGAATTCTAGATGCTCCCATAAAAACCTTGCACTAGGAGTAATTTTAAAATCCAACGCCTTAGCAATATTTAGATAAATGTATTTCCCATGGCTCAAGTGTCCACAAGGGCAGCTACAGTGATATTGCACTGTCTATTGTAATATGAGTGGGATCAAGAAGTAAGCAAGGTCAAATTTATTTTTATGATTATGGAAAAAGTGTGTAATATGATTGCTAAACCTTGGGACTCCCACATTTTGGTAAATCTGTTATACTGGGTGGCATAGCCGCTGCCCTAGAATATGATAGAGGAACAGATCTAGGATTTTCAGGGTAGATTATGGGCGTACATCTTGATTTGTTCTCTATAAATGGAATACATGAGGTTGTCCTTCTAACTCTACTAACCAGAAGATGTGACAATCTGATTGCTTAATCCTTGGTCCCATAGGATTTGCAACCATTCATTAAGGCTCTTTAAAAGCTTCATATGAAACGGAGTTTGAGAACCTGAAGCTTCCATATGAACCAAGATGTATATACTAGCACTATGGGACGGGGTAAAGTAGGCATTTAAGTGGTAACAAAACTTTTTCTTGAAGGATTTGGCCTAATAATTTTGTACTCTGTCTCATAATTTATATTATTGTTTAGGTTATTTTGTTAAGACTAAAGTGAGCAAAGAGAAAACAATGCTATAGGCGCGGGTGTCTGAGAACCTCTACCAGAAACTCCAGACTGCAATTAAACTATATTGATGTGGTTTAACTTATGAGAAATGGTAAATGGGCTTTGAATTACTAACAATGGTGAGAGAGCATGTGAGGTGTATCTAGTATGGTTTAGGCTGTTACTAATGCAGGTTTCACAGAGGCTTCCACCTTACCATCACCTTCAGTTGGGATCATAAGGTGGACTTTTTCCACAGGCACACTTTTTAGTAGCATAATAGTCAATAAATATAAATTAATTTTGGAGAAATAATTTTTTTGGATTAAATTTTGATAATAACATAAAGAAAACAAATACCTCTTTGCCCTAATACTAGCAGGATGCAGGGTATTATGTAGTGTTAAGGAGGGGGTTATTAAGCCGCATTTTTTGATTTAAAAGTCTAATTCCAATTTTGTAATGAAGGTTTTCTCTCATTTCGCTCACTTTTGGTCGAATCATAGTTTGAAATTTAATAAAAATATTTCCACTCATTTTAGCCCTATTCAAGTTACATATATCGATGCATTCAATGACCGCTGCCCCACATGGGCAGTGGTGCACCACCTCCTAATGTTTTTCAGTCATTGCCAAAACGTGCTTAGGCTGAATCAGCTAATCCTCCAACTTCTTCAGCACACTATGTCCCACCTAAGGACTTAGCCTTACATCTCGCCTGAACTCAGGCGGTGCCATGTTGCCCCCTTGTGCTCCCCCAGAGCAACATGTGATTTGGCCTTCAGGTTGATTATGGTAAGTTGTTCCCCTATTCAGATAAAGCAATTATCAATTTAGCCTAGCTGTTATGCAGCCTGAAGTCTTTATCAACTTCGCCCCTTCAAGGGGTATTTTGATCTTGGCTTCTCAAGTGAAGCTGATGCGGCAGTAGCAGCTACCATCCCCCTGGTGTTCCATGGCACTCCCCTCTAAACTACTCGTACCTGGTTGCCCACTGATACCACAATTGTGGTTCAGTTCGTGGGCCTCCCTACCCACCTACCACCTGAAATTTCAATTAATGAAATTATTGGTGGATTAGCAGAATATGGTTCAATCCCATAATACAATTAGTGGATCCCAATGGAGTCATTCGCCTCACAGGCCCCCGCCCCTTTGTGGCTATTTGTCCAGTATCAACAGAAATAACCCTCTCAATACCCCTCACACCATTATCCCCTCTGTCCCAGAACATCCTTTTTGGGCTCATGTAGATGGAGGGCGTACCATTTGCCCTACCTGTTTTGAACTGGACCATTTGAAACGGCTCTTCCCCTCCATCTCACGAGCTATGGCATCCACACCCATTCTTTACACAATGATCCCATAGCAGATCCAATAACATTTTTGAATGGGGCACTATCCTTCCCCCCTCACCCCAAAGTGGTAGCCACAGCAACCACTGAATCAACCAACCAAAAATTACCTCAATGAACCTCTTCTCCTGACTTCACCATTCAGGAGCCATAATAGACTAAAGTAAGTTCTAAACCATCCTCCCAATCACATGCCCCAGATAACCCATATATAATTAACCCAATCAAATTCAACCAAAATCAATTGGATTATTTGGTTGAGGTTGATGAATCAGTTGAGCTTATCCCTAAATCAGAATGGGATGGGCCCCTCCATTTGAAATGTACCTTTATACTGAATATGCAGCCCAATATAAAGCGCCATTATGTGCCTCGCCCTGATGCCACCTCATTTAAAGGTGACCACCAATTAGCTGAAGAGGCAGCTGCCTCACCTGAATGTCGCTCAACCCATAAAGCTGTTGCAAAATCAGTTGCAGTACTCATCTACGGTCCTGCCACCTCCTATCCTACCTAGTACCATGCTTCCAAAACATAAAAAACATCTCTAATACTATCGGGTGGCGAATTTCAAAGTTCAAAAAGTTGTGGCAGTAGCAAAGTTTAGCCCAAAGCCTGCATTACCTGCAAAAACCTTGAAACTATCGCCACACTACCTAAAGTACGCCTTGAGGCTAAAAACGCACTTACAACCTATATTTCCACCCTCTTCATCGCATATATTGAGTTGCAAGCACCCCTTTGTTATATTGACCCCCATTTCCATGATGCGCCCAAACCAGTGCTATCATCTTTGTGCTGCTACATGCCCCAACAGATGAGGAAGAAGAGCCTCCCGATCCTTCACCCACCGCCATGGATGTATAGTGGAATCTGCTTCTGACTTGATTGGTGTGTTTTGTTTGAATTTCATGTCAGTTTGAGCAGATCCATATGTCTCATTTTGACTTTAGTTTATTTTACTTTTTAAGTTTTAGCTCGTTTGGGCATTGGTAATGTCCATCCACTGGTCAGCATACCTCAAATAAATAACAATTTGGTAATGAAGGGTAATAATGCCTCAATCAATTCTCCATATAAACAATAGTCATGATTCCTGCTCTATTCCAAGTAGTTTTATCAAGGTCTGGTTTTCCAAATTTCTTGAATCAATATTTTTATCTGTGACAGTTTTCATCCCCATTTCTGACATTTTCTTTTCAACTTTCTGCCCAATTTTGACTTACTAATTAGTATATTCTCACCTGGGGTTGACACAGATGTCAAATTTATCCATTAAAGGTGGCTTATATTTGGACCTCATGTTGGGGATGAATAGTAGTAAATGCTGTGTTGAACTTGCTAAAATTTTCAAAATCTTCCCAAAGTTGTCTAATCTTCTACATATAATACTATGCAGATTTAGTATTTATAGTGGGTTTTGATTTATGAGTAGGTGGAAAGAAGGAAATTGGTACCAGGGTTGTGCAGCAGCTACCCATCTCTAACTAGAGTAAGCCCTAGGTCAGAAATCTGAAGTTGATGCTGATCCTTATGGTATTAGCTTAAATTAGTCTTGAAAGGGTACATGACCTGGTCTAGCTTGATATCAGGAGCTAAAGGCCTTAAATGGAAAAAAAGAAGCATCCCAGGTTAATACCATGAAGTTGAATGATGAGGTTATGGTGTTAAATCAACAGCATTAAAGATCACAGATATGGTTTGAACAAGGATGGTTGTTACTCTTAATCTTCAAATAAGGGTTAACTCATTATAAAAATACTTTTTATTAAAGAAGTAATATCCAACTTGTGTCAATGTCTTAAGTTTATACATACACAAGTTATGGGACTACCTTTTGATGGAAGTCTCTTGTTATTGGCCATAATTGGCTAAGAACCTGATAGTATGTTCTAGGCATATTTCCCCAAATTTCTTTATAATAGTATTTTTCCAAACGATCTCTCTGTTGGTCGTCTATCCTTTATTTGATTTTAACTATCATTATATTGCTTACATATCAGATGATCCCATTTGCCAGCCTATCCATTTACCTCCTTAAGGAGGTATTCTTCTTTTTAACTGTAAGTCATGAAGTTTTTTACACCATCTATATTGTGTTTTCATTAATCTTATATTGGGTTTCATTTTGGATAGTGTTTGAGATCTTTCTTTACTTCTTTGGTAATAGGAGTTATAGAATCTTTACTCACAACTTTTTTATAATAAAACAATCATCACAGAGTGGGTTCCCCAATGGTAGTAATGAACTAAATGACCATTGCCTCCAAGTTCAATCTTGGTAGATAAACTTGAGCAGAGGCAAATTTTTGACAGTGTTGGTGTTGCGCAACATTACCCTAATCTGAGATGCAGATTAGAAATGCGTTTATGGAGTTCCTGGCCTATCAGAATGCTTTGCATAGAAGTTTGCCAAAATTTATCCTCCCTTCTAATAAATTTTAATTTACCATATTTTCCATTAGTTAGTTTAGTACTTTGCCAGATTATCCCACCTCAAATTTAGAAGAAATAAGTTACCAACCATATGGTAATATAAATTATATCTGTCAGGGTGAATGGTATATGTCACAATTCTGATATGACTGGACAATGATCTCTAAGTCATTACAGCTGTAATGGGTAGAATCAGCCAATCATGATATTAGCTACATTTATTTGAGCACCTTAGGATGAGGCGATATTGGGCTGAAAGGATAATATTGGATCACCTCTGAATCAGGTGATAAGGTAAAGTTAACATATGACAAATAATGGTATGTTGATTAACAATAATAATGAGTGGATCGCCTTAAACTAAGGCGATAAAGAATTGAATACCATACTCTGCCATAACTGATGAGATATAGTGGAACTAAATTACTAAGCCAAGGAAATGGTATCATTTGAATTTGCTGAGATATAAGCAAGATGAGATGATTGAAGAAGGGGATTGTTAGTAGTTTAGAGCAAGAGGACAGCGGTAAGCTGATATATATATATATATTAAATTAAATAAAAGAGTGCCTTTGGGGCAACTGCTCCACATTTATTAAAAAGTTTATTACGTTGTTTTGAGGATGAAAATCAACATAACATCAGTCCTATTGCTCATTGGGCTTAACCCCTGTGCAAAACCCCTTCAGCAAATCTCCAAGGTACCGCTGAATTCTACAACAGTTTATATGCACACATCTCCTTCCATGCACTTTCTTTTTTTCCAAAGTCACTATATAGTTGATCCTGTGAGCATACAGACAAACTAGAGCCCTTTGGTTGTGCAGTAAAGCACTTAACTTATGATCTAATGAATAATTAACATACTGATTGCCATCTACAATACTTTTTTTACTTTGTTGATTACAGGTCATTCAAATATGAAGTTAAAGAGCCATTAGTTAAAGATGATATAAGAAAGTTCCTATAGAATTTATTCATAGTCTATACTAGTATGATCTGTTCCCTAACTCTTAATAAACAAATAAACTATAAGAAGTAAACTTGGTACAAAATAGTTTTTTTCATTATTAATAATTTTTTTAGTTTTTCATAAAACTAAAATAGTTAAAATTACTAGATTTAAAATAATTAAAAAGTTTTAATGGTTTTAAAGGTGATTAGTATTGACTGAGCAGTTTTTGTTATTTGGTTGATCATATAAGCAGTTTTATGTTATCCAGTTGAGTAAATAATCAATAAACAACCAATTGCCCAAATAATTTGAACCTATCAGACATACTTGCTTATACTTAGGCTAAACTTATCTTTAAAAAATCAATTGACAAAGCCATTACCACTCAGTTAAACTTATGAACTTAATGAGCCAACCAATCACCAATATTTACCAAAACCATGGAACCTATTAAATTGTTAAAAAAGATTATAAATACTAACCAATTGCCCATATAAATTATACTATAGTACTCTATAGAAAATTGCACACATTCACCCACTTTTATTTCACCAATGACATTGTATTTCCAACCACAGTAAATCTAACAATATATTCAACTAATTACCAACAACTCAGCCAATAAATTGAACCTATAAAAAAGAGATAAAACAATGCCCATTTTTAATTTTTTAAAGAAATTCAATTTTTATTTAGTGATAAAACTTAATAATTTTGATCTGCAAAAGACACTGTATCATTAATCCATTGAAAATACAAAAGTGTTTCAATTTATATAGAGATATAGTAATCTTGATAACCACTCATTAATAGTTTGCCCAAAATAAATTGTACTTATCAGATGGTCTGAAGAAAAGACAGACTTATAACATTTTGTTTTTACAAGAACATAATATTATTAATTCATTGAACAAACACACTCCTAATGCATTAAATTAAAGATGGAACAACATAAAAAAGATTTAGCATTTTTAGAATTTTTTTGTTAGCATTTTATTTAACAGTTGTGGGTGTTCAGTTAATTCAATCGAGGTCTAATCTAGAAAATAGCGCATAGTATTAATCTAAAAAGTTTTAATGGGTTTTCTGTGGTGTTAATCAGTTGATAACACGTTATTTTATATAAAATACTTACATCTTTATACAATGGCTATTGATAGTTTTAAAAGTGAAAAAATGTCAAATTTTTCAAATCATTATTGACTATAGTGATGACAGATTGAAAAATAACATATTATATAATATACTAGAACAATTGTGCTATGTGAACTATATATTATATCATGTGTAGTTAGATACCCTCAATGGGAGCCTAGCTAATTCTTGACACTCTATTCCAATATATGCGGTGTATAGAGGTATTCTGGGTTTTATCCTCCTTGCCCTTTCTTATACCTCTTGGTGCAGTATTTGTCCTAAGGTCATTTCACCTCAAATTATATATCTTATAATGTAGTCTAGATACTTGCTGTTACAGAAAAAAATAAATTTGTATATTAGATAAAAGTGATAGTATATAACTATAGAAATGATACTTAGAAATATACTAGTTCTGTTGTTTTAATATTTTATAAACTACTATACTTAAATATTATATTTAAGACAATAGAATATCAATATTCAGCCCAGTTTCTTACCTCAAATAAACAACAATATAAATATTATATTAAGTGATTTTAGTTTTGTATCCTAAAAAAGCCTTAATTACTAAAAAAGTTTTGTGAGAACCAATATATGAAAATTTATATCACTAATTGTCATATGTTTTAGTAAAAATTGATATTGTAGAATTAATTAATGAATGCTGAAGCTTTTATTTAGGAAAGCTAATTTCTAAAATAGATGTAATCTTTATATAAAATACAAAATTGATATGCAATCTAGATAAGTTGTCTGAACTCAACACTTTAAACCATTTTTATCAGCTAATTTAGATCCTCTTAATTCCAATTCAACCTAATCTAGAGTTAGATATAAAAAAGGTTTTATTAAAAATTTTACTGATTGTGATGAGAGTATTATGACCAAATCTGATTAACTTCCAAAATGTAACGCACAGGTTCTCCTCATTGAGTCACAAATGCATTTGGCAACATTAACCACTTAAGAGACGATGCGTGGTGGCTCCCCCTTTTGGGTTGGGCACCACTAGTGCTAAAAAAACCACTTAAGAGACCATACAACAGAGAGTCCAGCTGTTAGTTCCTGAGCTCTTGCGCCATCTCTATAATTCAATATGTAACATACGAAAACAGTCCCTATGATGCTCGTTTCCAACAATTTTCTTGTCCCCATGACAAGCTCTATGAGAGGCTAATTCTTAGCTATGCTCACCATCAGAGCTCATGATCATATACTTGTTTAGAACATAACAAATTAAATTCAAAATATTACTGTAATTGTTAGAGTGTCAGATAACCAATATTTTAGGAATAAAAGATAAAAAGAGATATGAGGCTCTAATTTCGTTCTGATATATCCTTTCATAATAGTTAATTAAGTTTAAAATTAAATAGGCTTCCAGAAAAATCTAAGTCGTCACATTATGCAAACCTATGCCCCAACCCATGAAAATAAAAAAAACTGATTTTCAGAAAGTCCTATAGGAAAATCAAAGTTTCTTAACCCAATTTAACCAAGCTCTCATCTAACAACTTAACTTGTTTCCATGGGACTTTATCAAAACTACTTCCAAGCCCAAATTTTCTAATGAAACATTCCCTATTTTGATCCCCAATCCAAGTTCCTCAACATAAATCAGAAACTCCTGGATCAAGACAATGCAACAGTCAGGATGTACCTGATCTATTACGTTATCTTATCATGAGTTAAAGAACACCTGAAACTTCTCAATTCAATGAGCACAATACTCCTGTATCTTTCAGGTAGCCTCCACCATCAAATAATCCTTTACTTCACTAGAAATCTATGATGCCCCCAAACACATTGATTATTGAAAAGTTGCTCTACCTCATACTTGAAACGCTCATTTCTTTGATGACTCAATGGGCCAAATCAGCCTAAAATCTCTTTTGAATTAGTGCAATTACAAAGCATGGAGCACTGGATGGGCCTTGACTCCTCTGGAAAATCCGGATAAATCTCTTTTTTCATTGATGGCAAAGAGTACTATATACTTCCCCAATGCCAATAATCCCATATTATGACTCCTTAAGGCATAGCGCAAATTTTTGAGTATACTAGACCCAAAACCCTGGTTTAAAGCAAATTTTCTGCGTTCTATGCCAATCTGCTTGATGTTTCTGCTTTCTAATAACCCAATCCAAACCTCCCCAAATGTACCCAAAACACTACTATAGTCTGATTCTTATCATTCACCCAGAGCAAATCCTACTACATGATCTACAAACAACCTGGGATTATGTCCATGATTTTCAAAGACTAAAGACATCCCAGTGTAAGGATAACATTGGTTATTGTAGGAGAGTCAGGAAAATTAAGCCCACAAAATTCAGTCATTATGCCATAAGGATATCAGATTTAATATTGTTTGTGTACTTGATTAACCTTTAAGTATGGCCATCTGACTGGGGATTGTATGAAAATGACTAACCTTGATAAATTTCTAAGTTCTCAATTAGATGCAACCAGAAACTCGAAATGAATTGATGCCCCCAGTCCAAAACAATCTCTTATGGAAGACCATGTTGCATAAAAACCTCGTCAAAAAAATCTTAAAGTTTTCTTCATCAATAAATTAGTAGTGCAAGAAATCTTCTACATATCTATTTAGCCTGTCTACAATCACCTTAAAGGCATCATACCCCCGAAACTTTAGTAAGCCTAAAATAAATTCTACACTCATTGAGGCCTATGGACGTTCTGGAATCTGGAGGGGCTTCAACTTTCTCGATGGGCCATCCTTGGATGTTTGATCTGGCATAGGTCAAACATGCTTCCACATATACTAATACAGCCCCATGAAAACATGGCCATAAGTAATCATGCAGCAATAGCTCTGTTGTTTTTTAGCCTCAGGGTGGCCAGCCAACAGGTGTTCATGGTAGGTTCACAACACCACTTTTTATAAAGGCCAATAAGGAACCCAGATCTGCGAATTATAGTACAACATTCCTCCTTTTACCCCATAAATATGGTGACAATGTCCTGATATACCCACCACCAAATCATCTAGTAACTATTAGCCATTTGTAATACATCTATGCGCCCTTTGAATTTAGATATCTAATCTATTTCTCCCAACTTCAATCACCGCAAACTTGTTAAGTTGCAACATGGTTGCAATTTTACCCTTTCCAAGCTCCCCTTTTTGATTGGCTAGCCCTTAATCATGGCTTAACCAATCAGCAAAAGAATTCTCTTGCCTTGGTTAGTACTGAACCTGAAATTGTACTAAACCAGATCATCTTGTCCCTGGGATTTTATTAGATCCATTATTTGGGAAAATTGATAGTACATGAAGGCTTATGATCTGTTTAACAGAAAAGGATTGTGAGAGTACTGTCATGGTTAAGTGACATCATAGTGCGGACCAACCCTAAGGATAAGGCTGGGCGCCAGAAGGCCCAGAAGGTGAAGCTACAGACCCTCCCTGACCTTAGGCATATCCTAGACCAA